>JAECUM010000139.1:0-196591 GCA_016617855.1 Megalonaias nervosa | reverse complement strand
TTAACTCATTAACCCCTGGAGGTTTTTGTCGTTTTCGCCTGAAATGCGAGTAGGAAACCCATTTTGGTGGCTATTTCTGAATACATCCTAATACATCGACCTCCAAGACATTTTAGGTTAACCTAATGCCTAGTTGTGTTAGAAACATCGTTTTTCATTGGTTATTTCGCCTGAGCATGAGCAGAAGGGTAAAAGTTGGACTTTTTTTTTTTTTTTGCTTAACGGACCCATCATTTTCGTGTCAAGACCACTCTTTATTCTAAATGCCCATCTTATCCTACTTTTTGCAAAGGTTCACCTGTCTGTGTGCAGTTCAGATCGGTCTGTCTTAGATATGAGGCCAAAAAGTCTAAAATCCGGACACAAAATCGGAGTCCGACCTCGGGTGAATTTCGGCTGGAAAAAACTCGGGTCCAAAAAGTTACGTTTTTCCCTCTGTATTTTGTAGTGCAACTAGAACATCCATATTATTTGGTATCATCGTAAAGCTACATCTGTCTACCTTTCTATAATACCACCCACTTTATTGTGTCGTACATGACCTTGACGCTACAGAGCTCAGAAGTAGGCTACCACCTCCTGCCGCATAAACGCGGCGCCAGGGGTTAATGAGTTAATGAAACTCTATGTATATACACTAATTACAGCAGAGTATTAAAGCTGACGCTTCACTGATTTTCAGACAAAACCATAGTATCAACTTAGTGTCAGTCAAGTCTCATGGTTCACACAAATGCTTGTCAGGTAACTAACCCCCAAATTGCAGAATTAAACAAACCTAGCTTTCTCAGAAGGTCTAAACTACCACTCATTGTCCTGTGAGATGCAATTGTCCATTCAGCTAGAACTGGGTTGATTAATGAGGTTGCAAGGTTCACCAATAGGATCAACACTAGTAACATCTTCCTTTTACCTGATGGAGTCCATCACCTGTTTAGCATACCAGTTGTGGAAGTATGGATTTAATTCTTCTTTGTACTTTGTATTTATTGTCCAGTCTAGTGGTTGAAGTTTGTACATGATTCAGGCACATAAAGAGGAATGATTCCACTGTCGTTCGTCAATAGGATGAAAACATGGTTTAAGCACTGAACTTGAATTTAAGCATTGAAGTCTTGGTTTTTGTGTGTGAGTGTGTGTGAGAGAGAAATAATTTTTTAATTATATCGATATGATGTCTGCAGTGTGGCAGTTTATAGTGATGTCAAGCACTGGGGCATTATGCCACAGACATGTAGCATGATGTCCCACCCAGTCACATTCATCCTGATACCAAGCCGACCAGTCCTAAAGTAAACCTCTTAATGCTGAGCACCTAGCGAGGCAGCTGTTAGTACCATTTCTATAAGTCTTTTGTATGACACGGCCTGGGTTTGAATCGGCAACCTCCTGCATCCGAGGCAGACACCCTAACCACTAGGCCATCAGAGCGGTTGGTCTTGGATTTGTTCTCATACATGGGGTAGTATTGTTTTAAAAATTCAAATGACTGTTATTTGCATTTGAATAGTTTTATTCTTTTGTATTCTTTATTTTCAGTGTTTGCAGAGGTCAAAGCTCGAAATTAAATACCTACTAATATGCGAACATGCAAAATCACAAACTTATGTACCCATGAAACGTCTTTTGTTACAAAACCACAAAATTTGAGCCCCACGAATAAAAATTATACTATAGTAATAAGTGGTCTTGTGTTGGATGTAATGAAATAAAATGCAAGTCTGCATTCCTTTTAATGTTTAATTGATCTGTTTATTGTTTTAATTGAGTACCTACTGGCATTCTGCCCATGACAAGATCCAGTAAATACTTTTATCATATATGGACATGTGTAAAAAACATTCATCCATTCATCAAGTAAATTAGTGTGATTATTGTCGAAATGGTCCTTGTACACATGGATTTAACCTCGTGTACTGGCCCCAAGCACTGATTTAATTACTGATGATGATAACATAAGGTATATGGTTTCAGAGTACTGTAGTATCAACAAATCAAACAAGGTTGCATTTGCCAAGGCAGTGAATGATCTGTACATACTGGTGTAACGATCATCACCGTAATGTCATTCGGCATGGTCACTTGTAGGTGGGGGGGAGGGTCTTTATCCGGTTGGCAGAAAGACAATAAGCTTACTCCATATTTGATGATTAACTGCCATGTTGTCGAAAGAATTCTCTCTCCTTCTGCAACTATCATTCAGTTCGACTCCATACATTGGTTTAAATTGGTTCTGGAAGCTGACAGTGATGTTTATTTTGGAGCCTTCTATGCAGGGGTATAGTGCTGTGGGAATGGTGTTCCCTTAACTTTTTTTTGCACATTCCATTACTTTTTTTGCGCTTGCCATTGACCCCCCCCATCTGAGTAACATGCATTCCCTCACTTTTTTATTGCATTCTCTCCTTCATTTAGCACTACACCACTGCATTTATGTTCCTCCATCATATTCAGCATTTTATACTAAAGATGAAGTGATCACTTCAGTGGCCTAGTGGTTAGAGTGTCTGCCTTGGATGCGAGTGGTCGCAGGTTCGAACCCAGGCCGAGTCACACCAAGGACTTGTAAAAATGGCACTAACATTAAGTGTATTCAATAAAATATTTACATTAAGGTCTATGGGAAGATAATTATTACCTTGTTACATACGTTAGGTTCTAGATTGAACCTCCATAGTGGAGAGTTCCCAAGATGGACAAAGGGAGCTAACTCTAGTATGTACATAGTCATGATAGGGACACTTTATGGCATCATCAGTGCATTTTTTTTAGCATATACATTATATCAAATGTAGTATTTGGGCATGACTTTGTGTCATTGACACACTGGCAGTTTTAAATTTTGAACTTTTAATGACCCCCCCTTTCACTTTGTGATGACTCGTTTCATTTTCAGGAATATTGCTTTTAAAATGTATGTTGACATGCTAATTGCATGTGAAATTTGAAACAGAGAATAGTCATAAATCCTGTACAAACCGTAATTTTTAGTTTCAACTTGATTAATTTGTCATGAGGTGATGTTTCCTATCAATTTTTAATATTAAAAAAGTTTATTTTCTAAACGTTTTCCATTTCCATTGTAAGGATGTGGGTTAGAATACTACCATCAGACTAACCTGGGTCAGCTGCCATGATGTGTCCTTGGGCAAGGCACTTCACAACAATTGCCTTGGCACTCATTAATATTCTTCTATTGCTGTGTATTAAAGTACCAAACAATACTCACTTGAGGGTACAAGAAAATATCTTGCATGTTATCAACCTTTAAAAATTGTTTCATCTCTTAGTCTGTATCAGTGGTCTTGGAGCAGCTCCCTTTAAATCCGTGTAGTCCGTTTTGGACCCATGTGGCTACGAAATCAGAAGTAAACATTCTCCATCTTTGTAAAAGGTTATTAAAATTTTCAACTCGGAGAAATTACTGCTCCAAATAAGACTTTCAGTTTCAGATTCCAGCTACAATCACTGATGACTTTTTCAGTTTGCTAAAATGCTGTATATAACAGATATCAGCTGCAATCACTGACATTTTGTGTGCTAAAATGCCATATATACATGTGTATTATGACATTTAACTGCAAATGGTGTAGATGCAAATCTGTAAGTGCATTTTGTGGCACATTATGTATCTGCATGTGCATTATAAGGCACATTATACATCTGCATGTGCATTATGTGGCACATTATATATTGCAAGTGCTTTTGTGGCATATTGTGTATCTGCAAGTGCATCATGTAGCACATTATGTATCTGCAAGTGCATTATGCGGTACCTTATGTATCTGCAAGTGCATTATATGGCACATTATGTAAGGCAGATTTGAATTGTCACTGCTCACATTTAGGCACTTAGTACACTGTAAGGAAGATGTTGGTTAAAGTAGTAAAGCTGTTCATTGAAAGTTAAAGTGTACTTTTGTACTCTTTTGCAGTTCACATTACCAACATTGAAGTGAAGGGATCTGTAAGGAAGAGTAGTGGAGAGAAGAGGCGCGAATACAAACTGCAGGTCAGTAAAGAGTATTAGCTGACCTGACAAAAATATGGTATGGTCCTCTGCTTATTGTGCATCATCCTTCATCTGTTTATATTTGTCATTGAGAACTTCTCAAAATCTGCTTGACCAATATGCATTTTACAGGAGCATTCAGGCGTAAAGGATACACATTCATCCTTCAGTATGGCCACTATTACTAAATATAGAAAACTACTACATGTCATAAAGCACAGAATAGACTTGGACAGAGAGAAAAAGAGAAAATCCTGGCACAGAGGGTTTCAGATTTATACAAACGATACCATCAAATATGGCCACTATGACTAAAAATAGATAAACCTTTAAACTACTTCACAAAAACCACTCAACTTAATTTGACTTAATTTGACAGAAAGCATCCTGGTGTTAGGGGCTTTTAAATTATGCAACAGAATATGAATTGACAGGAAACATCTGTCATGTCAACTCTTTAAGTTTGTGAAAATTATGTAAATAGACTATTGAATGTGGCTACAGTTTTAAAAATAATAGAAAAATCATTAATAACTTCTTGTAAATAAACAACTGTACATACTTTAAGCAAATTTGATAAAAAAGTTTGGAGGCCTTTCTGATTATACAGATGATGCCAATGCACCATAAAAGATGGCTGCCATTACTAAAGCAAACCCCAAAAACATTTTCACAACTTTATTGAAAGAACTGCTGAACAGAATATTTAAAAACCTTTGAAGCAAAACATACAGGTATAGACATCTTCCAGTATTTTCATGAGAAGACTTCTTATGATATCTAGTTGGTACTAAATAAAAATGGTTCTGATCTGACCTCAAATGTGGCTGCTGCCAGAGCTAGAGCTGTGAAAATTTTAGCAAACATCTTCCAGGTACCCCTCAATCTGACTGATCGGTTACCTGGGTACCGGATTAAAGGAAAATTATATTAAATATGTACAAACCTGAACTAATTTGTTGTAGATTGATGCTGGCATGAAGGACATGCAGAAGTGTATTTTTTCAGTGGTCTAAGATTAAAATTCACAGTAGCTTATATATGTCACTGTCATCTGGTACAAAGTCCAAGAATTCATCCTCATTCTCTGATAAAGTTCTGAAATCCTCCATTGTTGTCTAGTAAATCTTCATGGTCTAGCCGTCATTAATATTGACTTGACACCCATTTCCTTGGCCTCACTGTCATATGCAGGTGCTTATGTAGAGACAGAGCTTGGGTTCTATAACTAACACTTGGATCATACAGTTTGTGAAATCTATGAAAGATTACAACTTTACACTTGTCAAGATCAAATAGCCACCATCTGTTGTTGCTACTGAGCAAGTATCACTTGTGGTTCAATCAAAGGTTTGTCAGGTGGGAAAACAAGCTTAGAGATTAAGGTCAAACATTTACAGGAGGAGGCAAAATGCTACTTGGCATTGAACAAGTACATGTATTAAATTTGCAGCTTCATCAAAGCGATTGTCAACTTGAAAACAAAGTGAGTGCTACCATTACAAGCCAAGGACTTAATGGGGCCATGTGCACTGATAGAAAACTTGTATACATTAAATGGGTACCAGATGGCTCATTTTATTAACTGGGTTATTATTATAGCGGAGGGCATGTACCTGGGTACTCTTTCACAGCACTAGCTAGAGCAGCTATCTTGAAATCTTGCTATTGCTAATCACTTAAATGGAAAGTCATATTGACATGGGGTGTTCACCATAACAATTTTTATGGTATCTGATTTTAACACTCCTCAGTTATTGGAAATTCTTTTCAGATACTTGGACATCAGTCTCTTCAAGAGACTTTTGTGGAAAGCTTCAGACCCTCAATTGGATTTCCCTCGTCCATATCTTGTGCATACATGTTATCATATCTTGTAAAATCTCCTGTTTCTTCGCTAACAGTCTTGTGTCTGTGCAATGTGCATGCTAATATGTCTTTTGTTTCAATATATATTGATATGTCCCAAGTAATGTTAATTTGTATTACCTGATTGGTTCTTCCTTTATAAATGTTGGGACTTACTTATCCAACTCATTTTATTAGTAACTTTTAGGCATGTCAAATATTAGAAAGTAGCAGGGGACCTTGAGGGAGACTAGATACATTTGTATTCTAATTGAGCTACCCTTGTTAATAAAGAATTATTATTATTATTATTATTATTATTATTATTATTATTATTATCATTGGTATTATTATTGTTATTATTATTATTATTATATGATATATGATGGAGTCTATTGATTTTAATTCCAATAAGCAGAGTTGACACAAAGATTACATTGTTCATGGCAGTGGCATTTGAAAACACATGGAAGCTGGACATGCTCTCATATCATACCATATTTGTTGGACATGACTTCAGTATCATAACATATTTGCTGGACATACTCCCATATCATATTTGCTGGATATACTTGAAATCCTACCATATTTGCTGAACATACACGTCAAACTTATTTGCTGATTATGCTATGTTTGCTGGACATACTTTGGTATCCTACTATATTTACTCATGGATAATGTGCACTGAAGGAAACTGAGTGGCCAAGTGGTTTTATGCACTTTCTGTTGTAGATCACTCACATCCCCCCCCCCCAGTCAGTGTGTATTAGTGTTTTGGCTAGACCACAGCGAGTATTTGAGAAAGTTTGCAAGTGCCTTCTTGAGGGTGGGTCGGTTGTTCTTCCCAGGCTCCACAAAAAATGCCGGCTGCCATATATGGCCTCTCCTGCTAAAAAAAATATGTTTATTTCAAAATACCACAAAACCAAACACTGACAGTCATAGACCATGATCTGCCATTGCATAAGACCCCAGCAGATCATGTCCATGTTCAGTCTATGGAGGTTATTAAGTAAACGGCATAGAGCCAGATTACCCATCTGGATCAGCATTTACAATGATCAGAGATCTGGATCTACTGAGATCCAGATTGCAGATCTTGATTTATGCTGTTAGGAGTTTGGTTCATGCTATACATGGGAGAATGTGGCAAAGTCGGGGCTATTATTTTGTAAACAATAATTATCAGAAAGATATGTTCTAGTTCTTTTTTTTTTATAGCTCAATTGGTCAAAGACCAGAAGAACTAAAGGGGTGGTCTGTTTTCCTTCATCTGTCATCCAACATCCATTATCTGTCCGTCCTTTAGCACAAGCTTGTTGTTGCTACTTCTTGTAAACTACTTGGATGATTTCCTTGAAACTTTACACACATTCATCCCATGGTTTATTTGGTCCTTAATAAAAATGGTACTGCTCGGACATCCAATATCATAAATCCAAGCAGGGAAGATTATGGACTAAAATCTGTCATTATATAAGACACCAGCAGATCATGCCCATGTTCAGTCTATTGAGGATATCAAGCAAACAGCGTAGAGCCAGATTATCCATCTGGATTAGCATTGACACGGATCAGAGGTCTGGATCTTGTTACGTTGAGACTTCAGATCTTGATTGATGCTATTAGCAGTCTGGTTCATGGTATTCATGTGAGAATCTTGAAAATCTTATTGCTACTTCAGAATGGATAGTTGTATCAGCATGGGATTTTCACTGAAGGAATTTTATGTCTGGTTGGTCTGAAATGAAAATTGTCCCGATCTAATGTCCAATATGGCCACCAAAGTGGCCACCTTGAAAATATTTTTATTGACACTCCTCCTGAATGGATGGTCATATCAACATGGGGATTTCACTGAAAGACTTTTTATGACACCTACTTCGTGCTGACTGAAAATTGTGCCAATCTGACTTCCAGTATGGCTGCGATGGCTGTCATCTTGAAAATCTTGTTATCACTACTCCTTATGAATGTATGGTCATATCAGCATGGAGTTTTCATTAAAAGATGTCTTATGACCTCTAATGACGCTAAATAAAAATGGTGCCAGTCTTATATTCATTATGGCAGCCATCTTAAAAATCTTGTCACAACTCTACTTGAATAGAAAATCATTGATATGGGGTTTTCACCATAAATCTTATGATGTCCAGTTTGTCTTGAGGGAAAATGGTGCTGATGTGACATCCAGTGTGGCCACCATAGCTGCCATCTTGAGAATCATGTTATTGCAGCTCCTGAATGGAAAATAATTTGAAAATCATACCTTGAAAATAGTGTTCTCTTTACTCCTCCTCAATAGATGGCTATATGAATATTGTTGATCCTAAATGAAAATGGTGACAGTTGTATATCCATTATGGCTGCCATGACAACTGTCTGAAAAATCTTCTTGTCACTACTCTCGCTAAATGGATGATCATTATGACTTGGGATTTTCACCAAAGACTTATAATGATGCCCACTTTGTTCTTAGTGAAAATGGTACCAAGCTGACATCGAAAGTTTACTACAGCAGCTGTTTGAAAAACCTTGTTATTGCTGAAGACTATCAGAAATATTTTCAAGTCGACAATTAAAAAGAAGAAATGATCTTATCTTGAATTCCTGGAAATTCTGTTTGCTCTGTAGAGTGTAAGTCCTTTCAAGGGATTTTTATGTTTTCATTGCTTGTAGGTCACATGGTCAAATGGAGAAGTTACTGAAGTGTCTAAAACATACCAGGAGTTGCATGACTTCCATAATGAAGTAAGTCTGACCTTTATAGAGCATGTTATGTATGAAATCCTTTGTATGGCGTTGAATACGAATATTCAGCGAGAGTCTGTATTTTACATCAGACATAAGGTTTACTGAGTGTCTGATGCAAAATTTTTATCACAAAGATGGAATTTTTCTCTCCAACACTGATGCATAATGGAGGATTATTTTTCTCATATTCCTGAATGAAAAATTAGGATTTAAGTCATAACAGTGTATAGTGAACTATGATACTTTAAAACAGCTAAGGACCCACTGAAAATTACCTCATCAAGGAGCAAAAAAAATTTTCACTGAAATATTTGGTGTTAATTTTAAATTTCATTTAAACATAAGATTGACTGGTTTTAGTCTGCTTCTCTTTCCAGTACTATTTGTAATTAAAGAGAAAGAAGCAACAATAGATAAGATAGCATTTTTACTTCTGGCAACTCAGATATCATGCTGACTCAAGTTGAACAGTACTACTGTGCATCTTAGCAGTTATCTTTTGTCATCTTAAATTTATTGGTAGCAGTAATAACAAGTAATCATCAAAGTGACAAAATCTAACATCTAAGGAATATACACAAATGGGGATAATCAAATTACTTAACCTCCTTGTATGTATTAAACTTACTAATAGACATGTTGGAACAAATGTTATGTTGAATTTAGAAATTGACCTGTGTTTTTGACATTTCTGTGTGTAAACCACATTATGTGGCCACTTGGGAGGGGTAAATTTGATGGTTTGTATGATAATATCCTGTCTGCTTTAGAGGGGTTGCTGTCCTGGAGGGATACTTTTGAACACAAACTCATTAAGGATTCTGGCCATATAAAGTGAATGGCTCTTGGTCAGGGAGCTGTTCAAGAGGGGGACAACTGTATTAAAAAAATGCTGAAGTAATGGTAGAAATCTTAGTTTTTGCTGGTTTGTGTGGACTATGATTGCAGTGCAAGGTCATGTAATGAAAGACAGCAGTTGCATGATGAAGCTAGAAATACCGTAAAAACTGTTATGAGCAACCTCTGCTATGAGCGACCATCTGTCATTTATGATCACAATTGTAATGCACGGATTGATTGTATCATATAAGCACTCTGTTGTGAGCGACCACCTGCTGAACATGACCAGCGACTGCAATGTCTGGGCAAAATATGCTTTTGACACTGTTATAAACAACTGCATGGCAAAAACGAGGATAAACTCCATCGACCTTTCTTTAATCCCTGTAACGAGTGCTCATACCCCTCTAAAAAAAAAAAAAAAGTTTGTATACTTACAGTATTTTATAGTTTCTGTTGTAAACCAGACTAAAGTACATGTAGATGAACCTCCAACTAAAAGAGATGAATTTTAACACTGGAGAAAATAATTATTGTAACTGATAGAAGTGAAAAAGAGCAGACCACTCACGAAAAAGCGATTTAAAAATCAGTAAAATAAATCAGGTTGCTATAAAGGAAAAGGAGTCAATCAGACACGATTTCATATAAGTGATCTTCAGATTTAAATGTGATTTCATGTTTAATGATGGAAGTATATCTTTTTTGCTATATAATTTTGTTTTTAGATGAATGCATACAATATTTTAGCAAGAACAATTAATAAAGAATGTAATATATGTACAGTGATCGTGGTTATTTTTCTTTAAATTGTTCTGATACTGGACCTTGGAAACTGGTCTTTTTGTACAAGCCTGCTGTGAGAGACTGCCTGTCTTGAGAGACAGCTTTTTTGTTAGAAGGGGTGGTCTTTCATAACAGGTTTTACTGATACCCCTTCATTGTACTGGAAAAAAATGATTATGCACATGTAGGAATGTGAGAAAATGTCCTTTGTAAAAAGGTTCCTTGCATATGAAGGAGCTTCTAGAACCTCAAAGAATTTATATGCATATGAAAATATATATATATATATATATATATATATATATATAAACTTCTATTTCAGTAAGAATGTAACTAAAAAAAAGCAACTTTCTGTCTACAAAAAAGAAAAATCACATAAATACCTAAATTGGTGTTGTTTCAGACAAAGAAACAGATGAACATTTGAAATTCCATGTAATAGTTTTAAGTTAATGATCTTTGGTGAGGTGTAGCATCCATTGCATGGAGTGAGAATCGAATAAAGGGACAAAATGAGAGTCCACTGTGCAAATTCTACGTTCTGTCTACACTCAAGTCCAACTGCAAACAACATAATGAGCTGCTGTTGTATAAAGTGCTAATAGATCAGGGTCTACATTCTTTGATTCTACTGATTAAGTGCTAATAGATCAGGGTCTACATTCTTTGATTCTACTGATTAAGTGCTAATAGATCAGGGTCCGCATTCTTTGATTCTACTGATTTAAGTGCTAATAGATCAGGGTCTGCATTCTGTCATTCTACTGATTAAGTGCTGGTAGATCAGGGTCTGCATTCTGTCATTCTACTGATTAAGTGCTAATAGATCAGGGTCTGCATTCTGTCATTCTACTGATTAAGTGCTAGTAGATCAGGGTCTGCATTCTGTCATTCTACTGATTAAGTGCTAGTAGATCAGGGTCTACATTCTGTCATTCTACTGATTAAGTGTTAGTAGATCAGGGTCTACATTCTGTCATTCTACTGATTAAGTGCTAGTAGATCAGGGTCTACATTCTTTCATTCTACTGATTAAGTGCTAGTAGATCAGGGTCTACATTCTTTCATTCTACTGATTAAGTGCTAGTAGATCAGGGTCTACATTCTTTCATTCTACTGATTAAGTGCTAGTAGATCAGGGTCCACATTCTTTCATTCTACTGATTAAGTGCTAATAGATCAGGGTCCACATTCTTTCATTCTACTGATTAAGTGCTAATAGATCAGGGTCCACATTCTTTCATTCTACTGATTAAGTGCTAATAGATCAGGGTCCACATTCTTTCATTCTACTGATTAAGTGCTAATAGATCAGGGTCCACATTCTTTCATTCTACTGATTAAGTGCTAATAGATCAGGGTCCACATTCTTTCATTCTACTGATTAAGTGCTAATAGATCAGGGTCCACATTCTTTCATTCTACTGATTAAGTGCTAATAGATCAGGGTCCACATTCTTTCATTCTACTGATTAAGTGCTAATAGATCAGGGTCCACATTCTTTCATTCTACTGATTAAGTGCTAATAGATCAGGGTCCACATTCTTTCATTCTACTGATTAAGTGCTAATAGATCAGGGTCCACATTCTTTCATTCTACTGATTAAGTGCTAATAGATCAGGGTCCACATTCTTTCATTCTACTGATTATTCCTAACAAACTACAGAAATTCAGATCTGGTGGATGATGAGATGGCATAACTGTATATATATGCATTTTGACTTGTAAGCATTATTACATAAGAAACAATATACATATATATTTTCTTACATGATTGCTCATTTCAGATAAAATTAATGAAACTCAGTTGTACTGTAGTGAGCAAAAGATTAAAATCCAGTGATTTTCATAAATTTAAGTTGTGCACAAATGAAGATTCTGTTAACCACATAATGAAATGGTATAGTGAAGTGACTTTGAAATACATTTGGATGTCTCAGTAATTGTCTCAATGTATTTGATGACATTGGTGACATCAGGAGGTGTTATTACACATGTTACAGATGGAATATTTTATAAATATATTAACTCATTAACCCCTGGAGATTTTTGTCATTTTCGCCTGAAATGGGAGTAGGAAAAGCATTTTGGGGCTACTTCTGAATACATCCAGAAATACATCTGCTTCCAAGAGATTTTCATTTAGCCTGATGCCTAGTTGTTTGAATATCGTTTTTCATTGACTATTTTGGTTGTGCATGTGCAGAAGGGTAAATGTTTTTTTTTGTTTTTTTTTAAGCTTATTGGACCCATCATTTTTGTGTCCTGGCCACATTTTACACCAAATCCCCTACCTAACCTACTTTTTGCAAAGATTCACCTGTCTGTGTGCAGTTTAGACTGGTCTGCCTTAGATCTCGGGTCAAAATGTATAAAATCTGGACACAGAATCTGATTCCAACAACAGGCAGATGTTTGGTGTAAAAAAAATTGGGTCTCAAAAAATGTTTTTCCCTCTGTATTTTGTAATGCGAGTAGAGAGTCCAGATTATTTGGTATTATTGTAGAGCTGAATGTGTCTACTTTTCAGTAATACCATCCATTTTGGTATATCTTAAATGACCTTGATGCTACAGAGCTCAGAAACATGGTGCCAGGGGTTAATGTGTTAAGGATGATCACTTCAGAAATGTTGAAGTATTTTGTAAAAAAATTATATTTTTACGTAGCCATGGTCAGAACAATAAAAATCACTAAACATATCGCTTAGTGTGCATCTTCCTGCATTACAAATAGTTCAGTATCTATTTCCAAGTAAGAATCTTTGCATTAAAAATTGGGAAAAAATACCCCAGTACTAATTGTAAAACTTTACATCTGTGGACTTCCATCAGAGAAAAACCTTGCAGGTTGCATGGAAGAATGTATGTCATTTACATTTGTTTGAGTATTCTCAAGGTGAGATATTTTTCAAGTTTATTTACCAGGTCCTGAGTGACTTTGGCCAGTAAACTCATTCTTTGCAACTTAAAAACTGGGTACATCAAAATTTGGTACAAATTTTGGACATGACTTTTAATTTGTCCATTTGCAAATGTGGGTTGTTGTACTTTTTGTGTAAAGCCTGATTTGTCATTGGCATTATTGAGAAGTTTTACATTGAATATATCGGGGATGGTCACATACCTTGTGCTCATAGCAGAGAGGTTGGGATGTGTGTCAGATATTGCTGCACTCATTGCATTAACTATTTCTTTCCCAATCATATTTTCCTGCAAAACCCATTTTGTGACTGATCAGTAAGTCAATTAGGTCATTTCTCAGTAGCAAGTTCACCCCTACAGTTATTTGGGTATGATCCTATTTTGTCAGGATAGTGTAGTTCCAGACGTCTTGGGGTCGTTAAGATGTCAAATGTCAAAAGCATTTGATGATTCTCTGATGGCTTTTATATTTTTGATGTGAAATTTTATAAATGACCCAAATTTTCTTAAGATTGTTACCACTGGTAAATCGAGACTAATCTCCATGCAGTTTCATCACTGACCTTAGGTGATTCCTGCATGAAGCAAGAACTAATGCACTCGCTCCAAATGATTATTGCCTTCTTAAACTTAGATCCCCCTGGAGGGACACCTGGCATAGTAGCATTGCATCGGGCGCTTGTGATGCATATGATTCTGACAGTTGAGAGAAGGTCTGACCCTCTTCCACTTATAAAGTATAATTTTGTAAGTTTTTGATTTCCTCTTGTATACTAACACAAAGGATCTTCCCTTTTTCCAGCCATTTTTCTGATTCATCATGTTTAGAATAAAATATGACAAACAACACTCATGATGGAAACACTGTCTCCAATTGGCAAAGTGTTTCATTGATTGTGATCTTTCTTAATGCTAAAGAACAAAACTGGTATGATACAAGTAACAAAATTCTGGCAAATCACAAACATTACCTTGTATGTGTTTTGTGGTAGATCACAGGAAAACCTACCCACATGCAGATGTAAAACAGAAATAAACACAGTAGTGGCCATATCAAACTTTGTATGGCATGCATTTGGGGATGGGAGTAAGCCTATCAATTTTGTTTCGGAAGGTGAAAGGTCACAGTCAAGATGAAAAATAGTTTCCACACAGTAACATTAGTTCTACATCGCAGATCTGGACCAGATTGTGTGGATGGCTTTCATTTGGGTTAAGGAAAGAGCCAATGGGTTAAAGTAGGTCACTTATTAAAAGAATAATAACAGTTTTTGTAGAACTTTACTTCTAGACAACCTACCTTGAACAGAGATTGTGAAGGTCATGAACTTGAAATAATGAAGAAACATATTGACATGGATTCAAAGAGAAATTAATTCTTCGCAATAAATTTTGTTCGTGAGTCAGTTTCTTGACCAAATTTTGTGGATGGCTTGCACTTAGGGTAATAAAAAATATAGATTTTAGGTCAAAAGATCAGAGGTCACTGTCATGGTAAGTGTAATAAGAAATAAATGGTTTTAGCACACTAAGTTTAACTCAAGACTGCATACCTTGACCAAAGGTCAAGATCATTGAGGCCCTACTAGATATACACAGGACTGTTAAATGCAGGGCAGGCTTATAATGTACTATTATTCATGGTATTCTTGTTTGATAGGCTGATTCTGAAACTCAAGCTTTAGACTCGAGTATCTGTTGATTTCAGAGCCAGATTGGCTGGCATCTAAGCGACAGCAGAACTGTATCTGTAGTTTTTGCAGTTGGATTTGCATTAGGCACAAGCAAATACAGCATGTTTAACACCCTGATGCAACAAAATCAAAATTCTGTAATGCTGTTCCCATGCCACATTAAGGTACTCTGCAGATTTATTTTCGTTGATATGAATTTTCATGGTTTTATGAGCAATTATATTTACATTGTTACTATAATTTGTGAGTGGGGAAGGAGACCTATTGCTTGTTTGGAAGGATCATTCCATTTTGGGCGTTTAAAATCAAGGTTTGTAACTATCATGAAATCCAAAATTACTGCTACTCACTGAAACGTTTGTGAATTTTGCAGTAAGTGATTAAACGGTCCATGTTCAAAAATGTAATTACAAGCCATGATGGCATTGGCAAGATTGTTGTTATGGTTCATAATGCCCATACATAGCTACACATAGCTGCAAGGGTTGTAGAAATAGGGCAGTGCTAAAGTAGATGTTTTATATTCTTGTTTATTTTTGTTCATTTAGATACAATTCACTTAGGGTCTGAGGTTCAGATCTGATTTGACTTTATATAATTTGCAAACTCTTGAGATGTATAATTTACAAACTCTAGCAAAATGTGGACCTGTTGCGTTGAGTTCCAAATTTTAGGGTTTTGTTGATAAGCTAGTAATAGGTTATATGATTTGAATGGAATAAAGAACTCAAGGAACTTCCAAATTTTCACTACATTATGTTATTAATAGCAGTAATACTGCCACTATTATATTGAACACCTCTCGGGGTCACAGTCTCATCTCCAAGCTACATGATTCTGAGCAAATAATCAGGTCCCAGTCACACACCCGCAGCGCAGTCGATATCCTTTTTACAATCCACCTTTTTTTGTGAGTAGGCAAGTACCATTTTGCTTATCAAAATGGCCTTTGCTGTTTCTTTCTAAACATACTGTTGGCAATCCATATGTATATTTTGTTTATTCGAGCGTCAGTCTTGTAATGGCACAACTTATGGCTCAACATTCTATCAACTTGCAACAGTGAACACTCCCTATGTAAAGGTAAGTAAAAATGTCCTTGCACCAGTTTCTTAGGCCATCAGCCACCTTCAAACTGACAAATTACAGAAATGCAGTGTTGGCAGGTAATATATTACTGCTATTTGGAGGGTGGGTAGAGGGAGTAAATCGATTTTTAAAATGTAAATGTTACCTGCCACTATTGCAAAGATTCCCTTCTCCCACCGTGTTATGAGGACCTGTCCTGGCAAGTAAATAGGATAGTAAAGAGGATGTGGGCTCTGACACGGGCATCAGAATACCTGATTCTCTTCTCACTTCAGTAACATTCACCATGATGAGAGGAGGGAATTGTGTAGCTTGGACATGGCAAGTTTCCAAATTTAAGGGTTGTGTTTCATAAACTTTTGTTATAGGTTATATCTTTTAAATATAATAAATAAATCAAGCAACTTATAAATCATCACTGAATTATGATTTTCACAATGTTTTACAAAGACAAGTATGATTGGTTCTAATTTCTGCCAGTTGGAGCTATCAATGCCACATTAATTATCAATTGTGTTTACCATGCAAAGTACAGTTGAAGCTAGTTTATATCAGTTGGCATAGTCACGTTAGTAGGAAATAATATAAAATAGTACCTTTGTTTTCACACCAGACAGTGAACCTGAACATTGGTAACTTAATACCGTGGATACATGAACTTCTGAACTATCAAAAAAACTGCAAAGTATATGGAAATATCAAATGATGATGTCAGTGTTGTGGATGTTTTTCATTTATGTACTAAATGATGTGTAATGCTAGTGTGAACTTTAGTCTGGGAATCTACATGTATTTACAATGGCAAGCAATAAAGTATTGAAGTTGAAAACTTGCCAAATATTTGAAAATAAAAATAAAACCAAAAAGTTTAAATATTCAGTGAGCAAAACAAGGCTACCAAGAACAGCTAAAAGAACTAATAGCTCAATAGCAATGAAGATGTTACATTAAGTGATATCTGAAGAATATATAACTTTAAAAAATTGAAGGGTGTGCCATATATGTACCAAACCCATAAAGCTGAGCTAATCACCTTATTTTAGGGCAGGCATTGTATAGTATTATTCATGTTAAAAAGACCCTTAGACAATGACAGTTTATGTTATAGTGAATGGCAGTTAACTGCCAACACACAATTCCTGATATAACCAGAACATCACAACACTGGCAGGTGTCTGACAGTTGTTCCTACATCTTTCATGTTTAAAAGTATACCGGTGACTGGCTCCTGATATGAAATACTTGCATTTTTAAAGATTTTAGCGCAGCTTTAATAACAGTACTAAAAACTAAGTTTGACCCTTCACAATTTATTAATTAAATATAAAAAATTGAAATTAAGTTCTGTTAAGACCTGCAAGTGATTATGCAGGGCTCAGAAAAAATTTCCCTAGCGCTCTTCCTTGGGACGGGTATGTTGCAAGAGTTACTTGTCCTTGTCCTCATTACACTCAACACAGAACATTTCTCAACTACCATATTTTATGTAATTTTTCGTACATGAAAAAATTATTATTAATTTCAGTGTATGAAAAATTATATGTAAAATAAATAATTATCATTTGGTGGTACTGACCATGTACGAAAAATAAAGGGATCGTACCAAAACAAGTTCTTCGGTACACATGCTACTTGACAACCTAACGGTACAAACGTACAAAGTAAACGTATATTTTCTGTCTCATTCTGCTCTCAATTCAAGAATCTAATTACAATAAATCAAAAGTACTGTTGTTATTAGTGAACGAGAGAGAGAGAGAGAGAGAGAGGATTATGTCTCAGTGTGCAAGCTCGTCTGCATTTAGAACATACGTAGCTGTTATGTTGTGTAATATAGGCAAAATGATCACGTTGGTTTGAACATGTATAAATTATGGGTATTATTTATTGGTAAATTGTATGCAACGATACGACCCCACATCATCAAGAAATTAAGTGCAAGTTGTATTTTTACTGCAACAATAATCTCATTATCAAATTGCAATAAAAAATAAAGAACTTGAAATCAACGTTTAAGTTAATGCGTGTGAGTGTGCACGCACGCATGTGTGTGTGTGTGTGTGTGTGTGTGTGCACGCGCGCCAGAGAGATCAATCAAACAAAATTTTTTCAGTGTACAAAACTGTATTTATTCAGTGTAGTTGTGATTTGTAGCTTTTGCAAAGAGAAAAAAAAACTATTTTCAGTTACCTGACGAGTGGGATAATCCTCATGTATTACGACCCTACTATATTCCATTAGGAATAAACACCGTTAAATCAACAGTTCATTCTTGTTTTAATTACGATGTACATTGTCACAACAACCACATGGCTATGCAGTTATTTACACAGTAATTAAACATTCTTAGGGCTTTGGTTATTCCAGTTGAAACCACATTGAGGGCAAGAATCGACTGAAGAGGTCAAATTGGCGAGGCTGCCAGTAGGGAAATGAGGCTCTCCTTAGGGAAATGAAAGTCTGTCAATGTGCTATTGAAGCCGTTGTCCATATAGCAGATTTTATAAGGACAAGCAATCATATGCATTACTTGTTATTCGAACTCGCCAATAAAGATAATAGTAGGGTATATCATAGAATAGATTTGCAATAAAATGTTAATTATATCCAAGTCAAAACAGAACAAGCACTTAAAAGATAGTATATGTATATATACGAATTAATTTAACGGAGTCCGTGACTTTCAAATTTACAATGGAAAATGACAAGGTTTTTATATTCTATGTTTGGATGACTATTGAAACAATAAGACTAGTTGACCAGTGGTCTGTGGTCTTCACTTAAGCATGTACTGAGATGTAATTTTTGTGGGATAAGACAACATCAAAGGGCTTCCGAACTCGTTTTAAAATGCACGTGGTGTTTTGTTATGGTGACGGACTTAATAAGGAGAACTAATTAATGATAATATTTAAAGGTATGGTCTGTGAATCCTTTGTTCATTTGTTAATAAACACCAGTAGATATTGTAATGACAATAAGAGTTTATGCACATGGGCGCCCACAGGATCTTTTACAAAAATGGGGGGGGTTCAGTCAGTCATGGCCGGGAGAGTTAGTATAGTAGGCAGTCTGAAACTAAAGGTAATATTTACTAAGCGTTTTGAACAGAATCTTGTGACATATTTTCAGCTTCATTTGCATGATTAAATATATATATTGCAGTATGATATCCAGGGGGGGTCACATGACCCCCCTTGACCTATGCTGTGGGCGCCCATGCTTATGCATCAATCATTATATTTTCTTACCAACAATTAATCATTAATTTTTGTAAAAACAAAGAGGGAATACGGTATTTTCGATCTTTTTTACAAACGTAAATCTTCTTAGTGGAAATTTTATGTCTGATAATTTAATGAATTTTTCAAATAATACAAAATGATATGTATGAAAAATTATGATACATTTAAATAATTATTATTTTGATAACTGGATTGTGTACGAAAAATTAAAGGGTACGAAAAAATACATGAAATACGGTACACTGCTTATGTTTTTTGCTAAAGAACCACATCCAAGCTTGATACTAACATCTGTCAAAACTAAAACACATGGCTCCTTTGATAAACATATTAAGAGACAATGTTTGTGACTTGAGAACTTGCATTTGTGCACATAGCACTTGGTATCTTGGTGGTATTCTTGTTTACAGCGAAACTGTTCAGTGACATAGTTGTCATAACTTTCGATTTCAATGAGCTATCACACATCTTGATGAGTTAGTTATGGGAGAAGTTAAGAGACAGAATCATGAATGATCTGGTCAGGCATTGTTATTCTTGCCCCAGATCACTAGTATGTTCAAGACTGCAGCTTTATTAGTGAAGAGGCCAGCAGATTTCATGTGTACCGTATATTCACTAATTAATGCCCTCTCTCCTTTTTTTAAGAACAGAAAATTTAAAAGATGCAGTGTAAGACCAGTGCTCTTTAATGCCCATCTGCTTCAGATCCATGATTAAAATGCTGCAGCGGTCTCAGTTGATCACATTGTTACAATGTATATATCAGTGTATAAATTACTAAAGTCACAGGCACAAATGTAGTATTAAACATGGCACAGTAGCTGAGCATCAAGTTCAAAGACTTGCCAGTCCACTTAAGCTAGCTGCCCAGTAAGAAATGTGTTGATCAATTGATCATTTTAACTGTTCTGATATTTTTAATAACTGAATTCAGTGGCTGAAAGAAACTCTGATGTAAATGTGGTTATTATAAGCAGTGTTTCCCTTTTACGCACATTTGTGCATCGGTGACGCACGCTGGAGAAAATTGACGCACACGTTTTTTTTACATGCGTTTTTATGATGCAAAGGATTTGCAAAATGCAATCAGGATTTATTTAATATCCAGTGTTTTGGATGAGGGATGTCATCATGTATACTTCGAGCATAGGCATAGTCTGGTTCCCTGTTTCAAATGCTCCCTGCGTTGCACTCCGCTATACGGAGCATAGGAAACAGAGAACCAGACTAGCATAGGCAATGTTATGACAGAGTAGCTTCCCCTAATCTCGCGAGCTCTCACGCAATTTCTATCGAGCTCAGCAGGATGTCGTCCAGATGTTTAATGCTTCTTGCACTAAAATGTGATCTCCAGATTAAAACGGCGTGCACTAAGAATCATTAGCGAAGAAAGTGAAAGAAGCAGAACACAAAAAAGTAACTGTGGATCTAACTTGATGAAAAATGGAGAAAATAATTCCCTTGACTGGAATACGGCACATCCATTAGGATTACCGGTGTAACTTCTGATCACGTCGTTGCGAAGACTGCAGAAGTGAATAATCCTTTTGTGACAGAGTTAAAATTTTTTTAAAAATCTGCCCATGTTCGCCACAAGTTATCTTTAGAACACATTATCACCCAAGACATTCTTTCACAGGAAAGAAATAAGTAAACTTGCAGAGACATCTATTATTTGGATTACAAAGACAGGGGTCGTTGCAGATTTTTTTGGTTTTTAACTTTGCTGCAACAAAAGAAAGATCTAAAAGTTCAAGTGTAGCTTATTAAAGAGACGATGAATCATTAGCCTCTTTGATTTATGAATAAATGTGTTTTAGGACGAAGTACAATGAAACTGATGAAAGTACACATTTTATGACAGACAGTAAATTAACTCTTTTGGTTAAAAAAAATTATTTGGATTTTTGTATTGGCTTACATGTAATGTGTTGGTCTATAATATTGCTACAAAGAGATTATAAGGAGACTGTTAAAAGTACGACTTTAAACTAAAAGGAAAATGAACTAATAAAATTATCCTTTGAATGGAGAATGCATTTGTGTGTTAATTGTGCTTGTTGGTTTATTTGTATTTTTAGAGAGAGAGAGAGAGAGAGAGAGAGTATGTTGTGCAATATCCTATTTCAAGCTGAAAAAGTATGGGTCGGATGAAAAATTATCTGTACATGTTTGACCCCCACATTTTTTTTTTTGACCCCCAGTTCTTACACCGAGGGGTTTTCTTTACCCTCAATTTTACACCCCTGGGGGATAAACTGATTATAAGAGTACATCAAAACAACAACTTGAGCTTTCATTATTGTGCTCTAATAAACATCCACATTTGGAAAATGTAATGTCATTGGGGTATTAATTAGGGAATATACAGTAATTACTTTTCACAAGAAAAAAAATATCAGTATCTTGCATTAGAAAAGAATTCAAACCATATCAATTTCAACCAGTTTTCTTATGAAATGGTCCATTTTGGTCAAGCCTCCATTCAAGAGAATTACACACGGGTAGGAATGCTGATTTGCCGAAAGATTAGGAACATTTCTAGGTCATTATGCCAACTAGATTTTTGCCAATCAGCTGTCATCTCAACATTATCTGCTTTATAAATAGATTGCAACAGCATGTATTGTGTGCAAGTTGGTCGACATTGGCAGAGACATATAATATTCATTTCAAATGTAAGCTGGCAATGTTTTTCTTACGAAAATTAATTCCATTCATAGAGAAATAATCTGCTGGCATCTTCCCTTTTGCATGACATTGTATCAATAAAGCTTTGGTGTTGAAAATATCAGTTACTTGTGAACGTAACTGACCAAATGAAAAAACACAAAATTTTTAAATTCTCTGGCTCAAAACTTATCAGAGGTCTGACTCATAAGGATGTATGATAGCTCGTTGAAAGGGAATCTTTCTCCACATCAAAGTGAAGCCTAAATTATTAAAACAAGTCACTGTTAATGCAAACGCCATTAAGAAATCATTTCTTATTTGTGTTATGTAATGATGGTTAAAAGCTTATTAAAGCTTATGTTGAATTGTTTTAAATCATGTCAGTGTTAAATAACTCATATCTTGTCAAGGGCAGTGACTGAAACTGCAGTATATGTTCATAATATTTACCTGTTTTAGTATCAAGCTACATCAGGCAACTGAGTAACAAAATACCGGAAGTAGTGTTCTTTGCAAAGAGTTCTAGACTCTGACTGACAACAATAGGCAGGTTAGGCAAAGGTTATTTATAATTGATGCACACCAGATTTTAAGTCATGTTGAACATTGGCACTTGTTAAGGGGAGAAAATGCACTCATATTTATTCCCAAGGTGCAAATAGGAATCTACTTGGTGGTTGACGGATGAGCACATCAAGTTTTACTTGACCCAACCAATTTTTACTCTGTCAGAACAAGAGGAGGAGTGGTTTTCCTTAACCCTGATTATAGTTATAATTTTAAACAAAAAATATGGGGCCTACACTTTGCAAATGGATGTTGGTCAACAGCCATTATCTCAATACTTTGATAAGATAATACTTAACTTGCTTGTGGCAAATTGCCACTTACTGTAGTTCCATTAATCACTTCTCATGTTCCACTTATGGATATGCAGTCATATTCTGGTATGTCAATGACCAGTTTTTATGATGATTCTCTGTTTTCAGTATTGATAAACTAATTGATCATAATTTCATCTGATAGATTACACATCCATTGTTGATGGCAAATTAATATCGAAGGAATTATGTCTCTATATAGACTATACTGATATAAAACATAGTCTGTATATAGACTATACTGATATAAAACATAGTCTCTATATAGACTGTACTGATATAAAACATAGTCTCTATATAGACTGTACTGATATAAAACATAGTCTCTATATAGACTATACTGATATAAAACATAGTCTCTGTATAGACTATACTGATATAAAACAGTTTCTATATAGACTGTACTGATATAAAACAGTCTGTATATAGACTATACTGATATAAAACATAGTCTCTATATAGACTGTACTGATATAAAACATAGTCTCTATATAGACTATACTGATATAAAACATAATCTTAAAAGTCTAATGACTATCTACAGTTTGATTGGTTGCTTTGTTGGTACTAAGTGAAGTATTATTGACTTTGTAGGTACTAAATGAAGTATTGGTTACTTTGAAGGTACTAATTGAAATATTAGTTAATTTGAAGGTACTAACTGAACAAGTGTTACTTTATTGGTACTAATTGGAATAAATGTTGTCAAAACAGACTTTTATTGAAGAAATACATAATTCAGTCCTAATTTGGAGATACCACTAAAATAAAGTATGATCATTGAATGATTGATCCTTGTTTGGTTTTGCAAATTCCATGATCTTTCAGAAATTTTTGACCAATATCAAACTTTAGAGTCCTTAATTCTGTTGCTGTTTAAATGTGTAGTAAGACTGAACTAGCCACTATCCATCTCATGCTAATTTTGTAATGTAATTAAAAATGTTGGTTGAAATGGGCACATAATTTTCTTCTATTTCCCTGCCAGATTAGATAAGTTTGTGTCATGCCAAATTAAGCAGTTTCAAGAATATAGTTCCTGGCCTGAGAATTATTCAAACATTCTCTTACACAGACTTTGACTCCAGTCAAAATTCTTGCATGTGATTGGTCAGTGACTTTATATTAGCTGACCAGATGTCAGAATTTTGTGTTCGACTCAGATTAAGCTTGATGCTGTTTGTATAGTTTTGGGGTTTGCTGTTAGAGAACACATCCTTACAGTCATGCTAGATTTGATCATTCGTTAAGCTTGATGCTGTTTGTATAGTTTTGGGGTTTGCTGTTAGAGAACACATCCATACAGTCATGCTAGATTTGATCATTCAGTGATTTATATGCTGACCTTATTTACATCATTCTCACAGACACTAGTATCAACTACTTAATTTACATGTGTCAGTAGGATAATTTCCCTAAGAAAACATTGATATGTAAATAATTGATCAAGATAGAGGAACAGTTGAAAAGTTATGAAGTGTATTGATTCATTTTTACATATTTCATATTTGAGATTTGTTTCAAATTGCAGTTGATCAAACACTTTTCTGCAGAGGCCAATCGACCAAAGCAAGACAGGAAACTGCCATTCTTTCAAGGTTTGTGGACATTAATTGAAAACTGAAAACAACTTGATATGTAAATGCCTTTCATTATTAAGGTTAACAGAGTTCTTTTCAGCTTTACTGGTCATAGACAAGAAGAGCTTAAGGGATGGTATGTTCTTTTTTTTTCCATGTTATTACCATTCCTCATAAACTACTTCAGGATTGCCATTTTAAACTTTTAAGACACATCCAGCCCATGATTTGGTTGGTCCTATATGTAAATGGTGCAGCACGTCCAGTTTGGCTTCTACAGTGGTTCCTGTATTTACCATATATCTTGGGTTATAATAAAATAAATCTTTTTTGCCTCTCCCAAAATCTATAGTGAATGGGTTTTTTTTGCCTAGGTTGAAATTGTGCCCCCTCCCAATTTATGTTAGATAAACATAACTATTATTTTGATAATAAGATGAAACAAACTAACCTTGTATTGTTATTATTTATTCCTCTTTTTTTGGCATATGCAATTTATTAAAGACAAAAATGTGTGAAAGTTCTCCATCATATGATGGAAATTCCATCTTCAGAATGTCCCTATAGGTCGATCTTCCAAATTTTGCAAATCTATTGGGGTTGGGGGGGGAGATAGGGGGTTAAAATCGTTATGTCTTTAATCTGCTGAAAGACCAGATACAACTATGGTGTTGATGAAATGTGACCTGGTACTCGCGATTAGCATTGCTAGTCGCATGAGTACACAAATCTAACAACTCACATTTTCAAATGTTGTAGAGAAAAAAAAATTAAAAAAATATTAAATGAAGTTGTATACTGGTTGTAATAAAAATACAAAAACGAAAGAACACAAATTTTCCATATTTATATATTCCAAGAACAATTTCTGGAGTTTTGTTGTATCACGTGACTGCTACGTTGATGTGTGCTCACTGCTTGATAAATCAGACTGGCCAGATTGCTGGTTTTTACAAAAAGTATCTGACTTTCATTTAATATAATTGAATTTCTGTACAACAACACTAAAAAGAAGTTTGTTGTTGATATCACGTGACTATTGGACTTCGATGTCGTCATTTGAGAGTTGTGAAGTTATGTGATTAGTAATGTAAAAGGGGAGTACCGGGTCAGGTTTCATCTATGCAGTAGTTTCGTTCTAGTCTGTTAGCAGATTAAAGACATAACAATTATAACACTTGTCATTTCTGAGAAAATAAACCATTTTCTTATCGATTTCATGCAGGTATAAGTTGACATAAGTTTAAATTTTCTTGGCCCGTTGGTAAGCGACTACCATATGTCGCTACTGCACGGTGGTGGCAAATTCCAAATTTTCGATATGCAATCGCAGTGACCCCACACCCGAACCTAAATGTCCAAATATGAAAAATGGGGTGGGAATATTTGGAGGAAACCTGGATTAGAAAATGGACTGCTATTCGTTTTAAGCCAAATTTGTAGTTGAAGGTGTTGAATTTCAGAGCTGAAATGAGAAATTGTCATCCCTTGTATTATATATTAACAAAAGATACGATCCCCTGTATCAATACGGGTTTGGGAACTGGTTTAACCAATTACAAGAAGACAAGTTGATTTTACAGAAAATTCAGTCCTTGTTTATACAACAGTATATAATTTTGAAGGTCTTTTGTCAAAATTTAAATCAACCCTTTTGAAAATGTATTTTAAATGATGGATTTTTAACCAGATCATGTTAAGGAGATTAAGTTGTTTGAAAAATCTTGTTTGGGATTTTATTGGCACAGATAAATTCAGGGTTAAACTCTTTTCGTTACAAGACAAGATTCTAATTATCTGCGTTTATTGGGTTTTTTATATACTGTAATAGGAAATGTTTACTTTCTATAACATGCATATATATATATATATATATATATATATATATATATATATATATATATATATATATATATATATATATTGCTATAGAATTCTTTAGATTTAAAGGTTTGAAAGGAAACAAAACTAATTTGTGTTCATTATGTTGTTCCCACTTAGCAACATAATGCAGGTCAGCAAAGTAAAGTCAGAATTTTTATTCTGTACTTTGAAATGACTTTACATGCCAATTTATAGGAATATAATCAAACTTGTTTCATGTGATACATTTTGCGGTTTTGTATATGATCATCATTTCTGACTTAGATGTTTTGGAGAGTCTTGAAAGAGAAACATCTTTAGATTTAGAAAATGCATCTTTTATACTATAAAATATTCTTTAATTCCATTCAGTAATGGTCATATGTGAACCTTGAAAAAATTAATTTCATCCTGTAAAAACTCTGGAAATGACCTGGAAATTTATCTTTAGAAAAGCGTGGGAACCATGATAAATGCATATTACCTGAATGGATGTTTAAACATTTCATAATCAATTGTATTTCATAATCCAGTGAAATTCAAAGGAGTCAACATGTCAGCTTCAAAAGCAAGGCAGTTTTTAACCTTAAAGGAGGTATACTTCAGTAGTGATATTCCTTATGGTTTAGTAATCAGTTTCCTCTGACCCTTCCCACCCAATTTGTGATATTTGGACATTTATGTCTGGTTGTAGAATCAGAGTCAATTGCCTGTCGAAATTCACCGCCACTTTGGTGGTGGCATAGGGTAGCCGCTATCTAGCAGGGCTAGCAAACTTAAATGATGTTACATTGAGTCATGTCTGCATGAAATCACTAGTAAAGTGATTCAATTTCTGAGAAATTATATTTTAATCATTGTCTCTTTAATTTGCTTACAGACAAGATGAAACTTAATTGTGGATGAAATTTGATCTGGTACTACCCATTTGCATTGCTATTCACATCAGTACACAGATTTTGCACCCTATATGTCTGTGTGGGGCCCTGAGTGGTCTAAAGTGCCCACCATTACGGATCACTGCCATCTGACCTCTGTCTGCATGGGTTCGAGTCTTGGGCTCGGCCAATGTGGGTAGGTGAGAAAGCCTGCTGGTAGCTTCTCGTGGGTCAGTGGTTCTTTCCGGGGTTTTCCCAGGTTCTTCCTCCACCATTATACTGGCCGCCATGTATAGCCTATCTTGTGCTGTAAAATGGTGTTAAACCCTAAAACAACAATAATAATAATATGTCTATGTAGTCAGGTAATATAAACAGTAAACCCCTTTCCAGTGTTTTATAGAAATTTTGAAAATATTAATTGAAAGTAACATATTGTTTGTAAAGAAGGAAAGGACACATAATTCTTGACATATTTATTCCAAGAACAACCACCAGGAAATTCTTGCTGTCACAGAACTTGGAGAAAGAGTCACCATGAATGGAGCACTTATGAAGGATGGTTATATTGTATCATGTAACTACCACATTGACATGTGTTCTCTGCCTGATGAATCTGGCTTTGCATCGGTGAATTCCAACTTTTTTTTATAGGCAATTGACCCTACACCGCAACATAATTGTCCAAAATATCAAAAATGGGGTGAGTAAGGTCAAAGCAGACTTGGATTAACATTTTAGGTTCTGCTAATAATAGCCCCAGCAAGTTTCTTTTCACTAATCATCAAAGGTTGCAAACAAAAGCCAACTGTCTTTTGATCTCTGTGAGTTTAAGCAGCAGCTTTAAGCCCTCAATTGTTTAAAGTGTGAACACATGTTTTCATGCCTTACAGAATGTTGGTCATGTGTTTCACAATTACAGATGAGCTGTCAGTTGGTAATTTTATTTAGGAGCCATTTCTACTGATAATTTGATAAAAGTGTGTGTGTGTGTGTGTGTGTGTGTGTGTGTGTGAGAGAGATAGTGCATGTATTTAGTTGTCATGTGAGAGGGAAAAGAGTGCAAGTTCACAGTTGTAGTTTTCTTAATTTTTGCTAAATGGTTAAATTTAATACATGTATTTTGGTAGTATACTACTACTGCTAATAATAATACATGTGATATTATAATAATGATAGTACGAATATTAATGGTATTGCCATTCGGTTTATACTACATAAATTTGTCTTGACTCATTGAACCAAGTTTTGGAGCTGTACCTGCCTTCAGAGGTCACCTGTCTACAAAGGAAGGCTGCTGTAAACAGGGTGTGTGTGCATGTGAGTGCATTCGCATCCTGATTTATAACGTACAAAACATTTCCTTTTCCTTCACATTTACAGAATAAGAATGAAACAAATTGTGTTGTGACAAAGGAAGTACATCTTTCTTTTCAAAATGTACAATGAGAAATTTATATATAATGAATCAGTGGATGTTGGAATCATATTAAAGAATAAGAATTTTGGATTGTTGAATTACAATTTTCAGGAAAACTATATTGTCAGAATTACTCCTATTTTAGCTTCATGGGGTGCTTTGCGTCCCCCCCCCCCCAATTCCCCATCAGGGCTTTGCCCTGGGCCCACAAATGGGCCTAGGCAGCCCCCTTAATCCCTGGCCTACTTTTCAGTATTGTATTTTCCCAACTTTCACCAATGCAAAAAATATATTCACAAATTCTGTATGTGTAGTCTATGCATCCATACTGTAGTGTGTATTGCATATGTCAGATAACACACGACATTGTTCATTGATGTAAATATAGAGAAACAAATCGTGTTTGCTTGTACTCAGAGGATTGAATATGTTATCATACTGACAACTGGATTCAACAAAATTGCAAACAAGAGCAAGAGGGAGAAAGCAGTGTCAACCGATTGCTTGAAGGCACCTGCCATTTACCCATGACATGGTATAAAATATTCAAGATTGTATTATATCCATGTTAACTCTATGACAGTATCTCACAAATAAAAATTATTGAAAATACATTCATTGTGAGTGCAAATGACAATATTTTTCACTGGCATGGGATACAAAAAAGTACTAATGCAATGTATACTGTTTACCCTGCAGACACCAATGCCCATTTGTATAAATTATGATTACAGATGGAAAACAAATGGAAGCTGGGTTGGTGAATAAACACAAATGATAACGACCAGGTAGACTTATTGTTTGAACTTATGGGCAGGATATCAAATGCAAAGTTATTTTATTACAAAGCAACACAGTCTAGTACTTCATGCATGGATATTAATGACCCAGTTTTTCCCAGAAGATTTGGAGGAGAAAATAAAAATCATTCCAGGAATTCATGAAGGTCAGAAGTGAAGATGATGATTTCACAGAAGTATGATCATTAACATGGATGAAACTCCAGTGTACTTAGATCTCATTCCTGGATGGACTGTCGATATGGAGGGTTTTAACTCTTTACCTTCTGCAAGTACTTGCTGCCCTGCCTACTAAGCCTGATAAGCAGTCTGCCTTCTGTTTGTAGGCTGAACCCCAGAGCATCATAAAGGCTGCCTGAGTGAGAGTTTCTTGAGTTAGTGCACATGCTGTCGACATTTTCTATATCAATCTTGTCCCATGCAAACTATCTGTAGTTTAATGAAAAATAAAATTTTAAACACTTACCAATGTCTCGTGCCACTCATTTCCACCAACAAGTACATATAATCCACTGGAATCAATGTTTATATTCACATATTCATAATAAAAGAATGTACCTCAAGATATCAGTTTGTGTTTATAATTCATATTAGACTACTTTTCTCACCACTATTTTGCACAACAATGTGTCCCCTATTTTACTGCAGATTTGGTAATTTTGCATTACACTAAAAACGACACGTATTCCAAGAAATGCCTTCATTTCTGCAACTGAAGTAGGTGACCACTTGGGATCGGGCTTCTCGCCAATTTGTTTTCCGGCATGTGTTTGTTTCATCCACAATAACTGGAATATTTCTTTGGGAAAAAAAATGTAAAAAGAAACTTATCTCCCTTGTATTTTCTTCTAAAATAAATGTTGGCCCTGAAACTGCTGTAAAGTTGTCCACGTTTACCGGCCTCATGTGTTCCAACCAGATTTGATCGTTACGCATTTCATCCTCAGATTCAGATAAATCTGAAAAGTCAGGTGTCAAAACAGGACTTATACTAATGTCCTATCCTTCATCTTGAATCTTATTACAATCAATGTCATTTGCAATGTCATCACTAATCAAATCCTTCAAAACTTTCATCAGAATCGTCGTCGGAATACATTAATGTTGCCATTCTGTTTTACTTTCACAATTGACCTTGTTTTCAATAGAATTTCACGCTTATATGCTGTAAAACTACTAACAGAATACTTTCATCATTTTATGCCAGGACTATTTTCATTGGCTAAATATTTTAAAAAAGAACAGCTGTTTGTAGTTCCATTAAATGCAAAGCTTTAATATGAAACGTGTGTATGCGTCTATGGGGTTTCCCAACCTTGGCTGGATATGCATGTATGAGCCAGCCGGGACAGAGGGAGTATTATTAGCAGCTTGTATATGCGTCTCTGGGGTTACAAAGCTATTTTTAGGGTTGCATATATCCGTTAGCAGAAGGTAAAGAGTTAAAAGTGAGAATTGTCATGAGTGGTGCAGATAAAGAAACCTAACTTTAGTCCTTGCAGTTTCTGCACAGGAGATGTATTGCTTCCCATGATAATTTTCCATGGCATGAGGGAGCTATAAAAAATTTATGCACTGAAATGATGGACTCTAGGAGAAGGGTTGAGTTGGTGAGGTGATGCTGCAGTGGATTAAAGACTTTTATCTGAGTTACAGAGTTTAATATTTTTTAAAATAAAATTTAAGTTTGAGTGCATATTCTGACATGGAATTTTCGAATGATTTAAAAGGTGTCCAACAGCTTACACCATTGTGGCCATCTTGAAAATATTGGTACTGCTACATCTTCAACATGGATTATCATTTCAACATGGAGTTTTCACTAAAAGACTTCTTATGATGTCCAATTGGTCTATATTGAAAATGATGCTGATCCGATGTTCAGTATGACCACCACACAGTGGCCATCTTGAAATCTCATTATTGCTACTCCTGATGAAAGGATGGTCATATCATCATATTTTCACTAAAATACCTCTGATGTCTACTTGGTTTTAAATTAAAATGATTCTGATCAGATGCCAAATATAGCTGTCACAGCAACCATCTAAAAAATCTTTATATTGCTACTCCTAAATGAGTATGACTAACTCTCAATATGGCCACCATTGTGGCTGACTTGAAAATATTGCTGTCTCCTCTCTCAAATTGATGGCTGTATGAATATGGGTATCACCAATAGAGTTGCTATGATACCTTGTTGGTCCAAAATGAAATTGATGCCAGTATGACAAAGTCGTACATCCAATATGGTTGCCATGATAACTGTCAAAAAAATCTTGTCACTACTACGCCAGATGGATAACCATTATGATGCGGGGGATTTTATCAAATGGCTTCTAAATGAAAATAATGCAAATCTGATGTCCATTATGTGCACCACAGCAACGAATTTGAAAAATCTTGTTGTCATTGTAGAATATCAGAGATGGTTTCACACTCTACATTCATCAGAAAGAAATAGTCTTATCTTGAATTACATGAAATTCTGTTTGCCCAGTAGAGCACCAGTTCCTTGAAGAGATTCTTGTTTGGAGGGGGGTGTCCTTCAGAATGGAAATCCTTTTGTCATTAATTCAACATTGAATTACATGACACTTTTGGCTGGAAGTGGCTTTGCACTGAAACTTGGTAGATGACTCCCAAGATATCAATGGCCAGATTTGTTGTTCGGATTTAAATGAATTGCCATTTCAAACTTTTGATAGATAGCACCAACAGATGCCAACAAGTCAGTATGCTCAAATTCGAATTCTTAATTGCATCTATTAGCATTAAGTCCATTAATTGATGTGCTCCAAAGACAAATTATAGATAACATTTTTATTTCTCTCACTATGTAATAAACATGATGATGAAAATACTTCGCCAGGGGGTGCATAAGTATCAAGATTTAGGGACATAAGGCTGAAACATTTTGTAAACTGATCCAGCTCTCAAGGAGCAATTCTACCTAGGGTTAAAAAAAATCTGCAGGCCAATCTTTAATTATCTACCTATTTTGTTTCAGGGTCAACACATTTGCAGGTCAATCTTTAATTATCAAGCTATTTGGTTTCAGGCCCAGTTCCTCCGAAGGATGAAAACAACCAGATAGTTAGCTATATAAGGTTTGTAGTTATATTCAGCCTTTTCATTATTGACTGGCAGACTGCTAAATCACTTTTACTTTTCTAGCTGAGCTATTTTTTGTTGTTGTTTGAATATTTGCACAGTTGCACAGTGTTTAACCTACTTTTCACTTCTAGCCTGCTACTTAAAAAATGAGAAGGCTACATTTTAAAGCAAATAAATAACTAGACTTGAAATGTTCTTTTAGTGTAAGAGAGGCATTATACTTTGTACAGCTGGCATGCTAACTATTTGAATCTCTGAACTTTAGAATTATGCTCTATATAGCTGACATGGTAAATCTTTGAATCTCAGAACTTTAGAATTGTTTTATATAGCTGGCATGGTAACTCTTGGACTCAATGAACTTTAGAATTATGCTTTATATTACAGCTGGCATAGTAACTCTTTGAATCTCAGAACTTTAGAATTATGCTTTACATTATAGCTGGTATGGTAACTCTTTGAATCTCTGGACTTTAGTATTTATACTTACTTTATATAGCTGGCATGGTGACTCTTTGAATCTCAGAACATTAGAATTATGCTGGGTTTTTTTTTTTTTTACAAAATATGTACAGTTTATCTTTTGTAATTTTTTGGGCAGAGATGCATTGTGGGACTTCTGTCCATTGGGTTTTTTTCATTTTGTTTCCACATTGCATGACAGGTTACATTTTTTCATAAGATTATAGTTATGTGAACATAAATTAAATTCTTGCCATTTTCCATATTTCCAGCAACCACTGGAAGGTCATTTTGTAACAGGCCACAGTAAGGAACTTGATGCATCAAGTATTGTAATGGACTATGCCATAGCCCTGTTCAAAGTAGTGACAATTAGCCCTGTTCAAAGTAGTGACAATCCTCCCCTGGGTCAATCCCCCCACCCCACCCCACCCCCCGACAATCACTCTCTGGACAACTAACCCCATGACATGGTTATTCCCCTGTATAAAAGAAACAAATACACTGGGCACTTGAATCAGTTTTTTGTCCAAATTGTCATCAGTAGCTGTCAGGAAAGATCAAGTTGCATTTGAAACTGAAATTGGTCCACATCTTGTGCATATGAAGATGTTTATCAAATATGACCAATTTTTAGTTGATTAAGTATAATAAAAATTTTGAAATGAGAACCAAATATATGATAACTGGTGCGACTTGCATTAAATTCCAGTTATCCCCAACGTATACTCCTCAGTGTCACTCACTTTGCAAAATAATGTTATTTTATAATCTGGTATAATCTGCTTTAGAAGTTACATCACAAGTGCAACTTAAATTCCAATATAAAAAAGAGTACTAGGAAAGGGGTACTAGAAGTGTAAGTTGGGTGCAACTCCAAGTAGGTAATCATTCCTGCTACATCGAACATATTTACAAATTACACCAAGCAGGCAAAGAATAAATTCAACACAGCACTTTCATCATTGCTGTTGTATATGGCCTGCCAAAGCTTGCATAATATGAAGTTGCTGTAGTGATTGTTCATGTTTGATGTAATCTATAAATTTCCATATGGTTGGATGACATCTGCCAACATTAGCTTGGAAGCTGTGGTGCCCACCTTCAACCATGCCTTTGTGGCCTTCCAAGACACACATCTTCCAAATAGCCATTGTGTATGTGCTTCTTTTACACAGGGGAATAACTTTGTCATCATGGGGGTAATTGACCGGGGTAATTGACCAGAACTGTTTAAAACCTAAATAATAATCTGTGTTTCCAGTTTCATGCTCAGAAAAACTTAGGTTCAGTTGATTGTATAAACATTTTATACAACTATTTGTTGCTAATTATTTTTTTAACATCACTAAACAACCAGTCTATAGTTCTTGGCAGAGAAGAATAGTAAACTTGACTAACTGGATGCACTTTGTCCCTGTGCTGTGATGCACTTTCTCCAGTCTGACAGTACCAAGTTAGTGGTTTTCCACAGCTAAATGCTATTGTTTAAAAAAACAAAATTCTGCAGGTCTTGTAAAACGTTTACCTTCTCAATGATTGCACTAGCTGGACATATAAAGTTGGCTTAGATCAACATACAGCACGCAAGTTAGCCATTTTATTTGGATTACTGTTTATACTTGCTCATGAGTCTAACTGCAAACTGCACAGACTCAGATCTGCCATTGCATGATGTGCCAGCAAATCTGGATCTATGCAGTTTGCTAGGAGAAATCAGTAGAACAAACAAGATAGACCTTGATATGCAGGTGCATTATGCTATGTCAGATCATGATTTTTGCTGTTTGCAGTCATGTAAGCGAGTATATACAGTGTGCTGTCTGGTCTGTATTATAGACACTTGAGAAAGAATGTGAGTGACGAAAAGCACAGTGTGATTATGACAACTAAGTAGTGAACAAAATGAAATTAGAACTGTTGACAACGAATGGAAAATCAGTATTTTGTCTTTCTTATTTTTGAAGATAATTTAAATATATATGGTTGGCTGGTCAAAATTATGGGTCATGAAACTGGAAGCTCATGTTTATTTAGTCTAATATATGTCTGCTAAAATATCAATCAACACACAAACAATATACCTCAGACTGGTTGCTACTGGTTTCTGTAATGTGAAGTTAGAATGCATAAAAACTTCTATTTTTCAAAAAGTGGTGGATTTCAGCTTGAAAACTCTGTCCAGTAGATGGCCATTATAACTGTTGTCCTACCACCAGTAGAATCACATGTATGCTATACCAGTGTTGGTGCATGATGCAGTCAGCAGTTATGGACTCCAAGTGTGTTATAACAAGGAAGAGCTGTATTTAATATCTATTTCAAGTTGCCCCACCATCCCCATTCTGCTAAATTGTTAGAACTGGATGATAATTTGTTACAAATAACATCTCAATTTTGTATTTAGCCAAAAGTTGAGTACGTGTCTTCCTTGCTTTGTTATGGGCACATGAAAATCCATCATCTATTCATGATTGATTTAGGTGTAAAATGATGAGACTGAAGATTTATGGTTCTTTTTAATAGTGATTGATTGCATTTCCATTTATGCCAAATCAGAAAATTAGATGTCGTCTAGACCTAGATCTTTGTCAGTGGAAGAAGACACTAATTTTAATTGGATGAATTGTCTCCAGTTGAATACAGCTATGAATTATAAGACTATTAAATTTGGAATTGTAAGCAGCGATCCCTATAAAAAATAAGTTGTGCAGAATTTACTGGTTACCAACTTCTAATGAAACCCCAGCATACATGATTTTTGAGAATTTTTTAAATTTTTTTATTTATTTCTTTGACATGAATCATCTGTGCTCATTGGTGGCAGACACTGAGACATTATCGTTGCCTTCATTGTTTCAAAAGAGATTTACAACGATGCAGTAGGCTAACATATCCTTGATTTTTCTTTGATGTGACAAGATATGGCATTTATGCACATTATGGCATGTTTGGAAATCAAAACTGCCTGAAAGGGAAGACAAGAAACATTATTTACCTAATAACAGTTTAATATAATGCCACTTCAACATGCAATTTTGTTTTGCATTGAAAATATATTTCAAAAATTACTTCAAATTATTTTAAAATAAGTAAGCAGCTGATTACATTCAGAAACCAGGGTTCAGCAGAATCACATTTAAATGGTAAAAGCAAAACATATCTCAACGAAACATAAATAACATTTGGCAATAATACATAGTCACACGGACACACATAAAACAGTAGCGGAATTAGAGTGTCCAGGATGCATAAATGCATATTTTATGGAAGAAAATGATTTTTAATCTATATAAACATTTTTCAGTGTACTATTGATTGTAAAAGTGTGCCATCCTTTGATTTTTTAATTTTCCATTGATATTTTGAGGTAAGGGGCAGTAAGTCCTCCTGATTGCATACAATTTTGCTGAAGGTAAGAGCCAATATGTTTTGTTTTCATTTTATCAAAAATTAAGAGAGCAATGTACTAGGTACAGTAAAACTTTATTGCTGGGTATAGAAACATTGCTTTAATTCCTGTTTAAATAAAAAAATTAGTAGATACAGACTTTGAGGTAATGTTTTATAGGACACAAAACAGTTTAACTTGGTCAGTGATATAAAGTGTGGCCTTAACTCTGTCAACCATGAATTCAATGGCATATACATTTTAATAGCAGTGGTTTGAAATGTTTCTAAGATGCATGTGATAGGGAAGATTTTTGTTCATATGTTCGTGAATGGTTTTATTCCTCTTGCAGGTCCCTGCTTACATGTCCAAAGCACATCTTGGAGTGGGACTTTTTGTCTCGGTTTTTTCACGGTGTCCAAGTAATTTCAAGTAACAGTTCAGATGTGTCAACCCTCCCTCTATCCCATAGCATCTCTCAACCAAATTCTCAGCAGTCCAATTCTGGAGGTATGTACAGATAAGCATGAAAAGTTTCCATATCAGGACATAACAAAAGATTCTTTTGTCTCATTCATTCATTCAATCAAGCACCTATTGGAAATACTTGTAATGGCCAAGTAAGCTTGTGGTATGACTGACCATTATGCTTTGTGCATCCATCCATAAATGATTGCTTGTTACCCCTCTGGAGACCATATTTGTGATCTTATTTAAATCAAAGCTGGAATATGGGTTTATATCATCAGAATGTTGGATGAATTTGATAATGTGAGATCCATACATATTAATGAGTTGATCTTGAATCTGATTTGTCATCTTTGTTATGCTCTAGAGGCCATATTCTGATCCAGTTTAGATCAGACATTAAATATGATTATATCATTAAGGTCTTGAATAAGTTTGATAATGACGAGATCCACAAATATTTTTAAAAGGCACTTATATCTTCTGATTGGCAGAGCTTGTTCCCACTATGCAAGCTTCATTTCTCATCCAGATGTGATGAAACTTTCAACATGTGCTTATATCATTAGGGCTGTCTGAGTTTAGCAACAAATGAGATCCATGCATACAAATTAGGTGGTCTTGCATCTGATTGGTTGAGCTTGTTAGCCTTTAGAAGCAATATTTCTGATCTGACTTTGATCAGACATAAAATTGGGTTTATATCATCAAGATCTGGAATGGGTTCAGTAGTGAATGAGATGCAATCAAAGAGGTAGTTTTGCATCTGATTTTCTGACTTTTTGCTACATTATTTCTTGGGTTTTTTTGTGGATTAAAATGCATGCGTCTCATTGAATCAAGTGAAAATGTAGGTGGGATGTTTAAATTTTCTGAAACCACTTCTGGACAAGAGGTTGGATAATTTTTTTGATCAGCTGTTGTTGAGTAATTCTGACAAAGTCTTTTCTCAGAGGAATAAAATGAGGTGCAAACATGATTCACTTTTGTTAAAATATATATATTTTTAAAAATTATTGTGACCAACCAATCTTGATTGTTTAAGCATGAAAACTGGAAACACGCTTACTTTGTTAGGCATAATAGAAAAATGTGGCAGTTAAATGCTCCAAACTTTTTTTCTACTTCACAGTTTAACTTTATGGATGAATTTGCTTTCGCAAGTTTACATTTATCAGTTACCCAGGTGAACGATATCAGATCCATTAAGGTTAAGCCTCTTGCTGTTTTTTCAATTTAGAATATATGCATTTGATTGTTGGAAAAACAGTTGAGGATTAGTCGTTCTGGAAAAAAGTTGAGGATTAGTCGTTCTGGTCCATTCTCATTCCTTAAAACAAATAGGTCTTGTGCTCCTATCCATCCCATACATATCATCATTAGTGTAGACTATTTGTTATTAGTTTTATTTTGTTCAGACTTCTTATTCCTTTTGTGGCTCATAAGGTGGCAGCTAATTCAGACTTGTCTTCAGAACACATTACCCAATCTTATATATACAAAAGTAAATAAACTCTCTTGTTCTTTGACTGGTAGTTTGTTATTGCATTTATCTTACAGGCATCTTCTGTTAGTGAGCTACATCTAGTTTGTGAATTTTAATTGCATTTTGGTCTTTTTACTCTGTAGTTTGAGGTAAAAAAAAAAAAAATGACAAGTGTAAGAAATGCAGATGTTTTAAGTTGTAGCTGAGAGTCATGTAATGTATCTGGTGTGTACCAAATGTAGTCAATTGACACCCCTCTCCTCCAGTGTTTGAAACATGGAAGGAATTTGGTCCACCATTTTACAGAAGCTCTTTTTGAGCAATGAGAAAAGGTCAAGGTCAGATTTATCAGACAGACATTCTTAGCTTTCACCCTCACTCTTTGCCTGTAACTAGTGCCATGGGAGGTTCCATGATGGCATCCCTACCCTACATGAGATTTCTTGAATCATACCACTGTGACCATCACTTCAGTCAGCAAAGTCATAGTGGCACTGGGTCCTGCAAACTTGCTGGAGTCACAAATATAATGCTGGATCAAAGAGACTACTTTTACAATTCACTCTATGAGGAAATTTGAAAATACAGATGGTACCCTTCACCCATTTTGTAAGTTCACTGGGTGCAAGTCCACTCACATGTCCATGCATGACCTTAATGCCTGTAAGACCAGATGAATGGGGTTATTTTCTGCTCACACCGGCCTTTACTGTATGCATAACCCATACCAGTCGTCATACATCATTGCATATGTTGACCAGTCCATTCTGCTGTCCAGCAATCTCGTCTTCAGGCTTTATCACCAGAGATTTATGATGTCAGTGTCAAACCACAATTCTGTTGACACTGCCAGCCACAATAGCCAGTTGTAATTTAACTCAGTTTGCCCAGCATGTCAAGCTAGCTGTCCCAACATGCCACACCTGCCAGCTGACCTTGCTTTACTTTCCTGACTTCATACACTGCCGGCATTCTGGCCATGTGTCCCTTGTGCAGTGCTCACTGTCTGACCCATTTTCTTCAGAAGGTATGGCAGACCCAGCTTTGATGGTTTATTCAATTGACAGATACTATATAATGCAAGGGGATGACACAATGTCATCACTTTAATTTGGAATGCTGTACCCAAACATGGAAGGCATGCAAGAGGAGAAAAAATCCTTCTATTGATGGCAGGGACAGATTTTGTTGTTGCATTTTAACCCAACTATGGAGCAGCAATTGAAACCTACCATATTTTGCCCTAGGGCCTGTAAAGTCAAGACTTAAGTTGCTGCTCAAGAAGATGATAAACTAACCTCTTACTCAGTTGCCAAAGATTGCAGAGATCACTGGGCATTTATCTGACAAAATTTGAGACTCCTGCACTGACAAAGCTTTTTTCAATGAGTCGACTGCTGGCATAAGTTTCATCTCATGACCTGGCACAGATTCCACTTAGATATGTTCCACATCAATGTTCTTAGTTTGGACAAAGATATTATAGTTGAGAATATGTATGCCATTCTGTTTTGCAAGAAAGATTGGCAGGTCTTTAATGCAGTGTCAAAACTGATGTTGTGACTGTGTAGTTACTTGACTTGTTGTAATTTTCTGTTTAATGGAGAAAGCTGGTAATGACATAGAAAAGATCATGCCACATAACCACATTTTCAGTACATCATAATTGTCCAGTGCTCTGACAATCCTCCAATTTAGGTTCAGTGAGACAAGGTGCCATTTTTGCTAGTCTTCACTGTTACATTCTGCTCAGGGCAGGAGGTGCACTGAGAAGACTAGGTATCAGGTGGCACAGGAGTTACCTCTTCAGTTTTTCTTGATCTTCCCTTAAACTTTTCAGCCACATAGGTCACAATGGGGAGACAATTGTTTGCAAAACGACAAGAGAAACATTCCATAGAAGCAACAGTCCTTTTGCATTGAGGCAAACTTCAGGGAGCCTCAGGCTCCTCAGTGTTGTCATCAGAACAGCAGAGAGGGAGAGGAAACCTACTCATACCTCCCTCAAGTCACCTTCCATTATTCACTGACCCACCTCCTGGCTTCCTTACTGCAGAATTGGATTAATATGTGGTCAATCCTGACTTGACGGTTACATATTTCACATCCCCATACACTGGCACTTCTCAAGTACCTTTGCTTCAGTTACCATGAAATAGTGTACCATTTCCATGCTCTTCCATTTGGTTTAAGTCTCGAGCGTTGCACCTTGACCAAAACTTGGGACTGACATCCTCCCCAACAGTGATACTACTTGTACCTGGATGACAAAAGCATATGGTAAGCTCAATTCTGGTTTATGATATGAATTACCTCACCTCACACTCCTTTTCCATTAGGGACAAGTTGGATCTTGTCCTCTGATAACATTTCTTCCATCTAAGTATGAAATTCCTGACCCACCTCAACCTTATTTGACTTTCCCTTAGCCATATATTATGGCCATGTGTCCCTGTTTACAGATGGTTCACAAGATGGAGTCAGCGTTTGTGGTACCATTACAATACCACATGGCACAATCTCAAGCCAGTTAGTGAAACAAACCTTCATTTTCACTTCATGAAATGCAATCATACTCAGATCATTGAACTGCACTGAAACCATTTTTAAAGAAACCCAAACAAATCCCATCATCTTTTGGGATTCCCTTTCAAACACTGAAAGCCTGGCAAAACCTTAAATTTGTTAATTCATTGATATCCCAGATCTTACAGAAACATGATTTGCTCTAGATAAACCAACGCGTTCTCTGCCATTTTTAACTGCTGACATTGGATTTAAACTGCAGATGCATGTTTGGAAAGCAGTATCACCCCTAGGCAAGAGCAGTGCATCATAATTACCCTGCACATGATTCATTTCCTGGTGATGTAGGCTTTACTTTACAGTTAAAGATGTGTTGCTCTTTCCTTGGGGTGATGCTGCATTCCATGCATGTGTCAGCAATTCAAATGTTAGGCCAATAGCTGCTGAATACACAGGTGTTCTGTTCTAACAGAAATAATTATTTTAAAAAATATGTTTTGTTAAGGATTTAATGCCATGGATCAATAGAAGAGGGATTATTTTTACCCCCTGCATACAAACGGTCAGTCAAAATAAATTTATTAATTAGGAGCAAGTGTCTGGATCATCCACCTGAATAACAAAACTGATGCTTCATCACAAATTGTCTTATACAGTTGTTTTCAGCCACCAGTCATAACAGAAGAAAAGGTTGAAAAACAAAAACTTGTTCTAGATTTGCTCATAGTCTCAAAAAGGTGTACTGTACTGTACTTTACAATTTTTCAGTCATATCGCTATGATGTCCGCAGTGTGGCAGTTTATAGTGATGTCTAGCACTGGGGCATCATGCCACAGACATGTAGCATGATGTCCCACCCAGTCACATTATCCTGACACCAGGCTGACCAGTCATAACACTAATCTCTTAATGCTGAGTGCCAAGCAAGGTAGCCGCTAGTACCATTTTTGTAAGTCCGTGGTATGACTCATTGGGGGGGGAGTTGAACCTGAAACCCCTCGCATCAGAGGTGGACACTCTACCCACTTAGGCCACCAGAGCGGTCATTGAAAGGGCAAATAAAGTGGATGATCCTATATACTGACTTCAGATATGGGATCATCCACTTAGCAAAATATGTGGGATAAAAACTCCATAAACAAGCTTCATAAAATTAAAACCATCATAAGATAGTGACAACCCTCATACAGAATAAATTGCAGAGATGAGATGGTATTGTGTCAGTTGTGCAAATAATCCAAATGGTTCACAGATACCTCCTGTGGTGTGAACCTTGATCAGAGTGTATACCTTGTTAGTGTCCATGGACAGTGGAATACATTCTTGTCCAGTGTTTCATCTTCCATCCAGTGAGAAATTTTTGTAATGTCAGTTCAAAGAGGGAACTTGGTAGTGTTGCACCACATAAGAAACTCCTAGACTTTTGAAGCGAATGTTGTTTATATATTGAATTTTGATGATATATCTTATTTGAGGTACATTTCACAAAAATTTAACTTTGCCTTTTTTGATCTTTCATGTTTACATTTATTTGGTAGGCTTTACCCCTTCCCTCCCACATATACATACTGCTCAGATCATGGAACTGCCAAAGTTGATATCAGTCAGGAAATCTGTGTTGGCAAGTTTTTCAAACTTGCCACTGGCAAGACAAGGAGTGTTTAGTGGCAGGAATACCCCTGGAAGCTTCCTCAAAAAATAACAATCTTTGTAGAATCCAGTTTATCAGGTTGTTGAAGGGTGTGGTGAGGGTACTTTCTGCTCTTTCATTACACTCAACAGCGAGTTAATGCCAGAGGAAAAGGCTCTTCATATCAACCTCTTGAAGATGAAGGCCATGCTCAGTGCTTCCTCTGCTTAGCAAGATCTACTCCACATAATTATTAGAACTGTGTGTTACAGTAATAGTGCAGTACAACATGGGCAGGCTCACCATCCTGGATGATTCGCTGTCAATTAGAGGCCATCAATTTTTTGCCCAGAGTGGTCTCCCCACTAATCTTTCATCAGGTTTCAAAATGTTTGCACTCTATGGGACTGCACAATGATAGATTTTAACATGGTGGAACTGCCAACTATCAATCTTCAACTGCCCATTTCTGAAACCTGAGGGTTGGACTTTTGATGCCGTACATGGTGGAACTGTCAACTACCTCCCTATTTCTGCACCCTGAGGGTTGGACTTTTGATGCCCTACTCATAAATCTTCATTGTCTTCCCTTTTCTTCTAATATTGATATGATCAGGTAACGTATTTTTCAAATAAAGAACATTTTATAGTAGATCTGAAAATACTTTCAGGATCACATTAGAACTGTCCATCATTATTATAATGCATTGCTTGGGGTAGACAACTGCTGACCATGTGATCTACCAAACCACAGTATAGCAAGAATGCATTATGCACTTAACCATGGTATTGCAGGAACTGCAATATCTACTGAAATGTGATATTGCAAGAACAGTGTTATATGCTGAGACACATTATTACAACTGCATTATATACTGATTCATGGTATTGCAGGAACTGCAAATTCTGCTGAAATGTGGTATTGCAAGAACAGTGTTATTTGCCGAGACACATTACAAGGACTGTAATATATACTGAACCACAGTATTACAAGAACTGTATTATACACTGTACTGAGTCATGGTATTACAAGAACTGTACTACATACTGAATCATGTTGGTTTCAGTGAAGGTATTACATGAACTGCAATGTATACTGAATCAAGCTATTTGCAAGAATGGCAGTATATACTGAATCTCTGTATTGCAAGAACTGTATTATATACCAAGTCATGGTATTGAAAGAACATATGTACTGAGTCATGGTATTGCAAGAACTGTGTTGTATGCTGAGTCATGGTATTACAAGAACTGTGTTATACACAGAATAATGGTATTACAAGAACTGTATTATATACTGAATGATGGTATTACAAGAACTGTATTATATACTGAATAATGGTATTGCAAGAACTATTGTTTACTGAGTCATGGTATTGCAAGAACTGTATTATATACTGAGTCATGGTATTGCAAGAACCATGTTATATACTGAGTCATGGTATTACAAGAACTGTATTATATACTGAGTCATGGTATTACAAGAACTGTATTATATACTGAATAATGGTATTACAAGAACTGTATTATATACTGAATGATGGTATTACAAGTACTGAATGATGGTATTACAAGAGCTGTATTATATTACTGAATAATGGTATTGCAAGAACTATTATATACTGAGTCATGGTATTGCAAGAACTGTATTATATACTGAATGATGGTATTACAAGAACTGTATTATATACTGAATGATGGTATTACAAGAACTGTATTATATACTGAATGATGGTATTACAAGAACTATATTATACACTGAATGATGGTATTACAAGAACTGTATTATATACTGAATAATGTTATTGCAAGAAGAGTGTTATAAACTGAGTCATGGTATTACAAGAACTGTTATTATATACTGAATCATGGTATTACAAGAACTGTATTATATACTGAATCATGGTAGCAAGAACTGTATTATATACTTAGACATGGTATTGCAAAAACTGTTATATACTGAATCACATTATTACAAGAACTACATTATACACCTGGTCATGGTATTACAAAAACTGTATTATATACTTAGTCATGGTATAGGTGACTTATGAAAATGGTACTAAAATCTGCCTCGCTTGGCACTCAGCATTAAGAGGTTAGTGTTAGCACTGATCAGCCTAGTGTCAAGACAATATGACTGGATGGGACATCATGGTACATGTCTGCTGCATGATGCCCTAGTGCTAGACATCACTATAAACTGCCACACTGCAGACATCGTAGTGATATGACTGAAGAATTGTTAAAGGTATGTTAAGCATCCAAATCACTCACATGTACTGAACCATGGTATAGCAAGAACTGCATTATATACTGAACTGTGGTATAGCAAGAACTGTATTACAGAATGAAACAGACTAGCAAGAACTGCTTCGTATACCAAATGGCAGTATAGCTCAAAATGCATTATTACCAAACCATGAAGTGGGTGGATAAATAAATATAATATAAACAAAATATAAACTATCAAGTTTTGTTTATGTAAATTATATTTTCTTTATCGTATATGTATAATTCAGTGTTTTCATTTACTGTTTTATAAAGGGATAGGAGGGGAGTTCACAAATGCCGTCCATAAATATATATATAGCGTAAATTTAGTTTATGCAAATTATGAAATCTTTTAAAAATGGGGGGGGGGATTTAACGCAACAAAAGTTGTGGTAATAATTGTGTTCATTGGATAGACCAATTAAAGTGATACCATGTTGTCATTCATTGGATAGACCAATTAAAGTGATACCATGTTGTCATTCATTGGATAGACCAATTAAAGTGATACCCATGTTGTCATTCATTGGATAGACCAATTAAAGTGATACCATGTTGTCATTCATTGGATAGATCAGTTAAAGTTCAACAGTTTCACTTTGCACACAGGGTCCACAGTGATACCATGTTATTTATTTGATAGACCAATTCATGTTCAACAGTTTCACTTTGCACACAGGGTCCACAGTGATACCATGTTATTTATTTGATAAACCAATTCATGTTCAACAGTTTCACTTTGCACACAGGGTCCACAGTGATACCATGTTATTTATTTGATAGACCAATTCATGTTCAACAGTTTCACTTTGCACACAGGGTCCACAGTGATACCATGTTATTTATTTGATAGACCAATTCATGTTCAACAGTTTCATTTTGCACATAGGGTCCATAGTGATACCATGTTATGTCTAGCATTGCATTATAATGAAGGGCATTATAATCTGGGAATGCATACTGTTGAACCCATCCAATCATCCCTGCAGTGTAAGCATCCTTGTTGTTTTGCTTTAGCTTGAACTGGTAAATATCTAGTAGTTGGGGAGTGAAATAGCAGATGAGGGAAGTTGATCTGCAACAGTTGGTTCCATTTGTTTAAATGAAATTTTGATGGAGAAAACAAATTTGTAGTCTTTCAAGTAATGCTAGATTTGTTATTAGCAGAGTTTAGCTCTTGTTGTTAATGAGTTCAGTTAAGTATTCTAGGAGAAACATGATTTACTATAACATTTATTTTCCATGGCCAATGTTGGTATGTAAGGAAGCTAGCCACTAGCTTTACATGGGTCGGTGGTTCTTTCTGGGATTTTTCTGGGTTCTTCCTACACCAGTTATACAGGCCACCATGTATAGCTTATTTGGTGCTGAAAAATGGCATTAAACACCACAACAACAGCAGCAGCATTGTGGAAGGGGTCCTGTTGTTTCCATACAAGATTAATTTTTTGTTAGGTTTTCAAATTTATATTTTTTAGAAAACATAAAATTAAAGAAAATAGACACTCCAGCATGAGGGGGCCCCAAGTGGCCAAATGGTTTAAAGTGCTCACCATTATGGATCATTGTCATCTCATCTTTGTCTGTATGGGTTCGAGTCTCAGATTCAGCCAATGTGGGTATGTGAGAAAGCTTGCCAGTAGCTTCAAGTGGGTCGATGGTTCTTTCCGGGGTTTTCCTGGATTCTTCATCAACCATTTATATTGGATATCATGCATATCCTATCTTGTGATGAAAAATGGCATTAAATCCTACAACAAACAACAACAACAACATTCCAACATGAAATACTTATTTAACAGTACCAGGCTTAATGAAGAACACAGTGGAACTCACAATCCTGTTTCTGAACTCAGTGTTAGCTAATAGGCTGTGTTGACAACTAGTGTTATTGCTGACTCGTTTAATCCCAGATACCTGCTTTTCATGCTCTAGTTCTTACACGAAGCTTTTGCATTTAGCTCACTTTCTCTAACATGGTTGTAGGTAAAGTTACGAAATTTGATCGGTGTATTCATCCGGGAATTAACTACTCAGCCTGATAGGTTATAGTGACCTGTTTTTCATATCCAAATATTTTAAGTTTTTGTATTTAGCTCAATTTGTCTGACAGTCATTTGAATAGTCATAAAACCTGATGTGTCTATTCATCTTGGAGGTACTCCTCACCATTAAAAAAGTAGGTCACGGTGATTTCTTTTTGCAGTGATGAATTTGCAGGGATTTTGGATTGTGTCACAGAGGAGCAGGCAAGATGCAGAATTTTTGTATTGTAAAGAGTTCTGTTATTTAAATGTAAGACATGTAAGTTAATATAAACTTGTGAAAGAGAACAAAGTTTAACAACTGATTAGAGTTATAGTACAGTATACCTTTTGATTTTGAATTTTTTTTCTCCAGATGATGATGAATCTGTGATAACATGCTATCCTGCCAAGTCCCTAACTATCTACAACTCTCAACTTACCCACTCAGGTAAGTTACACCTATGGGAGAAAAGGTAATTGCTTGAATACAAGTAAAACAGACTGTGGTGACAATGACCAGCTGGTGCATTTAAAGGTGTATTGGGGTCTTCACAAAGGTATGTTGGGGACTACACATTTCACAGTTGAACTCATGGTAATATGAAATCATATGGTAAATATAGGTGGCATGTACAAGCTTTCCTTCTTTCTTGGTTACCCAACATTGAGTCCACCCATGGAGATTCTGTCATTAGCACCTGAAGTGTGGGTGGGAAACATATTTTGGTGGTTACTTCTGAGTACATCCAAATATATCTGCTTCCGAGAGATTTTTGTTTAACCGGATGCCTAATGTATTAAAGACATTGTTTAGAATTGGCTATTAAGCTCACACATGTGCAGAAAGGTAAAACTGAGACTTTGTTTTATTGTTTTAAATTTTTTTTCTGTTTTCTTTCTTACCTTTTCTTCTTTTTTTTTCTTTCCTTGCATATTGGACCCATCATTATCATGTCCTGGTCACTTTTTACTCAAAATTTCAAACTGATCCTACCTTTTGCAAACATTCACATGTCCATGTGCAGTTCTGACCAGTCTGTTTTAGATCTCAGGCCAGAAAGTGTCAAATCCAGACACAAACTCTTGTTCCAACAACTGGTAATTTTTGCAGTTTAAAAAATTCACTTTTTACCGCTGTAGTTTGTAATGTGAGTAGAAAGTCTACATTATTTGGTATCATTGTAGAGCTACATCTGTCTGCTTTTCTGTAAAACCACATACTTGGTCTCTCTTAAATGATGTTGATGGTAAAGAGCTGTGAAGTAGGGTACAACCTCATGATGCATAACGATGGCACACTTGTTAATGCATTGAACTGTGGCTTAGTTGGAAATGCATGTATCGATTCTTGTCTGTTCATGCTTTCTAGACCTATTCAGAATTGTTGTGGAATCATAAGATACTCAGAAGTACAAGTTTTAATTTGTGTTTCTATTCACAAGTTTCAGGAAGCATTGTTTCATCTATATATTTTAAATATTGGAATAATAATCAATGAATTTTGTTTGCAGGCGAGCAAGAGATTTTATCACAGAGGAGTCACCTTGGCAACAGTAGTGTTGGTGATGTCGTACCGAGGTAACATGGCATAGACTGTTTTTAAAGTCTGATTATTTTTATGGACATAAAAAGTCAGATTTACACATAATTGATATTGACTCTGGGGTCCATCTCTATCCTAGGAACTTAACCTCTATGTCATAACTCAAAAACTATTGAGGTCCATAGCAAGTAACTTGATATACATTTACTGGGCTTGAAGAAACATTTAAATTTACACAAAAAACATTGGACATTTCTGTATCTTGATTTGGTTTTGCCTATCCATGTGTTTGTCCATACTGTTAATGTCATTAGCAAGGTTTCAGAATATATACTTGCCATAGACAAGGGAGATTAACATACATTTGTAAGTCTATATAGATGACTTCACTAGATTCTTAGGACATTCTGGCAGTTTTGTTCAGTTATTTGTACTTCTAAAAAAACTGTTTAGATTTTGATAAAAACCTTGTTAGTATGATTCAGGAAAGAACACTTCACATAAAGAAGTGAAATTTGGTAGGTTTATATGTATATGTAGATGAACTAATCTGATTTTCAGTCCTTTACAGCACTTTTATATTTTTACACATTTTTTAAAATTTTCTGTTCAAGCCTTTTTAAAATTAATATGATATTAAATTTGTATACGAAAAAAAATTACTCATATTACTGTAAGATAGCTTTGAAATGATTGACCACACCTGAAATTCACTAACAAAACTTTTTTTTGGTACTCAGACTGAAGGCGAGAATCAAGGAACGTTAATAAATGAAATCAAAGTATACCTAAAATTAACCAATCCAGTTTCTCTTGTTTCAGCTTTAATTTCATGAGATGTTATTGAATCTTGTGATAAGTCTTATCTGTTTTGATGTTTCTAATGATTGCAGAGAAATAGCATAGACCCTGATCTCCTGGCATGATGAGTGAGGGCAGGTTTGGGTCTCTGCTGTTTGTAGTTAGGTGCATATTTTACAGGGGTAAATATAGTTTATACCTATGGAGTATCTGTTTAGATGTAAGCAGTTGTTTTAAAATCATGACTGTTTTGGCACAGGGTTACCATTGGAGGGGGGAGTGATATGGTGTGGTGTAGTGTATAGGAACATGGGTGAGGCTATTGATACACAAGCAAGCTGCAGAAAAAATAGAGCACAGTTTTTTTGTCTTGCCTGCAAAGCATAGGTTAGACATATGTATCACTTCTCCAACTACATTGTTGTTGGCAGAGGCATCAATGTTACATTTAGCATTTGATAAAATCCTGAGAAAAAGTGTCCACTGTTTTTCTTTTCACCTTTAGAGCAAGACATAGGTAATACATTTCTCTGTTAAGTACATTCCCCACCCATATGAACATTAGGTAATTAAGTCCACTACCTCTTGATTCCTGCTCTCCCAGAAAGATGGAAAATGTTGTCTTTTCCGTCTATATAATGTATAAGCAGAGGGAAGAAACTCATCCAAAATTTCCACTACTTGGTTGTTACCCATATACCAAATATTCACCGGTTTAAGATTTTGCTGTGATGTGATTAATATTGCACCACATCACCTCTTGATAACCATCAAGATCATCTGTAATTCCACCCATCAATCAAAAAGTATGGTACAGTATTGCTAATTAAGATTTCTGGAACCTCTCAATTGTGATTTTTGTGGATATTTATGTGTATTTTTTTGCAGTTTGTTGGTTTCATTATTCTGACCTGGTAAGTTGCATTTTTAATTTCAAACACTGGTTGAATTTCTCACATAAATGTATAAGGGTGTGGTTATTGCTAGTTTTTTCCCAAATCAGAAGAGCTTATTAGATGGTGTTTTGTTTGTTGTCCATCCATTCATTTACACAAGTTTGTTATTGCTACTCCCAAATTTCATCGAGGATCGCCATAAAACTTTGCACACACATTCATCGCATGATATAGTTGGTCCTAAATGAAAATGGTAACTGCTCGGACATCCATCATGTCCATCACAATAGAAAATCTTGTTATATCTACTCCTCTTATATTGGTGGTTATATCAGCATGGGGTTTACACTAGAAGATTTGTTAATAATGTCTCATTGGTCCTAAGTGAAAAGGAGGCTGATATGACTTCCACTATGGGTGCTATGGCAGCCATCTTGAAAATCTTGGGTTATCACTACTGTTTCTGGCTGAATGGTAATATCAACATGGCAGTTTCACAGAAAGTTTTCTTATAATAATATCTTGTTAGTCCTAGATGAAACTTATGCCAAGCTGACATCCAATATGGCAGCCACAATGGCTATCTTGAAAATGATGTTATTGCTACTCCTACATGCATGGTCATATCAGCGTGGGTTTTTCACTAAAAGGTTTCTTATGTCATGCCAGACCTAAATAAAAATGGTGCTGATATGATATCCAACATGGCAGCCACAGTGGCTGTCATGAAAATTTTTTTGTTGTCAAATATATATTTTTTCTTTCGAGTTGGTCCATTATGCTTTAGTGAATGAGGTCTCTGCCTTCATCTTTAATAAGTGATTATCATTTTCAGACTTGATTATCATTGTAAAAGCTTTCTGTGTTTATGTTTTGACATTACCATTGTTAAAACCCACACCAAGTCATCATGCATGCACTGTGGTGCTTGCTTGTTACACCCTTTGTTTAACTAGTTAATCTCTTTATGTCATGGGTGAATTGGCTTTTTGGTTTTGTCTTTAAAAAAATCAATTTTGTTTCTGGATGGATTAATTCTGTTTTTTGATTTCATTCATTGGTACCAGTGTATTCCATATTGACCAAAAGTCTGACCAAAGCCGCTAATTCATGCACAGGATGAGTAAGTGTTATCACAGCTAACTGTGTAGTTCTTACGCTACATCTGAAGTGAGTCGAAATTTATGGACATGTCAGGTTAACATATGCATGTATATGAATATAATTGATGTTTTTGATTGATGTCTATCTTTATTGCTATACAGAATTACTTTGAAATGAAATGATTGCAATATTTTGACAAGAACTGTGAATAAGTGCATAAAAAAATTGCATGTGCAGCAATTGTGGATATTTTTCCTTCTTAAACCTGCTGCAATTTGACTGAAAAATGGTAATTTTGCACACACCTTTAATGAGAGACCTCCTGTCTTGAGACACTTTTTTTTGGCAGAAGGGGTGCTTTTACAAGAAAGGTTTTACTGTACCGATAAAAGCTTAGTTACAATGCGAAGTGCAAGGATGTTATAAGTTCAAAATGCCTGGACTCCCATTTAAACAGAGATGTTAGTCCCTACTGGTTGTAGAGTATGTAATTGGTCTATCCGAAAAAGTTCTCTCTGTTTCCTATAAAAACGCTACCATGGAGCTCTGGATCCGATCTAATAATTTCTATTATGTGATATTTCACACAATTGATGTTGTGGTCAGATAGATTAAAATGCTTTGACACTGGTGAATCTTTATGATTGAGGATATCCCTCGAGTGTTCTTTTATTCTCACTTGGAATTCCCTTTTAGTCTCACCTACGTATTGTTTGCCACATTTAGTGCATGAGAGAACAAATGAATCAACCAGAACAATACCCTCTGATGAATTACAATAGTAATGAAACCATTGTGGGACAGAGGGTGACTAGACCACTCCAGCAGATGGGAGAGCACACCTTCAAATCCAATCAGTCGTCATCTTTCTCTGCAACGGACGTTTATGCGTTGCAAGTAGTGAATGTGATGTGTTGGCAGCTATAGTGCCTTTATCCCTTCATCAGACTGACTTGGAGCACATTATCCATCTGTGTATGGATTTTCACCAATCTCAGCCTCCATTCCGTGAAAATTATATGGTTTATCTAGCTTGCAGAGTCTCTTTCCAACAAGGAGTGGATTGTTGTGAAAGAGTTCCTGCAACTCGTGTTTCATACATGCAGCAGCCAACTTGATTCTTTTGAAGTGCCTTTTCATGCACGTTCTGTAGAATGCACTGCTGACTCAGTGGCAAGAGAGTCGAATGCTTACAGCAAAAATTCCTCTGGAGAAGCCCCAATAAGAGATCACAATTTATATGTAAGCCAGCTTGTACAGTTGAGAGCCTCATATATTGTCCACTTCACCACTGAGATATCACTTAATATCAGCCTGTTAAATGTAGGCTACAATTAATACCTTTCATTTCTGGAAGAATCAGTGCTACAGAAAAGTGATCCTTCTAATATCAGACAGTTCTGTGGTGGTCACCTGCCTCATCAAATGGGGGCAGGGAGGGGTAACAAGATCATCCCAGTGCTTTCAGAACTTGTTCTAGCCAATTCATTGTCGCGCAGACTCCAAACTAATCAAGCTAAGTGGTCCATTCATCAATGGTCTTTCTTTGGATTTGCTCACTTCAGGAGCATCCATGGTTTGATTTCTTTGCAACAAGGTGGAACCACAAACTGCTCACCTTTGTCTCTCCAATCCTAGATCCAGAAGCTTGGGCCATGGATGCCATGGCAGGTAGTTCAGATGGATTTTTGGGCCATGCCTTCTCTCCATCTATTCTGAACTTGAGAGTGATTCAAAAGATAAAGGGCTAGCAATGCAAAATGCTTCATCTCGACTTCCTCAGATGAGACAAAAAAAAAAGTCCTGGATGAACAGTCTACTCAATCAAATGACGAACATCCCCAGGTAAATCCCATCGAGGCCTAACCTGCTCAAACATCCCTGGTCAAGGGTCTTTCATTCCTGCCAACACAGGTTTTTCCTTCATGTTTTTTTTATAAGGAGATCTTTGTATAGACAAAATTTGAACCCTCAATCATGGAGAGAATCTGATGAGCTAGAAGACCCTCCATTTTAAAGGCTTACAATGGAAAGTGGCATGTTTTCAGGGGCTAGTGGAGGGACAACAGCAATGTCCTTTTGAATGCATCAGTTTATCAGTTGGCTAACCTTTTTCTCCAGTTTTTTGAGGAGTAAAGGTTAGCTCCTATTACCATCTAAGGCTACTGCTCCATGATTTCTGACACATTTAGTCTTGGTAGAGGTGATACAGGCCATGACAAGGACCTTCCTGTACCAGACATGCTGACCGCTTTAATTTGAATGAACTCAGATCATTCACCTTGTTTCCGAAGTGGAATCTTTCATGGGTTTTGATTTGGGTCAACTCAGACAAGTTAGCCATTAGTCCAATCATACAGAAGGTGCTATCTAATAAAACATGTTTTTCAGTGGTCTCAGCTTTGACATGAATAGTGGGAAAGTTGCATGTCTATGTATGGACCTCAATTATCTCCAGTTCAGATTGGATGGCTCCATGGTCATGGTTCCATGATGCAGCCAGGTTTTATCGCAAGTGTCGGTAACTGTCTGCAGGCAACCAGAAAAGTGGCCATATGTGTGCCCCTGGATTGATATGTCAAGAGAGGCAGTGATTCAAGACCTGGTCCATTATTTTAAGCACTACTTGAAATTCATAGAGAAAATTTGTGGTACCTGACAATGCTGGTTTCCGGTGCAGACCAAAAAAGAGGACATAACCTCTCATGCTTTGTGCTTTGGTTGAAGTGTGTTATACTTTGAGATTCCACAAGGCCAGATATGTCTCATGAAAATTTCATCTCACTGTGAACTTAGCATTTGAAAGCAACCTTTTGATCTAAGACATTATTGAAGCCATTAGCTGGCATGTATAGTCAGCCTTCTCAAGTTTCTGTCTCTCTGATCAAGCATTGTAGAGACAAGAATTGAATCTATTTGGTTTGGTGATGATGGCCAATCACCAGACCCAGGTAAGCATAACCTCCTCACAGGCATTGGTTGAGCACATTTCATTGGATTCTCCCCAACTTTTGGGTTAAGGCAGCATTTGTTTATCATTATCCAATGTTTTGATATTGCGTATGTGACCATCAGTTTGGCTCTGTTGTCATGGAAGTTTATTATCCTTCATACAGAGGCTTCAGACACATTTCCCTTGAAGATGGAAGCTCAGTATTTCCTTCTCCTGTTACCTAATCTACTGATGTTAATATGAATGGGAAACATAGACAGTGAACTTTAAGTGAAATGTTTCTCCAAGAATACTTATCCGATCACATTACTATTACGCCTTCTCATGCCTCCCCACAATGAGTGCATCCTGGTTGATAGTTCACCCTAGCTTAATCTGGTAAATATTAAGTATATATGTAGCCACATAACAGTGGAAGAGGGAGCCAATTTGGAAGAGTTGTTTTTCTTTGTCATTTTGTTGATAGGTGGAAAAGGGAAAAATATTCATCTTTCTGGAGGGCTGGATTTGAGAGGTAGTGTCTATAGTAATTGGTTTATTTATCATGGAGGGTAATGCCCATGACAGGCAAAAGCTCATAGTGACCTACTTTTCATGCTTCAGTGACTTCACTGTATTTGAATTATGCTTCACCTGCGTAGCAAAACCTAGCATTCTGCAGAAATCACATCTGCAGTTTGTTTGTATTGGATCTGTCCATATACAGGTGAGCATTAGATCTGTGCTATATACAGACCAGCATTAGATTTGTGCTCTATAGAGACTAGCATTAGAACTGTGCTCAGTAGAGACTAGCATTAGATTTGTGCTATATACATACTAGCATTAGATCTGTGTGATATACAGACTACAATTAGATTTGTGCCATATACAGACTAGCATTAAATCTTTGCTATATACATACTAGCATTAGGTCTGTGTGATATACAGACTAGCATTAAATCTTTGCTATATACATACTAGCATTAGATCAGTGCTATATATTGACCAGCATTAGATCTGTGCCATATACAGACCAGCATTAGATTTGTGCTATATACAGACTAGCATTAGATCTGTGCTATATACAGACCAGCATTAGATTTGTGCTATATACAGACCAGCATTAGATTTGTGCTATATATTGACCAGCATTAGATATGTGCCATATACACACTAGCCTTAGATTTGTGCCACATACAGACTAGCATTAGATCTGTGCTATATACAGACCAGCATTAGATATGTGCCATATACAGACTAGCATTAGATATGTGCTATATACAGACCAGCATTAGATTTGTGCCATATACAGACCAGCATTAGATTTGTGCCATATACAGACTAGCCTTAGATTTGTGCCATATATGGACTAGCCTTAGATTTGTGCCATATACAGACTAGCATGAGATCTGTGCTATATACAGACCAGCATTAGTGCCATATACAGACTAGCACTAGATCTGTGCTATATACAGACCAGCATTATATTTGTGCCATATACAGACTAGCATTAGATCTGTGCTATATACAGACCAGCATTAGATATGTGCCATATACAGACTAGCATTAGAAATGTGCTATATACAGACCAGCATTAGATTTGTGCCATATACAGACCAGCATTAGATTTGTGCCATATACAGACTAGCCTTAGATTTGTGCCATATATGGACTAGCCTTAGATTTGTGCCATATACAGACTAGCATTAGATCTGTGCTATATACAGACCAGCATTAGTGCCATATACAGACTAGCACTAGATCTGTGCTATATACAGACCAGCATTAGATTTGTGCCATATACAGACTAGCATTAGATCTGTGCTATATACAGACCAGCATTAGATATGTGCCATATACAGACTAGCATTAGAAATGTGCTATATACAGACCAGCATTAGATTTGTGCCATATACAGACCAGCATTAGATTTGTGCCATATACAGACTAGCCTTAGATTTGTGCCATATATGGACTAGCCTTAGATTTGTGCCATATACAGACTAGCATTAGATCTGTGCTATATACAGACCAGCATTAGTGCCATATACAGACTAGCACTAGATCTGTGCTATATACAGAGTAGCATTAAATCTGTGCTATATACAGACCAGCATTAGTGCCATATACAGACTAGCACTAGATCTGTGCTATATACAGAGTAGCATTAAATCTGTGCTATATACAGACTAGTCTCGTTAATCTGAAGCAAACTGCTGCTTTGAAAAATGCCAGATATATGTGTGGCCTTTAAATAAACGTGCTTTATTGTGATACCATCAATCTGGCTCATAAATTGCTGGGTGGAAATTATGAAATTTTGGAGATTGTCGCATATTGTAAGAGAGTTGTGATTCTTGGCACCTACCACTGGGATCTAGGGGAAGGTCAAAGAAAGATCATCTGTAAAAAAAAAGTTGACATTGATATTAAATATTTTCTTATCTACTTGTATATGTAACTGTAATTGGAAGATGAATCTTGATCCTTGGGTCACTGTATGGGTTTGGCAGTGAGCACCTTTGTTGAGGGAGCAAGGCAAGAATGGAAGAATATAGAATATGGAGTTAAAAGTTTTGGGATTTGCAGTGGCGAGTCATAACAGTTGCTTTGGGTTAATTTTGAATGGTCTTTAATAATTGTTTTTCAGTATGTGGTGTTGTATTATAACTGTGGTTGGACAAATGCAGTTGAATTAATTACACTAGATTCTACTTAACAAAGAAAATGTTTCTTCCAGGGTTTTACCTGTAATCCACTCCCTTGGACAGTCGCCAGTTTCATCTCCTACCAACAGCAGGTCAGAGTCCCCTGCCATCCAGAGTTCAGAAAGTCAGCTTCTCTCCCACCAACAGAAGCTTCCAATTTTTCAAGAACAGGTAAGGTTGGAATGTGGCACATTCAGATGGAGTCAGTTCAGTTCTTCTGTTTATGTCTAACAACAAGTACTATATATGCTTGCTTAGTAAGTTGATAATTTTAAAAAAAAAAATTCCTGCAGTTCGGGGTCGGATTCCATAAAACTTGTAATAGCAACCCAACCAAAACATGACAGTTTTTTTTAATAACATGAGGAAATAATGATAAGTGATTACAGTGTTTCAGAGCTCAGGGCTGAAAGACTCTCTTGACTGGCAGTTTGCCCTATATTTTGATCAGTGTGAATTGGAGACATTTTAGCTCTACTGGTCATAGACCAGAAAAACTTATGAAATGGTCTGTCATCCATCTGTTAGCACAAGTTTCTTATTGTTTCTCCTCCTAAACTGCTTGGAAGATTCCAATAAAACTTTATGCACTTATTCTTAAATGAAATGCTGACACCTGGACATCCAGGATGGCCACCACAGCAGCAAACTTAAAAGTCCTGTTATTGCTTCTACTCCTGAATAGATGGTCATATCAACATTGGGTGTTTCATGGAAAGATTTCATATGATATCTAGTTGGTCCTTAATGAAAATGATGCCAATCTGACTTAACAATATGGCTGCCACAGCAGCCATCTTGGAAATCTTGTCACTACTCCTTCAGAATGGAAAGTCATTTTGACATGGGGTTTTTACCAGAATACTTTTATGATTTGTCTAGTTGGTCCAAATTGAAAAGGTGCCGATCTGATGTCTGGTGGTGACCATCTTGAAAATCTAGTTGTCACTACCCCTCCTTGATCGATGCTCATATCTACTTGAGGTTTTCATTGTAAGACTTAAAATGATCTCTGGTTGATCTCAAATGAAAATGGTGCTGATCAGATATGTAATATGGCCACCATGGCAGCCATCTAGATAATCTTGTTATCAGTACTGTTCCTGAACAGAAAGTCATGCTGGCATGGGGTTTTCACCAGAAGATTTCTTATGATGTCTAGTCAATCCTAAATGAAAACAGTGCAGCTCAGTCATCTAGTATGGTCACCACTTTGGCCATTTTGAAAATCTCATTATTACATCTCCTCGGTGAAATGTCAGTCAGCATGGATTCTTCACAGAAAGACTTCTTATGATGTCTGGTTGGCCATGAAAGAAACTGGTGCCAATCTGATCAATTCAATATGTCTACCACATGGCCATCTAGAAAATTTTGTTATCGCTACATATACTCATTGGCTGGTCATGTCAAGATTGTGCTTTCACCAGAAGACTTATTATGATGTCTAGTTGATCCTAACTGCACATGGTATAAGTCTGATATGGCTACCATGGCAGCCATTGATCTTGTTGTTGTTACTCAGCAGAACAGAACTTCATATCAACATGGGTTTTCAAAGAAGACTTTTTATAATGTCCTTTTGGTCCTAAGTTAAAATGGTGCTGATCTGATGTCCAGTATGGCCACCATGTTGGCTGTCTTGAAAATCTTGTTATCTCTATTCTTAAATGGAAAATCATTTTGACATGGGGGGTTTTCCTCAGAAGAGCTCATGTGGTGTCTAGTTGGTCCTAAATAAAAAAAAAAATATTATGCAAACTGACCTTCAGTACGGCCATCTTAAAAACATTGGTATCTCTACTACTCACAAAACTGGATGCTTTTATCAACATGGGTTTTTCATCAGTAGATTTATTTTGATACCTAATTGCTTCTGAATGAAAATGGTGTCCATCGTAACTCTAGTATTACTACCATGATAGCTGTTTTGAAAATTTTGCTGTCACTAGTCTCCCAGAATGGATGGTCATATTAAAAAGGAGCTTTCATTCAAAGACTTCTAATGATGTATCTTTGGTTCTACATGAGAATGGTGTCATTATGCCCTGCACAGCAGCCAATTTGAAAATCTTGTTATCACTACAGAATATCAGAGATGGTTTGAACACTTGGCAATTAAATGGAAGAAATGGTCTTGAATTCCTAGATATTCATTTTGCCAATAAATGGTCTTGAATTTCTAGATATTCATTTTGCCAAGTCCAGTGTCAGTCCCTTTGAGGGGCTGGTGTTTTTGTTTGTTGGAGTATGGGGATATGGTTTCTACAGCAGCACTGGCACACCAGTCTTTCAGTTTAATTGTTTACTTTATAATGCATGTTTAGGATATAGTTGGTAAAACTTGTTTTAAAAATTCTCTTTTGTCATGCACCAGAGAAAATGATGGTACATGCCTGTCTTCAGAAGCAGTACCCATACATTATTAGATAGACCAGAACAGCTTATGGGATGGTCTGTTGTCTCTCATCCATTGTCCGAACGTCCATCCATAAGCATTTTTTTTCCAGTACTACTTCTAAACTACTTGGAGGATTGCCTTGAAACTTAACATGGAAAAGGAGAGCTTGGGATGGTCTGTTGTCTGTTGTCCATCTGTCCATCAGCATGAGTTTGTTATTGCTACTCCTCCTAAACTACTTGGACACTTGCCTTGAACTTTATGAAGACCAGAAGAGCCTATGGGATGCTCTGTTGTTGCTGTCTCTCTGTCCATTAGTACAATCTTGTTATTGCTACTAGTCTTAAACTACTTGGACAATTGCCTTGAAATTTACTTAGACAAGAAGAGCTTATGGGATGCTCTGTTGCCTGTCATCAGTTGTCTGTCTGGCTGTTAGCACAAGTTTGTTATTGCTGCTCTGAAACTACTAGGAGGATTGCAATTAAACTTTACACAACACATTCATCCCATGATCTAGATTGTCCTGAATGAAAATGGTGCTGTTCAGACATCCAGTATGGCCACCATGTTGGTCATTTTCAAAAAACTTTTATTGCTAATCCACCTGAATTGATGGTCACATCAACATAAGGTTTTCACTAAAAGACTTCTTATGATGCCTAGTTGGTCTTTTAGTGACAATGGTGCCGGTCTGATATCCAATATGGCCATCATGGCAGCCATCTTGTTAATCACTGTGCCTCCTGAATGGATGGTCATATTAACGTGGAGTTTTTTGCTAAAAGACTTCTTATGAGCCATCTTAAAATTATTGTTATCACAACTCTACATAAACAGAAAGTGATACAGTAAAAACTTATGAGCAACCTCTGCTATGAGTGACCACCTGTCATGTCCGACCACAATCATAATGCATGGATTGATTTTATTATATAAACGCTCTGTTATGAGCGACCACCTGCTGAACGTGACCAGCGACCACGATGTCTTGGCAAAATATGCATTTCGACACTGCTATGAACGACTGCATCGCAAAAAACAAGGATAAACTCCACCCCACAACTGCTCATACCGTTCTAAATATAAAAAAAATAGGCTGGCTACTGATCTCTAAATTGTTTTTTAGCCAGGCTTATAGTGTTTTATAGTTTCTGTCGTAAACCAGACTAAAGTATATGTAGATTATTTCCTAGTCTGGTTCCCTGCTTCGTGTGCTCCCTATATTGTTCTCCGTTATTCGTATAGGGGTGAGGAATGCAGAAAGCATACACAGCAGGGAACCAGACTACTTATTCCTGCACTTAACCTGCTTCCCGGCCTTTGTAGGACCTGGCATCCCTATAATGACTGTATCACGAGAACAGACAGACACCAGTGACCTTTATGTAATCAGTTGTTACAACGACTGCTTGATTACTATCGATTGTTCTGATAAAAAACAAACATAAAAGGAATGTTAAGAAAGGGATTGTTGCTACCGGTGATAGATGCTACAGTCCGTAAACCAGGCTAATATACATGTCATGAAATGCCGTTGTAGTGCCAAAGTTGACGTAGGTCATGTATATTGTTTGTCTCGAGTTAATTGGTATTGTCTATTAAACCAGCAAGAGAGAATCTTTTGCGGGATTCAATTGATAGTGCGCAAGACTTGTGATGTTTGTTGTTTTTCCCCCTGATGCTAAGTGATTACATCTCAATCACAAAGCTGTCATCTATTCAAGTTGTTGCAACCGGGTTAAACACTTTGCTTATAGAGTTAATCCCTGTATGTCATCTTTGAATAAACCCGTTGACTTTTGTCTCTGAGTAAATGGTCCTGTTTCTGGATGAGATAATTGTTTCTTTTTATTTCATTAATTGTTAGATATGCAATGCACATGTATAGATTTTTCATATTTTTCCACAGTCCAGTCATAACTGTCGTTATGTTCGATATTACAACTGTGCACTAATAATTTTAACACCTGGAATCTTAATAACAATGGACGAACCTCCAACTAAAAAGAGACAAATTTTAAGGCTGGAGAAAATAATTATTGTAACTGAAAGAAGAGAAAAAGTGCAGACCACTCACAAAAAAGTGGTTTAAACATCGGTAAAACAAATTTAGGTTGTTATAAAGGAAAAGGAGTAATTCAGAAATGATTTCATATGCTAAAATGTGATCTTCAAAAGTAAATGTTATTTCATGTTTAATGTTTGAAGTATATCTTTATTACTATATAATTTTGTATTTAGATGAATGCATACAATATTTTATCATGAACTATTAATAAAGAATAGAATATATGTACAGTGATTGTGGTTGTTTTTCTTGAAATTGTTCTGAAACTGGACCTTGGAAACTGGTCTTTTTGTACAAACCTGCTATGAAAGACCACCTGTCTTGAGAGACCACTTTTTGTTGGCAGAAGGGGCGGTCTCTCATAACAGGTTTTACTGTATTGACATGGAGTTTTCACCAGAAGACTTATGATGTCAGGTTGGTCTTAAATGAAAATGGTGCCATTCTGAAATCCAATATGACCTCCACAGAAGCCATCTTGAAAATCTTGTTTATGCTTCTCCTGAACAGAAAGTCACTTCTTGAAAATAGCTCTACTGTCCAAATGAATGGCTATATCAACATGGGGTTTTCAGCAATAGACTTCTTTTGATACCTTGTTGATCCAAGATGAAAATAGTGCCAGTTATACATCCAATATGGCTGCCATGACAACTGTCTTAAAAATCACGTCCCTACACCCACTGAATGGATGATCATTATGACTTGGGGTTTTCACCAAGAGACTTCTAATGATGTCTGCTTTATCCTAAATGAAAATAGTGTCAGACATCCAATATGTGCACCAAAGCAGCCAATTTGAAAATCTTTTATTTGCTGAAGAATCTTGGGGATGGTTTGAACACTCAACATTTGAAAGGAATAACTGGTCGCATATTGAATTCCTGGAAATTCTTTTCCTTGTCAGTAGAGAATAAGTCCTCTTGAGGGACTTTTGTTTCATTAGCTCTAATGATCATAGATCAGAAGAGCTTATGTGATGGTCAGTTACTTCTGTTCCACCTAAACTACTTTGAGGATTGCCATTTAACTTTATATGCACATTCATCACCTAGTCTAGTTAGTCCTAATTGAAAATGGTGGTGCTTGCACATCCATTATGACTGCCACAGTGGTCAGCTTGAAAATATTGTTAACGCTACTCCAGCTGGTTGGATGGTTATATCAATATGGGGTTTTCACTAAAAGACTTCATATGATCTCCAGTTGGTCCTAAATGAAAATGGTGCTGATCTGGTTTCCAATATGGTCACCACTACAACCATGTTGAAAATCTTTTTATTTCTACTCCTCTTTAACCAATAGTCATGTAAGATAGGGTTTTCATTGGAAGACTGCAGGTGATGTCTAGTTGATCCTAAATAAAAATGGTGCCAATCTGACAGCCAGTGTGGTCACCATCTTCAAAACCATATCACGACTCTACTTGAACTGAAAGTCATATTGACATGGGGTCTTCAACAAAAGACCTCACCAAAGATTTCTAATGATGTCCACTTTACCCTAAATGAATGTGGTGCCAAGCTGACATAAAGTATATGTGTGCCACAGCAGCCAATTTGAAAATCTTGTTATTGCTGAAGAATATCAGGGATTGTTTCAACGCATGACAGTCAAAAGGAAGAAATGGTCTTATCTTCAATTCCTGGAGATTCTTTTTGCCTGTTAGAGCATCATTCCCTTGGAGGGACTCTTTTTAAGGGTTTCAAGACTAAAGAATGGACAGTTTTATTAGGATATGTTGGAATTCGTCTGAAAGGTGTACAAAAAGGAGACTAATGTGGAATACTCTTTTCTTTGAGTCACCAATTTTTGAGATGCTTTGTGTGTAGCAATAAACTTAAGAATTACTCAACAAAATTCATGACAAATATTGAATAGTGTACTTTTCAGTTCCTTGTCAATGTTGGATGTTATATTTTAGTGACTAGATGTTGACAGCTACAAGAAGAAAATATTTAAATACTTATGGGCCATTAGCAAATAATTTCCATGGTTTAAAAAAATAAGGTCAGAGGAAGCAATGTAAATGAGGTCTCTTAACTGAATAGTAATTTGGACCAATAGTTTTAATTTTAATGGCATTGGAATAGACAATGCTCTTAATATGTAAAAAGAGTTTCATCTGGTTATAAAAGGGTAAGTTCAGCTTATGGTTTCATCTTATTTAAGCATATTTTACTAATCTTGCTTGTGAATCCCTTCTAATGATTTTCATTTCCAGGTTACCATATTGATAATCTATTTCAACACTGATAAGGTAGACAATTTATTTTTTAAGTCACATGAACAAGTTTTTCCTTTTGCAGTTGATAATCACCAGTGCTGAGGAAGAGTCAGCAGACAAAGGAAGTCTTGGGAAATCAAGACCTGCAATGGAGCTATCACCACCAAAGTAAGGATTAAAACAGTACATTTACAGACATAGCAAAGAATAGGATTGAAACATCCAATACATTACCTGATCACATTACATTAGGATAAATTTTTGCTACCGCAAAATCCAACCCAAAGGAAAGCAACTTTTACAGGTTAACTCCCCTTTGTACCTGCTAGTTTGCCACCATTATATCCTAATATGACAATTTTTACATCAGCTGCCATATGCTAAGATGTTCTCCAAACAATCAAGTTTAATTTAATACCTTTTTTTTTATCTTAAATTTAATCATTCATATTTCTTATTCAATGGTGCAGTAAGTGAGAATGTTATTTTATATGATGCATACATTTTCATAAAATCCAGTGAATGTTTTTGCAGTTATCTTACTGTTTGTTATTGTCATATGTATTTTGGATGGTAACATTCAGTTCACTGGAGAAACCTTTTGGGTGCTGCACTTAGCAACTGTTACACTTCTGTTTCATTATTTCAGTTATATACATACATGTTTGTTATCAACAAAGAATGATAAGTGTAAATGATTTAAGGTCATGGTGGATGAACATAAGATGTCTGGGTATAAAGTTGCTCATTATATTGTGTATGCACTTGGGTATGAAGATATTTGGCCAAACATTTTGGAAAAGCAGCTCAAGGTCTTCAAAAGCAAGCATTTTTAACTACACCTTATGTCCAGTTTGTTCTTTAGTCTCAAGGGATATGTCAAGATGCCCTTTCCACTCAGACAGATGCAGAAACAGCACTTGAACATAGTGTATTCATGAATACAGTAGAATCATAGATTAGTCTCAGGGGTGATGTCAAGATGCCCTCTCCACCCCCATGTAGACGCAGATTAGTGCCACAACATACTGTGTCCATAAATAGTGCCAAAAACATAATGTATCCATAAATACAGTAGAATTGTTGTTAGTCTCATGGGTGATGCCAAGACGCACTCTCCACCCCACTTGAGGATGCAAAATAGCACAAGAATATACACTGTCCATGAATACAGTATAATTGTTGAGTACTCTCATAGCTGATGTCAAGATGCCCTATCCACCCCATGCAGATTCGGAACCAATGTTAGAGCGTACAGTAGAAAGTACATGATTCCAATCAAGCCTTGGAACCACATATGATCAATATGACTGTAACGGTTTTGCTATCAATATGTCAGTGAGTAGAAATAGCCTTTATATATTGTAATCCTAATGGGGAAAAGTCTAGGATCCTGCCAATGAGGCATGAAGCTCACAAATATGACCATGCCAGTGAGACATGAGGTCTTGCAATCTTTTACCCCATCTGTGCACAAAATGATCAAGAAAACCAGTCAGACATGAAGATTTGCAATGTGTCAATATTGTGCTAGCCAGATAGATCGCGAACCGTATATCATCTTCGGTACACCATTCCAACTGCTGACCAACCAGTCCAGCCAGCCTATCTTTGATCAACCTGTCGAAAGAAGCTGCTGTATGCACCCTCAAATGTTACATGAGGTGCAAAGTCAGTATCTGCATCAACTGTAAATGACTATTTCTACTGCTGAAGGCAGGAATGCAAGACATGACCCCGCAAGTGCTGTCCGCTTGGCTAAAGAGAGTTATTCAGTCAGCATACTCTGTACTCTAATAGGGTCAGGTACACTGATGAACATTTCAGCTCACAAAATAAAACCAACTACTTTTAGCCTGGGCTAGAACATAATATCTTAATTCGGGACATAATGGAGTCAGCTGATTGGCTTGCCCAGTCTGCCTTCTCCAGCTTCTATTTGCGTGACATAGCCTCACTTAGGAGAGAACTGAATCTCATTAGGAAAGTTGTAACTGCACAGTGACCTCACCTCATTCATGAAAGTGCAAACTTTGACCCAGACATGAATTTGCCACTTTTGTTGGATTCACCTAGGAAACTTGATGGCGAGACAGTAATCAAGTGCTAAATCCCACATCGATTTTCTGCACACATGTATAAACAAATTGTCTTTTGTGCTAAACTAATATTAGAAGTTAATCGTTTTAGTACAGCAATCATTCTGCTACTGGATGACACAGGTAGACGAAGGATGCTCAGCATTTCGTTCGCTTACCTATTCTCCTAATGTAATGTGATCAGGTAATGTATTTGACCCATCCTTTAAGGTGATCAGGTAATGTAATTGACCCATCCTTTAAGGTTTCACTCAAGTAGAAAACTGGCACATCAAGGTATAATCATGACCATTAAGCGTGGGTGTGGGTGGATGGGTTATGGGTCAGCTTCTTGATTGATGCGCTATTGTTGTTTTGTTTTTTTTGTGCACTAGTTCAAATGAAATTTGGGTTCTGTTTCTTGTCATGTCTAATATTGAAATGGCTCAATAGTTTAACCCCAATGGGCTTGGGGATTTAGTATAGGCCCAATGCACTCCCCTGCGTGTAGAAAGAGGTGATTGATGGAAATAGAAACCATGTTGACTCATTGGTTAGCATGCTGGACTCGAGACTGAATGGGTGCAGGTTTGTATCTTACGAACAAATCAGTCTGGGATGACCACCATGTTCTGTCCTTGGGCAAGACACTTTACACCAGTTGCCTCTGCACTTTATAACCTACTTGTGTTGCTGTACCATGAAACACCAGACCAAACTCGTTAGTTTGTTGCAAGAAGCTGAAATATTTATTAATCATTGTAAAAAAAGAAAACCTTATTATTTACAGAAACAGAATTTTTCTTCAAACTTGGAGTACAGAATTTAGTGAATAATCATTGAAAGTGAAGGGCTTTATATTTTTATATTCTTATTTGTCTAGGAATTTATCACTATATCTCTTCTAAGATCATTTCAGCTGGAACCATGCAAATTCATTGTTTTACAAGCCAATCAAAAATGATACCTGTTTCTTTTCAGGGACAAGATATTTACACTGCCAAATGGTGTTATGGACCCTACAGTATCAAGTGCAACAATCAATCCCACAGTACCAATGACATTGCAACATTTCCCATATCCCCCGCCCACATATTATATTGGTCCCCAGGCTGCCCCCCCATTATCAGCTTATTCACCATATTTTTACTTGTTCTGCCCCCCATCCCCTCACTCGGGGACTCGAGATAGTTCCCCCACCAACTCTGATTCTTACAGTCCCACTCCCAGTCCCTTCCCCAATGTGAAAGTTTTAAGGAAATCACAGGTGGACAGCTCTTCTGATGACAATGACAAAGGTAGGTGATACTGCATCAGATTAGCTGAATGATTAAATGTTATTTTCAGAAGTTAGATCAATGTCAAAGATTGGAGAATTAATAATAATCTTAAAAAAATTGTTGGAAATTCCTGGAAATAAAATATGTAGGATCTTGAGGTCTTCCATCAAACACTGTTGCACATAGGATCCATAAGACAGGGGATTCTGTATCTCCATGGCCTTCAAATCTGGGTACACAAAATTTCAGTGGAACAAAACAAGATGCTCGAAAATGCTCGAGGTAAAATTTGTGATAATCTTGTTTGAATTTCATGGTTTTTCTGTGTGAGCTTTGTTGTCTGTTTTTTCTTTGGATGTGCATTGTTGTGTAGTGAAAAGTTTGCCAAGTGCTTAAAGAACCCATAAAGACATTGATATCTTTTAATGTTTTGTTTGCCAGAAAAGGGCTGCACTCTGACATAAAAATATTGCATTTTGTTGTGTTTACCTTTAATCTGTACGTGTTATCTATCAACATTTTACATAGAAGTTCCTCTTTTTTTTCAGTCAAACTTTTCATACATGCCAACCATTACGCTTTTGGCGTAATCATTACCCTTTCTTCCACTAAATTATGCCTTATGCGTAAACATATATGGATTACGCGATTTTGGTATATCCCCCTCCCCTCTCAAAAATCAGTAATTTGTTTTCTCATTTTTATTAACATCCCATTAATCCCACAGACCGTATTCTAGAAAAGACAGTTTCTACATAACTACAGTATAAGAGTACGCTAGTCTGTAGACTTGCATGCACTTTCCTAACAGTATTATGTTCTTTTTATAGCGGCTGTCCTATTTCCAAGAAACAGGCTGGTTTCTACTTTCAAACTTTCAGACTGGTTTTATGATTTTTAATCTTTGCTCACAGATTCTTTGTTCTAATTCATATTTGGTACAGAACCAGTCTGTAGGTATATGGCGCCAAAAGTCGTGAGATAGGTGGTGCATGTGCTAGAGCAAAAATGTTTTTTAAATAATTTCATAGATGGATTAAATAAAGATGAAAAACCAATTCAGATATGAATTACATAATACAGCATTCCATTCTAGGGCAGATTTATGCCCATTGCAGGCTGTGTGGAAAGGATTTTAATACTATTCATGGTGGTAAATTTGATGTTTCATGGTGATAAATTTGATGTGAAGCAACGCTTGAAAACTAAAGAAACCTTGAATTAGCTCATCATACTAACTCCAGTACTAAGGTAACTTCTTTTTTTACAGCAAAACTCATTTTGGACATGAATGTTATAAATGCAGAGGTGTTATTTACCAAGTTCTTAATAGAACACAGACTACTCCTAGCGGTAAAAGACTGCGTTAGTCCTTTGTTCAAACAGATGTTTCCTGATTCCAAAATTGCAGAATATATGCATGTGCAAGAGCAAAATCATCTAAGACTTCTGTGTGTTTAGCTGAAGATGCTTCACTTACAATTGCAGAAGCCATGAAAATTGGGTCATTTAGTATTGCCACAGATAGGAGTAGTGATTATGATGACAAAAAAGTTGTACTCAGTCTGTGTAAGAGACTTTGACAATGAAAAGGGCAAAGTCATGATTGCTCTTTTTTCATTACCAGAATTAACAGTAGATTCCACTGTAGAAAACATTTTTATTTGCATGATAATGCTTTGAATAAACATGATATATAATGGCAGAACTGTATGGGGTTTTCAGCTGATAATGCGTTGGTGATGACTGGAATTCATAAAGGAGTTGCATTCTGTATTTTGAAAAATGTTTCATCAGTGTACATTACAGGTTGTCTCTGTCATTTGATGCACCATGCTGCATGAAAGGCTGCCTATAAATTAGAAGGAGAATGCCTGAAGTTGGCATTCTACCTGACAATGTACTTCATGCAGACAGAGTTGATTTTCTTTTCATGTTATTTCCCAGCTAAAAGACCAAATAATTGGAAGATATAAATTTCCTCCTCTTTGTTAGGTTATGAAAGGAATATTGGTTCTTTACCATTCGAATGCTGGCTATGAGAGATTGTACAGTATTGTTAACAAAAATAAAACTGAATTCAGATCCAGACTCAGTAATCTAGTACTTAGTGCTCTACTGGTGTGCAAAACATTCATAGTCTCAGTTGGTGCAAAGTGTTTTCAAATGCAACATGAGAGTCTGTTGCTTTTTAAATCTAAAAGTGCTACATATGAAAACTTGAAGCAGTAATTGATGTTAAAAGACCAGAGGGGTAAAAAAATATAATTACGTACATATGCTCATTGAATTTGTATCATGTTATATGTGGAATACTCTTTCTGCTTTGATTTTACTCTTTGTCCACTGGGATTGCACTTTTTCCTCGCCAGGGGTTGGCATGTATGAATTGTATTTTCAAACAATGTTTTCATTATACATTTCTGCAAGCTTTTGTCCTTTTGAAATTTTGTCTCTTCTGTAATTAAATCAACTTTAAAAGGGTTCCCATGTTAATGGGAAATCAGGAAAAAGTCAGGCGAAATGAAAATTTTTTGCCAGCCATGAAAAGTCCTTGAATTTTGCAAATATTGATGAAAGTCAGGAAAAACCTAGGAATTTTCCACCACCACTTGACACCAGACACAATTATGTAATTAAGTCATAACTGAACTGATTGTGAGTTAAACTTTTTGAGTTCTTACCAGAATATTCAGAGGTTGCACTATGGATCATTTGGGTGCTTGCTGTAAACATATTTTTTTAGTCACTCGGTGGATTAGATTTGTGTAATAGATGGTTGTTTCACAGACAACTCGATATCGGTATCTTTTCTTACATGGAGGATATGAAAACCACTCTAACATTAGAAGAAGCCAACATGGTGGCAGCAAGACATAGCCACTTACCAGATGGCCTAGCAAACTTAAATGCTGTTACATCAAGTCATACCTACATGAAATTTATATGAAAATTATTTATTTTTTCAGAAAGTATTACAGTTGTTATGTTTTTAATCTGCTGAAAGACAAGATGAAACTATGATGTTGATGAAATTTTGACCTGGTACTTGTGATTTGCATTGCTAATTGCACAAGTACACAAAATCTTGCAACCCATATGTTCATGACATCATAGATCTAGTAGTCACGTGGCGTCAATAATAACCCATTTCAGATATTGAAGAAAAAAATAAAATTGTTAAGTGAAACTTGTATATTGTTTGTAATTAAAAGCAAAAAGGGGAAAACACAAAATTCTCTATATATTTATTTCGAGAACAAGTTCAGGGGTTTTGTTGTAGCACTTGACTACCACATTGACATGTGCTCGCTGCTTGATGAATCTGACTGTCCAGATTGCTGCAACAATGATGGGTTTCTGGTCATTGTTCTCGAAATATGTTGAGAATTATGTTCTTTCTGGTTTTTACAAAAGGTATCTGACTTTCCTTTAATATAATTAAATTTCTGTACAACATTAGTAAGGAATTGTTAATATGCCGTGACTGTTGGACTTTCAGTGTCATAGTTTGAGATTTGTGTAATCATGTGACTAGCCATGCAAATGGCGAATACTAGGTCAGGTTTTATTTATGCTGTAGTTTCCTCTAGTCCCTCAGCAGATTAAAGACATAACAATTATAATACTTTTAATTTCTGAGAAAAATCATTTTCCTATATATTTCATGCAGGTATGACTTCTTGTAACATTGTTTAAATTTGCTAGGCCCACTGGTAAGTGACTACCATATGCCACTACTGCACAGTGGTGGCAAATTCCAATTTTTCAATAGGCAATTTCACACACCCCACACTCCAACCTAAATGCCTAAATGTGAAAAATGGGTTGGGAATATTCTGAGAAAATCTGCATTAGAAAATGGACTGCCATTCATTTTAAGTTAATTTGTAGCCCAAAATGTCAAATCTCTGAGCTGAACTTTGGTGCTGAACCATTACACTGTGACATGTAGCTTTGCAGCATTGGTTTCAGATCTTAAATAGGTCGGAGGAAAAATGGAAGACTGTCATCCCTTGTATTGTACATAACAATATGACCCCCGTGAGTAGCAATACAGGTTTGAGGACTGGTTTATTGCATTACAAGCAGACATATGTTGATGGTACAGATTATTCGGTCCTTTCTTATACAGTAGTATATAATTTTGAAGGTCATTTTGTCCAAAGTTAAATCAACCCTTTCGTAAATGTATTTTTTTTAACCGATGAATTTTTAACCAAATCGCCTTGAGTTTAGGATGTTTGAAATATCTTGTGGGTTTTATTGGCACAGATTAATTCAGGGTTTAAACTTTTTTCTTTATTAAATAAGGTTCTAATACTTTGCATTTATTGTTTTTTCATATTGTGGTAGGAAATGTTTACTTTGTATAACATGCACATAGATTGCTCTCTTGATTTACAACTGATTATTTTGATTTCTTTAGCATTAAAGGTTTAAAAGGAAACAAAACTAATTTATGTTCATTATGTTGTTTTGTCATACCAACATATTGCAGGTCAGCAAAGTAACATCAGAATTTTCATTCTGTACATTGAAATGACTTTACCTGCCAATTTATAGGTATATATTGTAGTCGAACTTGTTTCATGTGATATATTTTGTCCTCCATTAGTCCTCATTATGAAGCAAAAAAATACTCATTCTGAAATAGTCACTCACATATTGATCTGTTTGTCAAGGTCACAAAATGTACAGTAATGCTTTGAGCAATAGGCTCTATTAGGCCCTGGATTGTTAAAAATTGTTACTTTCTTCTTTGAATACTTTCTTGGTCACATTAACATTTGGATCCTAACCCTGCTACCTCCTGAATCCACCCCTACTAAAAGATGAAAATTTGTCTTTCTGTCTGTGTCATTTAGACAAAGGGCACTAACTTACCCATGAACTCCTCTTGCCAGTGTGTGTTATTGCCAGTTTTTAAGTTTCATTTTCCTACACAACATAGAATGGAATAAGCCTCCAGTTAAATCCACCTCTTGTGTGAAAGCCATCCATTCAGTTTTATCCATTTGGATTAATATTCGTAAATAGGTGGTACATAGCTGCCAACCCTCACGATTTTGGCATGAATTTCAAAATTTTTTCAGCAATTCACTTATTCACGCTGCATGCAAGAAAATCACAAATTCCCCAATTCTCAATTGTTAAATCTTTAATAAAATAACCGATTTCCCATTAAGTGCTAGTCGTGCCATGCGCGCCAACACCGATTTGAATTACCGCTCGGCATTGCATCTTGAAAATATCATCACCACCAAGGAAAAAGAAACGTATTGCACAAAAGGAGAAGTTTAGTTTGGAATATACCAAAAATTGGCCGTGCAATCAGCCATCAAACATCAATATACATCATGCTTTTTGCACACAGTGTGCCACAAATTTTAGCATTGGGCATGGTGGCAGAGACAATATGAGGAAGCACATTGGTAGCAAAAAGCATATAGAGGTTGGGAAAATTAAGAACTCGCAGCAAATTTCAGCTCTGGAATATTTTAAGCCATCGAAGGAAGACCTGCAAGCTACCAACGCTGAAGCATTGTTTGTGAGTTTTCTTGTTGAACACAATCTACCTTTATCAGCTGGAGACCATGCTAAACATTTGTTCCAGCAAATATTCCCGGACTTGAAGATTGCTTCACGAATTCATGTCAAAATTCACTAATTTTTATCCCTATTTTCACTAATTGTGAGGTGGAGGGTTGGCAGCTATGGTGGTTTCATTATTTGCTTAATTTGTCAGATATTTTGTGAAATTTAACACTTTCTTGGACTTGGTACAGCATGCTGTTGTTGATGCATGTTGACTTTCAGGTGTTCACAGATGCTGTCTTTAGTTCATGCACTCTGTTTATAACAGGTTTTATTTAGTGAGGACACCTGGTCAGCTGTATAGCAAAAATCAGCAGAAAAAGAGAATGGGGGAAAGCACACAAGACCAGTATGGATGTAATAAGTATTATCCAAATACAGAATCAGTTTTGAACCTTGTGATCATCCCCCCCCCCCCTTCAGGATAATTACGCTTACCACCACTATGACATCGACAGATTTGTGGGAGATGAATGTAGATATGTTGCAGTTGCAGTTAGATATGTCAGCCTTTCAGCTACATGAAACAACTGGTACAGGAGGCACAATTTCTAACTTCAGCCCAAATTTTACCTCTTTTTCCATCCATCACTCTCAGAAAATTTTGGGGACTAGGCAGCCCAGTGAGCACAAGTCCAAGCTTGGCCTTTGGACCTGTAAGTCCAAGCACATATATATATATATATATATATATATATATATATATATATATATATATATATACATACCCCAACCGATGCCCTGGGGGCATTAAATGTTCCAAATGGGGGTGTTTATTAAAGCATACAATATTGAAAGCTAAAGTTCTTTTGATGTACTCTTATAATGACCAAATGTACGTATAGGGTCTTCCTGCCACTGAATTCAATTATTGTACAGTTAAAATGATCAGTTGATCAACATATTTTCCCACTCACCAGCTGGTTGAAGTAGGGCTGGTAAGTCTTTGTACTTGGCGTTCAACTATTGCATCATATTTAACACTATAGGTGTGCCTGTAACTTTAGTAATTCATACATTGATATATTCATTGTAACAATGTGATCAACTGAGACTGCTGCCACATTTTAATTGTGGATCTAAAGCAGATGATTTTGAAAAGCACAGGTCTTACACTGCACCTTTTAAATTTTCTATTCTTAAAAGAGGGGAGGGGGACATTAAGTAGGGAATGTACGTTGTGTCTGTGTAATGTATGTAATGCTTGATAATACTAGGCAGAATTAATATTTAATTTAAAAAAATACCATCATACAGTTTAGAGAATTATTAATTAATACTCTATGGAGATTCAAACCCAAGTCTGAGGGTAAATGGCACGCAAATCCGTGGCTAGTATTATCAAGCATTCTCCTGTAAAATCCAAGAATAGCACTTTCTGTTCTGTTTGGTGTATATTTGTAATTCTCAGTAATTTTGTATACCTTGATTTCTTCCACAGGAATCTGGAATGACTGTAAATAGATGATAATTACTAGGTTGCCACGCGAGTGTCTGCTACGCATGAGTACACCGTCTTTGTAGCATATATATATATGGACGTGAATCTTAGTGAAAGATCTGTCTGTCTGGCCAAGCCGATGGTTACCAATGCAAACAGTACTGGGACTGTATCTGAAAAGCCAACCAACCAGCCATGTTTCTGGCATGACTGGTACTGAAGCCAACCAGGCTTGCTTCTGCACATCCAACAACTGGGCTGACCATTCTCCCAGCCAACCAGCCATCCGCCCAGGTGTGACAAAATCACTCAGCAGAGTTAGCTTCCCTATTTACACTGCCTACCTGCAACTTATTAGCAGTGGTTTATTTAGGGATGATGGCATTGCATCATCATTACTCTAGGGTATAGTTTATCCATCAATGAAAGAGATGAGGACCAGGAGCATTCACACAATGAGTTTGAAGTTACATTTTAGCAACAGCCCTACTCCAATCTGAACAAAGACTGTACAGAGTTTAGTTTTAAGGCTGCCATTGAGATACACCAGGTGTTGCTTTGAAATGTCCTTCACCTCTAACAGTCTTTCATTGCTACTGGGTGGTGGAGAGTGTGTGAAAGCAGTCTTGAGGGTTCTATTTAGCACTGTTCCTGATGGAAAAGGTGAACAGCAAGTTGAGCCCAATCATAGACTTGAGTCACCTTGACAAATTCATATTTCAGCTGAAGTTGACAGTGAGGTCTATCTGACTCCATCTGAGGGGACAAGTATGCAATCACTCTCAATCTCACAGATGCTTACTTTCATGTCTATATTAACCTGACATTATGAAAGTTTCTTCAGTTTGCTTACCACAACAAAGTATACCAATTTCAAGACCTTCCATTCAGTCTTATCTTCATCAAATTATGGATTGTTTGGTCACCCTGTTCTGGTAGATACCCTTAATGGCAGCTGCGGTGTATGTAGACAATCTACTTTAAAAACATATGGTAGTGCTATTCTCCTCAAGCCTTCCTCCTCACATGTATGAGCATGGTCTTTAGACCTATTTTTTTTTTAATCTTCTAAAGTTTTCTTGTTAACCGAGAAAAATCTGACCTTCACCCATCCCAGTGTTTTGTCCACCTGGATTTGGAGTTTATAACCAATCTCAATCTTGTATTTCTTCATTGTGTCGTATGGAGCGACCAACTCATAGAGTCTGTTTCCAATCGATTTCAGTGAGATGATTCTTTCAACTCCTCAGTGTGGCAGAATTTCTGATCCCGTCTGGGCTGCCTTGATATGTGCCAGTTACAAATTACTTTGCTGACTCATTGGTGCCCCTTTTCAAGTCCATTCCTGAAGACCAATATCACAAACAAGGTACAATCATTCCTGTGTCAGTGGCGGAACCACATTTGGCTCACGACATGATTTCCTTTGGAGAAACCCCAGCTGGAAATGATATATGTACAAACGCTGGTACATATGGTTGGGGAGCACACTTGCTGCAGGGCTTTGATATGGTCAGCAGCAAATGGGGTCCAGGGGAGTGGTCTCTTCACATCATCCTTCCAGAAATAAAAGCCGTCATAAATGCCTTTCAGCTTTAAAAGGACCAACTCTACAGAAGTCAGTCCTGACTATGTTGGACATTTCTGTAGTATTGACTTGTTTTCTCAAACAGGGCATCCAAACACCTGACCGTTGGATTTGTGCACATTGGGAGTGTCTGATGATTGACCTGTGTGACAAAGTGGAACCAAAAGCTGCCCACCACGTTTCATCAGTCCCAGACCCAAAAGCTTGGGCTGTGGATGCAGTGTCAATCAGTAGACAATGAATTTACTTGCATTATTCCAAAATATGGGCTTTTGCTTACCTCCCCACTCCAGTCATAGTGCTGAAATACAGAAAATACATGGTCAGAATTACCAGATAATTCATATAGCCCCTCTTAGATGGGACAAATCTTGGGTCGAGCTAGTGATATACATACAAGGAAAGATGGCCAAACTAAATCTTTTCACACAGCCAAGGTCGTAAGTGGTAGATTCCTGCCTGGACCGTCTTTTCTGTCATGTGAGAGAAAGAATTCAGACCTTGTGAGAAAGAATTCAGATCTTTGATGGTGGAGAGAATCTGAAGACCCTCCACTTTGAAGACTTATGAGAGAAAGTTGTGTTTCCGGGACTGGTGTGTATTTGATACCATCACCCCTTTAAATGCCTCAGTCCGCCAATTGGCAGATATTTTTTCTCTGACTGTACGAGAAATTCGCACCAATTGCTATCAAAAGCTACTGATTCATGATATCTGGCACATTAAGATACCATGGCAGAAGAGATGTCAATCATAATAAAGGTCTATCAGACCTAGAGCCAATTTTGAGTTTTAAATGAACCAAAATCTCACCCAGTTTCCAAAATGGAATCTCTCCTAACATGACAAAACTCAGAGAAGTTTGAACAATAAGGCATGACCTCATTGAAGCTGTTGTAACACAAAACTGGTATCCTGATAGCTTTTAGATTCAGCTTGCAGGTTGAGTGTGTTACATGCCATTGCAGTCTACCTGAGATATCTTTAGTTCAGATTGGATAGTTTGGTGATTCTTGTGACACAACCAGGTTTTGTGGCTAAAAACTGGATACAGTCAATGGACTTTCAGAGAGTTGTTATAAGCTAGCTTTCATCTATAGATAAGTCAGGAGTGGCAGCCAAGAGAAAGATCCTGTTCAAACACTTCTTGAAGTGAAAATAGACAAGTCATAGCAACCACAAATGACTCTCCCTATGAAGGCAGGAATGCAGGATATTACTTCTCAAGCCCAGTCTTTGTGGCGTAAGTGGGTTATATGCTCAGTGTAATCTGATGCGTCAAAAGATCAGAGTTGCCTCATGAGGATTTCAGCTGATAAAATTAGACTGGTCTCTGTAAGCCTCGTCTTTGAGTGCAATATTTTTATCCAAGATGTCATGAAAAGCATTCCCTCCACCTATTACCTATTCTTGTAATTGTTATGTATATTTCATTTGCATTGTTTCAATGCTCCGATGGCCTAGTGGTAAGAGCGAACACCTCGGAAGGCCACGGGTTTGAACCCCAGCCAAGTCATACCAAAGACTTCTAAAAATAGTACTAACAGCTGCCTCGCTAGGCGCTCTGCTTTAAGAGGACTGGTTGACCTGGTGTCTGGATAATGTGACTGGGTGGAACATCATGCTGCATGTTAATGGCATGATAACCCAGTGCTAGACATCACTATAAACTGCCACACTGCAGACATCATAGTGATATGACTGAAAAATTTTTAAAGCTACATTAAAAATCTTAAATCACATACACACACATTGTTGGCTTTTTTCAATGATTATATGCTATGTATATCTGTATTTTTAATTGACTTTAGTCCAAACTCAAATTAATGGTTGACCAGACCAATGAGATTTATTTTTTAAAGAACAATACATAACTAATATTTCTCTATGGTTATAGATTAATTATTCAGATCATTATTTCATGTTTACTTCAGTTTGAGTTAAGATAGTCTTGATTCTGACCTTGGAAAGTTCCATAAAGGAAATTTTCCATTAAGTTAGTAGAGTATTTCCAGAAAATGGTAATTGCAACCTAGGTCAAGTGGAGGGGAATATAGACGTGTTAACTTAAGGATTATTTTATCTTGCTTTAACTTCCGAAGCAGAATCAGTCTTATTGTTGAGTTTAGTTTTTAATTTGGATGGATTTATTTTATTTAAATTATTTACCGGAATTGCAAAGTGCTCAATAATATTCTTGGACTAAAACATTAATTTGGAATAGTAGTGAATTCAGACAAGGAAATTTTTAGTTTAGTGATACATCAGAGACTCTAAACACATCACTACATTCCAGGCCATTGGTACATTAGCATGTTCGAGACTACTGGCTGATCAACACATTCAGTATTTTAATATATTTGGGACACCACTGGAATTGGACATGCGTTAAAACTTTTATGACTAATTAATTCACAATACTGTGTTTTGGTGGGTTTTTTTTTAAATTTATACACTGTATTCTAGACAAAAATTTATTTGTTGAATTTTACAAAACTTGTTGGTTTCCCCCCTTTCTGTTACTTAGTTTAAGACCATGGAGTTGTAACACAGTGTTATTGTGATAGCATACTGTATTCAAAGGAGAAAGGAAATTTCACAGTAAATTATGTATCTCAGAGAATACTTACTCAATCTCATTACTTGAATACCTTCCTAACCACCCTGCTATGCGAGCATCCTTGTTAGTATTGCACTCAGCTTAAGACTGGTGGCAAAGTGAGGTAATGAGAAAGAGTTACAACCCTTTGTTTATATGATATAGACAAAAAAGACGAATTTTTATCTTCTAGTTTCGCTGGGTTTGGTAGGTAGCAGGCTTATATTCCAGTTAATGTGATTGGTTAAGCATTCCTGGAGAAGCATAATACACAATAAAATTTTCCTTCTGAAAAGGTATAGTAGACAACGTATTTACATGCATTATACCAAAACATGTCATGCAAGAGTACTTGTTCAAGGAACTTTTAAACATATTTCTTCAATTATCACATAACAGTAAAGATAATGTGGTCTCCTTCCATTTTTCTTAAACAAAATACTTTAAAAAATTGATAACATCAGAGTTCAGTTATGTTAAGGAAGCAAATGTAAATTTCAGTTTGAAGTTGGATTTATATAAGATGACAGAAGATGTGTCAGCAGGGCATGCATGTTCCATGAACGCATCTTACTCTGTGGAATATGATGACCATTATATCTTGTTTTGATAAATAACCTACTAAAAATTAGTATATTTTCATTTGTCATACGTAAATTTGGAATTGGTAAATTTAATGAAACTTGTGATTAAGTTAAACTTTGTAATTGTCTCGTTTTTTTTATTGCGCAACACATTCTTACACTTTAAAGTGGTTTTTGAGGTGGAGGTGACAAGGTAACCTTGGAAAAATGCTGTCAGAGGATTAGGGTCATGAAAAATCTGTATAAGGATAGCATTACAGGACTAGGTGTTGTAGATATTGAACTTGTGATCTCTGAAGTGTAATGTGTGTCATGAAAATACTGTGTTATACCACCCATCTTTTTTTTCTCCCTATGATTTCAGTATTGTCATTCCTTTAATGATATTCACATTCATTTCAGATTCACTTAACAGTCAGGATAATTCAAGGTCAGTTGGAAAGAGGAAAAGTGTGCCAACACAAGTTTCTGGTCAAATGAATTCAGTGGAAATTCCAATAGAGGATGGTCAGATTAGTCCTCTTAGTCATTCACATAAAGTTCTGGACATGAAAGATGGTGTATCAGTGGCCCCACTGGGTGTTCCAGTCTGTGGATATAGTTCAGACCCTGGATTTGCACAACCATGTCCCCAGATAGTTCACACCCAATACAAGGCTCAACCAGCTCATACAAACATCCCAATTCATGCTCAGAACGTTGTCAGCATGCCAGTGGAGAATGTCACTGTTAAAGTGGCCAATCCTTATGTTCCAATGGCTATAAGTAAACATCATGTGCGTGATGTCACAATGACAACGACTGTCATAACTGCTTCAGTAAATGCCATGACATCTCAGAATACACTGAGTGCTACAGCCCCGTGTGAGACTTCGATGAGGCAAATTTACTATTATCCAGTCTTGAATCGACCTGTATTTAGCAATGGGAATAGATCTACGTTCAGCACAGGTACTGCAGCAAACAGATTGGGAGAAGCTATTTCTCAGTCATCTTCAAAAGTAAATATACATTTCCCTTCTCCAGGACCAGTTAATAACAGTCAGTCTAATAAAAATGGACCAGGTATTAACAGTTCATTGCAAGCTGCACATGGAAACAGCAATATATCAAATGAATGCAGCTTGCCCACTCTGCCACATTCACACATGGATAATGCCACACATGTGACAATGTCAATGCAAAATGCACCACTGACTTACACGACATCTGCAGTAACTTACACATCTGTGTCTTCTGTGACCCCAAGTCAGAGTCCCTCAGCTAACCAGCCCATTTGCAGTACCTGTGGATGCACAGGACATCCACATCCAGTTCCGATTTCCTATCCATATCTCAGTGCCATGCAAGCAATCCCACCAACACAGTTCCATCAGTATCCAAACATATCAACTACCTCAAATGGACTGATACCTACACCAATGCCATACTTAACACCTACCCACATACACAATGGATATTCACCTGAGGTGCGATACACTGGTGCTCATCAGTCTGTCTATAGCATTGCTCAGCCAATTCCAACTAGTGTGCCAAGTATTCATGGTTACATCTATGGATACAATCAGTTACCAAACTCGCAGCAGAATGCAAACCATAATGGAGGTAATGCTGGAACGAGGCCAAAGAAAATATCCTGTTACAATTGTGGGTCATCCAAACATTTAGCAACTGAATGCCCAGAGACTACCATGGAAGACATGATAGGTATGTATATGACTTTGAACTTGTATTAAAAAAAACAGTATTTTTTTCTTGAAGCATGAAGATGAAATGGTTCTGCCTGCCTATCCGTGTTTATTTTGCATTAGTATACCATTGTACTCACTTATAAGGCAAATCCAACTGCAAACCACAGACCCAGATCTGATAGTGCATTATATGCCAGCAGATCTGGGTCTGTGCAGTTTGTTAGGAGTAATCAGGAGAACAACAATATAGACCCTGATCTGCAGCTGCATTATGCTACAGCAGATCAGGATCTTTTTTGTTTGCAGGTTGACTCACCTTGTAAGTGAGAATATATAGTATGTGTACATATTGTTGTACAACAGAACTTCGATTCTCCTTCACCTTGTTAACCGTCAGTCTCTGTTAACTGTCTGGGCATTGTACGTCACAATCTTAAAAACAGATACATGTACATATGTAGATATTATGATATTTTGATGACCTGGTCTATTGTATAATATTTTTAACATACATATTCTATTATCTGTTTATTCTTATATCCGTCATGGTCTTGCTCCTGCACCCTGACAGATAATCAAGTTCTGCTGTATATTGCTTTCCTCGCTGTTTTAGGTCGAGGTTTTAGATTGTAAATATGATGTGGGATTGTGAAGGCTGCCCAGAATAGGTTTGATACAACCCTGAAGGCTTGGGAAAATTATCCGTCTTAGTGTTGGGAATGAATAAAATAGAAGTTCTAGTGATGTAGATGTGCAGCATATTTGTGTGTGTTACAAACAGACAAAAAAGATGTAAAAGACATTTTTCAATGTATTCAAATTAAGCAGAGCGGTTTAATTTTAAGGCCATTTTTCAGTCCAAAGTTGTCAGCATGTTGTTTCTGCAGTAGGCACAGTCCACATTGTATGATGGTGTGTTTAATTAATATAAACTATGCTCTCAGTTCAGTATGTTCCATGCATGTTTGAAAGGATGATATCTGATGACTGTGAGCACACTCCAACAAATAGAGCCATATAATCAAACACACACTGAAGTGTTCTTGGTCACTAAGTCATTAAAACACATTCAAAAAATCATAATTAACATCTTAATTATCAAGACCCAGTCATGCAGCATAAGCTTTGTGTTTGCAGTGTACACAAAATACTCCATTGTTTTAAAAATCGCAACTTGTTCCAAGTTGGGAGTAAAGTACTCAGTTTATTAAATTATTATCTAGTGCACTGATTAGGATTTTAGTTGTGTTTAATTCTCCAAGATTTGATTGGAACTGATTTCTTATTTCATGACACTTCACAGTGTAGTGCTCTCCATGGAGACTTATTTCATAGCTTGAGGACATCTGTTTTGATGCAGTGCAGATAAGTTTAAAAGTACAACATGTAGTGGTTTTGCTTAATTGTGGTGATATCCCAAATTTTCATTAGTCTGCTCACCCCAGAGGAAGCATTTTTTCCAGCAAAAGAAGTTCACCACAAAATAATGAATCGCAGCAATTTTGTTGGGTTATCAGTATTTATGTACTTCAAAATGTAATGAATAATTGATGTTCATCTTATTTTTTATTCTGTTCTTTGTATGATTTGTTGTATATTGCTACCAATAAGTTATGCACTAGTCCACCTAGCATGTGAAGAAGCACTTCAGAGTGTGAAAATTTTTGTAAAGAAGAGTACTGAACAAGAACTTACCATAAAAAAATTAAATGCCTTGAAGAGAACTCTCCTTGAAAGTAATTTTGGTTTCTTCTTTGAATACATTCCCTGATCACAGTAATGTTAGGAAAATAAACTGCTACTTCCTGAATCCACCTACATCTTTATTGTCTGTAGAAGTAACCCTTGACCACCAGTAGGTGGCACCAGTTTTAAGCTTTTGCACTGTACTATCAAGATAATAATAATAATAATAATGAGGACTTTGTATAGCGCCTAATCTTTAGAAGCTCTAAGCGCTTTACAGCATTTGACAACACTTAAAAAACATATATAATGATATGATTACAAAATTAAAAACAAACACCACGAAAGTAGAAACAGAAAATATGCTGAAAATATTTAAGGCAAGGATACATTATTAGGTCTTTAAGTCTGTTCTTGCAGTTGAAATAGGTGAGTTTTAAGAGCGCTCTTGAATGAGATCACTGTCTTTGTGTCTGAGTGCAGTGGGCAATTCGTTCCACGTTGCTGGGCCCTGGTATGCAAAAGAGCGTTGTCCATATGATTTCATCTTCATAGTGGGAATAATGAGAATACGAGTGTCAGAAGAGGAGCGTAAGCATCTTGCAGTTGTGTACACATAGGTGAGGTCAGATAGGTATGTTGTACTGGAGCCCGTCAGTGAAACGTAGCACAGAGAACAAATTTTGTGTTTAATTCTGGATCGTATGGATAGCCAGTGTAGGGTAGAGAGCAGGGGAGAGGCATGCTCTGATCGTGGTACTCTAAGGATGATTCGAGCAGCTGTATTTTGAACTTTTTGAAGTTTCTGAAGTAGATATTGAGATGAACCAGACAGAATTGAGTTACAATAGTCCAGTCTTGAAAGTACTAAGGAACACACAAGTGTTTTAGTGGCATCAACTGAAAGATACTTGCGAATGGAGCTGATTTGTCTCAGCTCAAGATATTTAGCCTTGCATATGTTCATGACATGTTGGTGCAACGAGAGAGTACTGTCAAGAGTGACACCGAGGTTTCATACTGACTGTGTGAATTTAATGTTGGTGTTGCTGATATTTATTGTCTGAGGTAAAGGATGTGAATGAGAAAGATAGACCTGCAAGACCTTCCAAATCCTTTGCTTATCTTCACAATTTCATCTCATCCATCCAGAAAGATGGTAAATTAGAGTGTGGTAATGATTGTGCTACATGTGGTAAGCATTATTTTTCCCTTTTATTGATATTATGTGCATTTTTTGCACAGTTGTGGACTTCATTTATTCTGTCCTTATGCACCAACATGGTATCATTGGTGGGTGTTTGGTTGTTATTCATGCTCATAGCTTAATAATTTCCACTAGTTTATATAACAAGTGTTAATGATTTGTGAACACTTTCAGGTTGTTGCCATCTGGAGGTCTTTTTTGTCATTCTTGTCATTTCAGGGAAAAAACTATGATGAACTGCAGTAAGTGTAAGAAATTCAAAGCTAATGAGGATACACATGAGATGTCTCACTTGCATGATTTGTTCTTTATTCTTAGCATGCAGTGTGTGCACAGTATAGTCAGAAAATATTGGGCTACAGTGTTGCATAACAGTATCAGATGCAAGGAGAAAAGTATGAAGCCTTGTACAGAGCAGTGTGACATCTTGAGCCGTAATCTGAAGATGTCACCAGTTTTGAGCATAGCGGATAACATCATGATGGTTCTCCATTCTTCCAAATTTAGACCTGTGATGCAGACTGATGATTATATCAGCAGAATTGGAGGAACAAGGGGTTGTGAAATTGCTGTCCTTGAATCCTTTTAGGATGCTAGCAGAGCTGCAGATACATTGGCAGGTACAGAAGTGATGACATGTTGCTTGCCCCTACATCCATTGCAAACTTCCATGGATAATTGGGAGCTTGGGGGAAGTTTCCCATATCAAGGCAGTCCAGGGGGGCATAAGCCTCTCTTTTCACATCTATGAGCATGATCTTTAGGCCTGTATGTCCAGGTACATGTTGTATTTTAAATCAGATCTTGATGGTCCATTCAGCATTTTGTCATGCCATATGATGCCATTCCAGCTGCTCACTTGCCAATCCAGCCGGCTGACCAGCCATACCTATTGTCTTGTGACTGGAGATCTGTCACTTCATTGAGCTGTTCCACATACTTCCTGATAGTGCCATAGTATGTGGAATCATACAGGGATCAGACTGACCGATCTATCTGTTTTGCCATGCCTTATGCTTGGGTAGTTGCAAAATTGACGATCAGCTGACCATTCAAATCAATAGCCATGCATAACACTGAGCTGGCAATTAAGCCACTATCCATTACTCTACCTCTCTGACCATCCTTACAAACAAATATCTACTCTGCCAACTCGACCAGTGAGTAATTTATGGCTTGTCCTTTGAAGTAATACCATGATAAATATATATATTGATGATGACATTGGCTCATCTGTGTGACTCGTGATGTTTTACACCGATATGGCATAGGCCTTGATGAGGATGACCTCCACAGTGAATGTAGGGATAACCTTGAAACTTTAATACACTCATGTCCAAAATATGGAATATACTGAGTTTAGTTTGAGAGTGGCTGTCAAAGAAATACATCTGGTGTTACTGGCTTCTATGTGCCGGTCAACTGTGAGTCAGGCCTATAAATACGTTCATAATATCATGGCAACATCTTCACTGGTGGACCTAGTATTACTAGAATAGACATGCTGAAAAAGCACATAGAATCATGCTTGGGAATCCACTAATTGGATTACCATGGTCATTAACAGCAGCCTCTTCCAGCTTATATTTGGTAAAAGGAGACACCCGACTTTGCTGATCTTCACTCAGATCATATCATTTATTGGCTGTCTGTGTGTGGCATGCTTTGGGTCACCATTTATATTTGGATGGAGGATAGAAGTAGGCAGCATAGAAATTGTCCTGCAGCTGGTAATGCCTCCTGCCTCCTGCCCAGACATGCATGCAAATCAATCTTGGCATCAATGGCAAGATGATTATCAGCAAAGAGATTAGGACTGCATACTGCTCAGAAATAGCAAGATTTATGATCTCAAGCAAAAGACACCTCAGTTTAGGAGGCAATTTAATAAAGTGGACAAGAAAAAAGTTTTCATGGTCTCCTAGCCACCTAACAACCACTGTTGACTCCCCACCCAGACAACCTTCAGAATGTCTTTCGACTCTGTCGTTCAGACTTTACCTTAAAAGGGATAAATCTGCAATCTGTAATCAGTCTAGACTTGACAGACATATATTTCTATGTTCCTATTCATACAGTCATGTACAGTTCTTCCAGTTCACCTATCAAGGAAAAATGTGTCAGCTCCTTATGCTCCTGTTTGGCTTCTACATAAGTCCATAGGCATTCATACAAATTATCAACCGTGTCATCACTGTTAAGTCAATTTTGTAGATAGCAACTAAGACATATCTAGATGATGTCCTCCAAAAACACTTGACAAGTATTGTTTTGGGGAAGGAATACTCTCGTCCTTTTTAGTTTACCTAGGCTTTTTAGTGAACTGGGAAAAGATGAAGTCCAACTGTATTTTCATCCAGGCATGGAGTTTATAATCAATCTCAATACCATCAATCTTCTTCATGTACATGTGTTAAGAACTATTAAACTGACTGTTGATTTCCAACAGCGGGATGGTCCTGCAATGCATCAGCTTGCTCCAAGTGGCAGCTGATCTTATTCTGCTTGACTACCTTTTCCTATGTCTCCAGCATGTGGCCCAGTGGCATGCCTTTTCCAGTCTACCCGATCATGAAGTAGTATTATTCCTCTGTCAGTGGCACAACAAAAATTGGCTTACAGCATGAAGAAAAGCCCCTACCTGAAATTATGGTATGTATGGACACCAGTTCATTGGATGCAGAGCCCACCTGTTGCCATGTTTCAACACAGTCAGTGGTAGATGGGGTCGGAAGGAATTACTTTTTCACATCAGCCTTCTAGAAATAAGGCTATGGTGGCACCCTGCAGTTTTGTATTTTGCATAGGGTTAGAATTTTAAAGAAAAAGAATTCCCCCAGGTTTCCTCACTAGTTATACTGGCTATTTAAAAAAGACCTTGTATATCTTAGGTATTGTTCAAAGAACATTTAATTCCCATTATTTTGGTGTATGATTGATGGGTGTAATATGGGTTAGAGAGTATAGAGCTTGGCCTTACTCCAGATGTGCACCTTTCAAAAAAGTGATAGCTCCACTTGGTCATTTTCACTTCCTGAACTTCAGAGGTAAATTGTAAAAAAAGAGCCAATAACTCTTTTTTACATTTTATATATTTGGTAATTCATTCATTGCACTTTCAGAAGCTGGTATTGTCTAGCCTGGCAAAATTCATTTTCTCTGTTTTAATAGCTGCTAAGAATAGTGTACTTTAGACAAATTCAGGCTGATTTTTGGAGCACAAGGGAGCAATCATTTTAGTTAGCAGTGTGCTAAGATCATTTACAATTTCCAAAAGTACAATATCCAAAGAAATGTCAGTCACATTACATCAAAGTAGCATAGAGGTATGCCAACATTCTCTCCACTGTGCATGTTTTAAACACAAACAACTTCATCTTACATATGTCACTCTTTCAAAAGTACATAATAACTGGTGAGCGCCCCCTTAAAGAGCACATAGGTGTTATTATTGTATGATTTAATTTTGATTGTATGGCTGAAATATTTAAGTTGCAAGCATCAAAACAGTCCTTTTGAATAATTCTCCTGTATTTCCCCCCTCAGAACAGTATTTATTAGTGTCAGAGTCTCAAACAGGTACAGCCCCCCACCCCTTTATGATAAAATGTGAGCTATTTCAAAAATGCGGATTGCATTTTGTCAGCATAGCAACCAGTGTTATTCTGAAAGACAGGAACATGAAACTAGCCATAATTATTCCTGAGATGTCAACAATAAATTTAACAGTTTGAAAAAGGATGGAACAGATGAGGTTCATAAAGGTCAAAGGTCAAAGGGTAAAATATTAGCTTATTGTTTAATATGGAAGAAAGCAAATTTGCTTTGTCATCATTTATTTTTTAATTTCATTGCAAATAAATGAAAAGAAACATTTTCACTATATATTTCATTTACTTAATGCAACAGTTTTAAATTTAAGTTGACTTTATTCCTATATTCTAAGACTTCTAATTTCCCCATTAAGGTCACTACTCACACAAATATGCCTCTTGGCAAATTATGTAAGCAAGAGAAAAATAAGCATGATTAGCTTATTTTCATGCATAAAATCAATGTTAAGGTACCAATTTATTCAGAACATCATACATAATAATATGAAAAGAAGAAAAATAATTGCATAAATTTTTATATTTGTTTTATGGTGGTGCTCTACAGTTTCATATTTTGCATAGGGTTAGAATTTTAAAGAAAAAGAATTCCCCCAGGTTTCCTCACTAGTTATACTGGCTATTTAAAAAAGACCTTGTATATCTTAGGTATTGTTCAAAGAACATTTAATTCCCATTATTTTGGTGTATGATTGATGGGTGTAATATGGGTTAGAGAGTATAGAGCTTGGCCTTACTCCAGATGTGCACCTTTCAAAAAAGTGATAGCTCCACTTGGTCATTTTCACTTCCTGAACTTCAGAGGTAAATTGTATAAAAAGGGCCGAAAACTTTTTTTACATTTTATATATTTGGTAATTCATTCATTGCACTTTCAGAAGCTGGTATTGTCTAGTCTGGCAAAATTCATTTTCCCTATTTTAATAGCTGCTAAGGATAGTGTACTTTAGACAAATTCAGGCTGATTTTTGGAGCACAAGGGAGCTGTCATTTTAATTAGCAGTGTGCTAAGATCATTTACAATTTCCAAAAGTACAGTATCCCAAGAAATATCAGCCACATCACATCAAAGTAGCATAGAGGTATGCCAACATTCTCTCCACTGTGCATGCTTTAAATGCAGACAACTTCACCATACATACGTCACTCTCTCAAAAGTATATAATAACTGGTGAGCGCCCCCTATAATATATACTTTTTAATTCTGGAGGGATCAGATCTTTGGGGATAGTTGTCAGGTCAGACAACTCAGTGTTGATGGTCTACCACCTCAACAGTGAGCATCAAATCACCAGACCTATGCATTCTTATTTTTGGAAGTTTCAGTGCTGGTGCTCTCAGCTAAATGTAACCAATAGAAATTAGAAATGTTCCTAGCAGACTCAAAGTCCTGGTTGACTTGCACATCAAGAAAAGCCAGATTCTTCATACCAGATGGTCCCTTGATCAATCAATCTTTCATCAGATCTGTACACTTTATGGGGTGTCTGATGACAGATGCTTTTGTGATGAGGTGGATTCACAACAACCATTTTTTGTCTCTTGTATCCCCTACCTAGGAACCTGGGTCATGGATGCACTATCAGTGAGTTTGAAGGGGTTTTTGCCATCACCACCACCACCATTATGAGGTCAGATCATAAAACAAATTCTGATTGCCCATCTCAGATGGGACACATTCTGGGTCATTGGTCTACTCTTTCTAGTGATAGATTTGGTCAGGATTTGTGAAGAATGGAGTTAAAGCCTTTGATTATGGAGAGAATCTTGCAAACTAATAGTCGTTTACTTCGAAGGCATGCAATGAAAAGTGGCTCTTGTTCAGGGACTGATGCAAAATCAACAACATTATCCCTTTGAGTTCCTCAATCCCACAGCTGGCTGATTTCTTTCTTTGGCTGTTCAAGGAGAACAATGTAAGCCCCATTTACCATCAAGGGCTATCGAAGTGGCTCTTGTTCAGGGACTGATGCAAAATCAACAACATTATCCCTTTGAGTTCCTCAATCCCACAGCTGGCTGATTTCTTTCTTTGGCTGTTTGAGGAGAGCAAAGTAAGCCCCATTTACCATCAAGGGCTATCAAAGCCATGATGAAACAGTGGTTAGTGTGCCAGACTTGCAACCAAAAGGGTGTGGGTTTGAATCCTACCATCAGACCATTCTGGGTCAGCTACCATGGTGTGTCCATGGGCAAGGCACGTTACTCCATAACCTACATGTGCTGCTGTGCCACAAAGCACTGTACCAGATCAAACCAGACCATCAAAGGCTACTGCTCCATGATTTCTGACACTTTCAGGTATCATGGTAGAAGATACCTTGGTCATGATAATGATCTATCAGACTTTCTAGCCAGTTTCAACTTTAATAGGCCAAATCTCTCACCATTTTCAAAATGGAACCTGTCATGGATTTGACATAGCTTGATTCCGATCAGTTGAGTCTTAACCAGAACCTCACGGAAGCTATTTTTATACAAGACCTGCTTTTTGATAGCCTTCGCATCAGCATGCAGGGTTAACAAGGTACATGGCCTTTCAATAGACCCAAACTATCTCCAGTTCAGATGGACGGTTTTGTGATCGAATGATGCAGCCAGGCATAGTAGTTTAGAATAGGCTTCCATCAGTCATACACTATCTCTCTTCACTACATATATAGAGAGAATCAATCAACTGTCATTGGGCAATCAGTCATACACTATCTCTCTTCACTAGATATGTAGAGAGAATTAGTCATCTGTCATTGGGCAATCAGTCATACACTATCTCTCTTCACTGGATATATAGAGAGAATCAATCATGCAGGACCATGTCCATGCCATCAAGCATTATTTGAAGCAAACAGAGAAATGTTGTGGAACAAGAAAGCATCACTTTCTTTTTGTAAAGGCTGGGAAAGAGATATCACTCTTCAATCCCAAACATTGTGGCTAAAGTGGTTATACATTTGGCTTGCTCAAAAGATCAGAGTTGACTCATGAAGATTGCAGCTCGTGAAATTAGAGTGATCTCTGCAAGCCTAGCTTTTGAATGCAGTGTTTTGATCTGAGACGTAATAGAAGCTGTTTGCTTGCATCCAGAGTCAGTCTTCTTGAGGTTCATCTCTGGGATCTAGCTTTGCAGAGACAAGATTTGAATGTAGTTGGCAGAGTGGCTGCTGCCCAGATATCTACCAGATCCAGTTGATGTTGGCACAACCTCCCAACAGGCAGTAGTTAAGCGCTTTCGCTGGATTCAACCAGAAAATTTATCGGTAAGAAGAGTTCATTGATTTTCTTCTTGAACTAGACGTAGTTGTCATGAAGTCTGATAAATTAACCCCTCAAACCTGTACTGATATGGAGAGTTTTTGGGGTCTGATTGCACATATTCATTAAATCATGCAATTGGTGCAGATAAATGTGTTGACAATACATTTAGACACTTGCTGGTATTTCTCTGTGCTGTTGAGTTTGGCCAATTGAAGGTTCCTTTCAGCAATATGTACAGAATATTTCAGGATAAATCCTGTGCTTGACAACTTGTAAATCCATGTGACTACATCTGGCTGTTCCAGCAGATATAGCAACAAATCGGATATGACTTAGTTGTGGTTTACAAAGTCCAGATACACAAGTCAATGCACATGACCAAGTCAACCAAAGTTTTCAAACAAGTGGAAATAGCATTTGATTGGCTGCTGTATGTGATGGAACAGCCATATGTAGCCACAAATGGTCACAGGAGGTGGGTTGTTATTTCATGTGGATATACAAGTTGTCAAACATAGGAGTTGATCCAGAAATATTTTTTAGTAATTTGTTTTTCCATTGAAACTTGCCAGATCACATCTTGATAGAACCCCAACCTCTCCACAAATGCAACCATCCTAGTTGATTTATCACTAGCTTAAAACTGGCACCACCCAGAATTGGTCCACGGGAGGTAATGAGTATGATTTCTTTCCCTTTGCTTTTATGGTATATAGACAGAAAAGATGAATTTGTCTTCATTTTGGGAGGGTGAAATTCAGGAGGTAGTGGAGTTTGTTTTCTTAGCATTAATGTCATCAGGTACATGTTCTCAAAGAAACATAATTTAGTAAAATATTTGCTATTTTTTTTATTTCATTTTTCTTTCCTCTTTTTTTCTTTCTTATATAAGGAATATTAATTTCAAGTGTTCTTAAATGGCAAACAACCACCTGGATACATCCTAAAACTACATTTCCTGCACTGTTGTAGACAGTTCTGAACAGATGTTTATTGTAATGAACAATTTATCTTTTCCAGCCAGTTTTCACCTGAACTACAGGACCGACTCGGAATAACAACTGCTACAGAATCCCTCTCAAAAGATAAAGGGGAGACTACCATTTTGTGATTCTTTGGGGAGTTGGCTCTTCTGTGATTCAAAGCTCATAAAAAAAAGTGTGCAAGAAAAATGTATGTAGGAGATGCAGGACCAGTGTTACTCATATTGTACTTTGTGATACATTCACACAAACACTCAAAGAGAAGGATGCCCTAGCACAAGTGGTTGGATGGGCAAATGTTTTAAAAAGTGCTTAATAAATGTGTATGTTTCTTGTACAGTAGCCTTAAAGAAATGGTAAAGATGGATGCCTGTAGAATTTTGCTTAAAGTGTTTCAAGAAAAGGCTGTGAAATAAGAGGAGATAAAGACAGAAATCTGTGAAGATACAAGAAATCAAAGACTTGGTGCAGAAACTTCAACCATTTTAACGTCTGATGGTGGGATTTTGATTGTAGCATTAATAAGAAACCTGTATTTTAAAATTGAAAGCTTGGCTTTGCGTAAGGAAAATCTTATGTTTTATTGGATGGCAGATGTGCATGTACTTTTTTGTATATAATGTTCATTCAGGTTTGTTTGTCCACATTTACAATCACCAGTAATATATTTTTCAGTGAGCTTTAGGAAGATTTTTCATTACCCAAGTATGATCAATTTTAACTATGTTATGTATGTAAGTTGAAATTTGCCATAGCCAGATATTTAAATTTAATTTTAAGTGGAGAGTTTTAGTGAAAAGGTATTTACAATAACAAAAATATAAAAAAATATGTGGACACAGTGTCCATTGACTTGTGAGATTTTAAATTCTTTTTAACTTTATTGAACATAAACTCAGCGTCTGGGATGAATGGTATGGCGTTGCACTAAGCAATACACAGTAGTCCTGATCATTTAACTTGTGTTTCTCATGACGAAATTAGCAGCACTACAATTTTCATCATTCTGTATACTTTGGAACATTTAGAAATACTTGTAGATATGATTCAGTAGTTGTCTTTGATGTTGCATTGAAAGTCATCCTTTATTGTGCCTGTCTAATACAGTGAAACTTTCTGATCTTCATCCACATGGTGTTTACAACTTGGCCAGATTTTAAAGATCCTAAACCTAACTTTGCATTTTATAACTGGTTTGTATGATTTTTATCAACCTGTTGGGTGCTCATAATTGTGCACAAGATCATGATTGACACATTGGATGATTCTTTTTATTTCCTGGCCCATTTCATTTCCATGTACGTTTTAATTTCACCAATCACTTAAAACAACAAAAATCCATGTGTTTATTTCATCCATGTATGACCTTTTAAATATAGCTATACACAAAAAAAAATCTACCTTTTATCACAACCAATTTATAATGTTTGGCCTTAATTATGAGATGACATGCAAATGCATTCCAGTTCTTCATTAGTGCTTACATTATAATATTTTAACAATGTACTGAATGAATTGAGCAGATTCATAAAGTACAGTTTACATAGATAATTCATGTGTGTCATTGAGCATCTTTCCTATCTTAATTTAAATATCTATGTGAAAAATAACTTCATATTTTGAATGCATGGTTGGTTCATAGAAATGTTATGCTTATGAAAAGGTTTGATTTTCAGAAGGTTGTTGTGGAGAACTGAGTTGTGCCAATGAGGGAACATTCAGGGAATATAAATATCAAACCTCAGTTCAGTGTGATAAACACTTGCTAATGGAAGATTTATCTCTTTTAAACTTCAGTGTTAAATTGTATTGGGATCAAACCATAGAACATTAAATAAATCTTTGCTGGTACCATCTTTTTAAGTTTTGATTGCATAATACTTCAACGATTTAGCATTACGTTTGCCATTGTTTTTCTACCAGTCCTTATAAATATAACAGTACTTGTATTCTTAATTTCCCCAAAGCATCTATCATTCTTGAAATTCCTTTGCACCAGTTACCAAATAACTTTTACATCATAGGGCCTCTGCAGATAATTTTACATCATAGAGCCTCACAAAATAACTTTTCATCATGGGGCCTTTCTGTATCTGCATTTTTTAAAAAAATAAAGCAGTTAATTTGTACTTGTTATTATCAGTCATTTTGTGTGTATATGTTGCTTTTTTATTTTAGTGTGATAATTACACTTGTGAGAAACATTACATTTGTCTGATTACCTGAAAAAGGTTTGAGTTTTGGCACATACCAGAATTTGTTTTAAAAAAAAAAAATGTGAAAAATAAATAGTAGGAACTCGGTTAGAAATTATTCAATTTGCCAAACAAAATTCCATTGCAAGTTGGTCAAATAAAAGTTCTGTCTTGTTATAACCTAAACAGGTATGATTTTAACATTGATTTTGATGCAAAGTGAGCTGCATATATACATGTGTACTATGCACACAGGTGCAAACAGTGTATGGCTTTACAGTATGTATCAGCAGATTAGGGCAGTGTTTGGGATACCCATCTACCTACTATCCTGTAACCAGTGTCATTTATGCCTGGCCATATCCCATCAGGTAACTTAACCTTTTGAGTCAGAGTTTGGTTTTGTTTGTAAAGTTTTAAGGAAAAAATCTTTTTAAAATAACAATTTCAATACACTTTCTTTTCCTGTGTGTACACATTGCAGTTTTCGTTCTTTTTTGAGACATTAAATCTATTCTTACTTCTCACATCATCTTTGATACAGTCTGCATCAAATTTTGGGCCAGGTCCAAAAGAATGATGTAAGAAGTGATTTGATTTGTTGATGCATTGTAAAATTTACCAGGCAAATCATGTTTTTTGAAATTATATTTGACTGAACTTTTGCCTGATTGTCAGCAAGATGGTTAATGTGGATCTAATGGTATTGTACAAGTTCAATTCAACATGATTTCGGTATGGCTTAGACCAGAATTTATCAGCATTTTACAAATGCCAAAACATTGAAAGCACAGATAAAACTAATGGTAAACAGGCCTAAGATTTTGGCGTATATTTCAGTAAATCTGTTGCATAGTAAGGATTATTTTTCCACTGTCATGCTGTCTGGTATTTGGGTACACTGTATGCTGGAAGACATGGGTTTGTACTCGATACAGCTGGTTGCATGCTATACATAGACAAACATGGCACACTGTGAGGAGGAAATAAAGGACAGTGTGGAACTGATATTTCAGCTACTCATTTCTATGGCAGAATCACTGATGAAAGTTTATGTGGTCCTTTGGTTTTGGAGGTTGGTGCAATTTTGATCTTGAAGTTTGAAAATATTATCTGCTGGTATTTACATGTGTTTAACACAGAACCAGCTCCACCATATACCCAGATCTATCATAGAATAATGCATATATCATTGGTTCTAATTAATGGTTATAAGTGTACAACATAAATCCTGATTTGCCTCAACATTATGCATCAATAGATCTGTGTTTATGTAGTTTCCAGTTAGATGCTTGCTATCTGTGAATGAAAACAGTATTTATAGATTATAGTTTTTGTACTGTGGATATTGTGTGTGTGACTGAAGTTCAGTGGGGTGAGCTTGTGAGTCCCAAGTACTTTGGGCAAGACCACTAATATCACACAGTACAAACATTATAATTTTTTTTATTAAATACACCATTTATTAAATAAGTTGTATTTAAATTACATTTCTCAAAATTAAAGTGAATAAAAATATATTAAAAGAGAAGTATTGCTCAAATTATTTCTTTTCTGAATCATGCATGAAACATAGCATGTTGTGATGTCAATTTACATACTGTTACATCATGTTAAACCTGTTGTGAAGTCATGTTACATAGCAACAAAACTTGTTAGGTCTTACATGTTATTAACAGCACCCAATAAGTGCTTTTGATGCCCATTACATGAAAAATTTACTGACTCATCCTTCACAATGCTGTTTGCATAGAAGTTATGAGCTGAGTATATAATACATTACAATTACTGGTCACTTAGTCTTTCATGTTCCCTAGTCTATGTCATTTTGATCAGCAGCAAGCTTTTTATTGTCAATGCTTCGATATTTTTTATTAATGGAAAGTGGTAAGTGTATGCAGACAAAAATGTTAAACTTCAGCTAGTAAAAAATAAAAATCACTTTTTTGTTACATGCAGTGGTCTTTTTATATATCATGCCAGTTTAAATATGTTGGATTCTTTCCAATATAATTAATTTTTGTGAATGTTTGCAGTTGGTACAATATATACTCACTTATAAGATGAGTCCAACTGCAAACTGCACAGTCCCAGATCTGCTGTCACATAATGTGCTGACATATCTGAATCGGTGCAATTTATTAGGAGTAATCAACAGAACAGACAGTATAGACCCTGGTCTGCACATGCATTATGCTATGACAGATCAGGCTCTTTAGGTTTTTTTATTCAACTTATAAGTGAGTACATATGGTATGTGCCCTAAGACAACAGGATAGAATTGTTTGTGTGCCATTGCATCTGTATGAAATCTCCATGCTTATAGGAATTTGCATATGTCATGGGATATTGCAGTTTGGGTGCAGTACAAAATTGACACAAACAATCATGTAGTCTTTAAACTGTATGCACAGCAGTGTAAGATGTATTATGATTAATGCAGTATCTGCTTTCAGTTAAATTGATTTGTTCCTATTATTGGAATACTTAACAAGATAATGTTTCATTGTTGCATTTTTACAGTCACACCATGTTCATTTAGCCACATGACTGAATTCTGGTCTTTCAACATCTGTGTTTTTATCCACATCAGTTTATTTGTTCATTACCTTGTTTTGTTCCACAGATAAAATTCTATAATTTAAAAATTTATTTTTAAAGTAATTTTTGCATGTCTGTACAAGTGTTGACAGTTTTCATCCATCCCGCCAAATACTTCAGTTGCACAAAAGTAGGTAGGGAAGATTTCTGTACATATGCTAAGTTGGTAAAGCATCCATGTTCTTGTCTCTTTTGTTATTGAGATACATATATTCATTACTTTTATAGATGTTTAAAAATAAAATTGCCTCAGAGTGTTAAAAATAGTATAGAATAGTTTTAGGACTCCACATTGAGATGCCAGAACCTTATAATAATCCCCTTTTCCTTCTGACAATCTGTCCTTCCCGCTCCATTTATGGGTATAGTCTTGTCTACCCCTACTCCATTTGTGGGTATAGTCTTATCTATCCCTACTCCATTTATAGGTATATTTTCATCTACCCCTACTCCATTTGAGTATAGACTTCTCTACCCCTACTCCGTTTATGGGTATTGTCTTGTCTACCCCCTATTCTAGATCTGTTCTCACATTTGAGCAGAAACAAGAGAAAATGTCCTTTTTTACATCCTTTTACAAAACACCATGCAGAAGAATTTTCATTGTCATAATGTTATTGCATCATGCATTAAAATTAATGTATCTCCATTAATATTCATGATACTTGCATGAAATAAACTGTATTATAGTCAGAAAAGAATGTTGTTTTTGAAATGTGCATAATCTCAGAAAATCCTTTAAATGCTTGACAGGACATTCTTTGCAGTGTCAGATGGGTGATTACTGATATGTTGATTCAGTTTCTACACATGCATTAGCACACAAATCAAACAGAAAATGATCACTGCAGGTAGACACATTTTCTCTTGCAGCTTAAATAGCTCTCAACGAGCAGGGCAAAATCTGGTTCAAACACAAGGTCACAAAGGATGATATAATGGACATGCTTTGTTGGATTGAAACTGGCATTACAGTCACAAGTAGAAAATAAACATTAAATTTAATTAGACCTTGGATAATTGCATTTGATATACTTATGCTATGTATATACAGGTGCAAATCTTTTGTTAGCTTGCTTAGCCATATGGCCACAAGATGGTGTTGTCTTTCCTCTGGTGTGCATCATTCAGCATCCATCAACAATTGCTTTTTTTCACTTCTCAGAAACTGCCAGACCAATTTGGCACAAAGCCTTATGGCTTAAAGACCTTTTAGTTTTCTTTGCAAGCAATGTCAATCCTCCATCAAATATATGGCCCCTGTTACCAAAAATAGAAAAACCTTCAAATGATGGCTTTTCGAAACCCATTGAAAAGAATGCAGGCAAACCTAACAGAAGGCATTCTAGCATGAAGTCCTTTCAGTTTTACACAAATTCACCATCGGATATGGCCAATATTAATAAAAGTAGAAAACTTTTAAGAAGAATGTTCCTCCAAGCTGCTTATAGAATTTTGACCAAACTGGACAGAAGGCATCCTGACATGAAGGACCTTTCATTTTTGTACATGATGCCAGTCAACCATCAAGTGTAACTACAATTACTAAAAATAGAAAAATCTTTGTTTCCAAAACTACTGAATAGAATTTGACCAAACTTTACAGAAATTATCATGGCATGAAGACCTTTTTCAGTTTTATAAAAAAAATATAAATTTGTCATCAAATATGGCAATCAGTACTAAAAATAGAAAAAATTCTTAAACTTCTTAGAAACTGATTTGGAGTATTTGACCAAATTTGACAGCATTCTAGGTATTAAGGATTTAAAAACTGATTAATATAGACAATATCAGCTTGCCATCAGATACGACTTCCATTATCATAAATGGAAAATTCTTTAAGTGATTTTGAAACCACTTAACAGAATATAACCAACTGTAAGAGAAAGCATTCTGGTATAAAAGACTTGTATGTGTGTATAAATAATGCAATCTATCATCAGATATGGCTGTTACTAAAAACTGAACTGCCCTAAGTTTCCAAATAACCATGTGACAATTTGACCACATTTGACAGAAAGTGTCCTGGCTTGAACACCTTTCAGATTTTTACAGACAGTGCTGTTCTGCCATCAAATATGGCTGTTGTTTCTAAAAGTAAGAATAACATCTACACAACCATATCTAAAATGCTGATCAGAATTTGACCTACCTTGACACAGCATCCTGGCATAGGGGTCTTTCAGTGTTGGACAAATGATGCTGGTATTTTGATCAGATGATCAGATTTAGATGAAGATACAAAAACTGACAAAAAGAGAAACTTTTAAACAATTGTTTTGATAGCAGATGCAGTCAACAGCATTAGAAATATTTCAACAGAAATCATCCTACTATCTCAGATTTCTTGGCCAACAGCTCTTGCATTTGGCTATTAGGCTGATATACAGGTGAGTGATCTCAGGCCCACTTGGGCCACTTGTTTGAATCAAACATGATGAGCTTTTTAAATTAATTTCTTGGATGATAACCATCCAAAAATACAAGAAGTATATTATTTTTTTTATAAAAGTTCAATAATTCATGATATTCTTGACTGTCATAATGTTATCAATCATAATTGTTCATCTTCATTTCTGAAAGACTGGTCATTTTCATGATAGATCCATTGCTCATTACTTATTTATTTGTACATAAGCATTCATTTCCATGTTGGAAAGGTATTTTGCTTGAATAAGTATGACTGTCTACATGCAGTTATTTTTTTTTTTAATCGAACATTGATATGTGTAATATTTTTTACGGTAAATACTTTCATGCGTTGTAAAAATTGTGATTTTTCATAATTGAAAAGATCATTGTTTTATCCTTTGATATCTATGGGTACACATTTTCTCACCTAAACATTATGAATTTACTCTAATACTGATCCCACTTGTAAAGCAGTGCCTTCTATTGTGACAGAATGACTTTTTAAGAGTTGTGAACTTAGGCAAGGGAAACAAGTTTGGTCCGTTTTGGTGTTTCACAGCACAGCAATGCAGTAGGCTGTTTAGCACCAAGACAATTGGAGTATGGTGCCTTGCCCAAGGACACACCACTGTAGCCAAGCCAAGCTAATCAAGTGATAAGATTCAAACATGCATCCTTTCTGTCACAAGCTTGACACTCAACCACTGAGCCACTGCGGTTCCTGCCTCTATTGTTGCCTCGTATGGCAGGCAGGTGGGAGGGCACATCAGCTTATTCTATAGCCCCAAGCTTGCAGATTAAGAAAACAAAAGGTAAAATTGCAAAACCTTGGAAGTAACATACTGTCTATACTTGCTTATAAGGCAAGTCCAGTTGTAAACATAGACCCTGATCTACCAAAGTATAATGTGACAGCCGATCAGGTTCTGTGTTTTGTTCTACTGATTATTCTTAACAAACTGCATAGACCCAGATCTTCCTATGCATTGTGCCATGGCAAATCTGGGTCTGTGTAGTTTGCCGTTAGACCTGTAAGCAGTTATATATAGTACTAGAGAGACTGGATGGACCACTTCCAGATATCAAACATTTGCTTTGGATATGCTAATGAAGTTACCAGTGTTGGTTTAACCATAAGATCAAATGAATAGTGAAGATTACTATTCTGTCAGACTACCTGGTATAGATCCCACATGTGCTTATCCTGTGTTAAAGGTTGTAGGTACCAGTAAGATTGCTCTAATGAAGAAATCTACACCTTAAAAAGACCCCTATTCTAAATTTAACTACTTAAATTTCAATCCAAATTTATACCAAGGGAAAAGCCAGTTTCTCTCCTCTGTTCCGTTTATTTAATTTATGATTGATAGAAACTGAGATGTCTTCAGTGAAAAGAGTAATTATTTCAGCACATCTGTAAATTATTGTCAAAGATTTAAAAGTCAATATCAGTAATGCATTTTTTCAATTTTTGCAAAGTCTAAGAATACAAGATTTTTTTTTTTTTTTCACTCACAAAGAAGTAGAGCTTCAGAATATAAAGTATTATTCAAGGGCAAATTTTTTAAAATTCAGCATTCACCTATCATTTTCAAATAACTTGATCAAAACATTAATGTAAATTACACTAATGCATTCATGTGCAAGGGAGAAGTTGTGAGACTAGGAAAAATAATTCTTGATTTTATTATTTCTAGAGGTCGTCTTACAGTTAAACCGTTTTATGACAGAATTTATATAGTCATTTTCACATCTTTTGAGTTACATGTCAACATTTGGATAGTCTTTTTACAAATAGACTTAAGAACCATATTTTGCAATTTATGAAAAAATTTATATACCGGTTGTCATGTACACATTTTTTTAATTACATGTCAACATCAGATGAGAAAGCAGCATCAATGTGTCCTTCTAAATCTTGTGCTGAATATTAGATGCTTTATCATTTGCATTTATTTGAGACCAAAACAGGACCTTGACTAGGATGCAGTTATTTTGTACCTTGAGCAGCAGAGGTTAATCAGTGAGGTATGGAAAATGTTTGGCGCATATTTTATTCACTTAGTATATGTGTATGTCTAGCTTTGCCCTACAAATAGAAGTTGAGAATGTGTGTACACCTAACTAAGCCCAACAGATCAGTGTTGCACAGAAATAAAGAAGGAAGACCTCCAAACATGCATGTGTGCATTTATCATTTTAAAATTGTATTCTCTTTACACTTTTATGATCCAGCTTGTTAGCTTGAATGTTCCCCAAGTGCTTACATGCATGTTGCAACATCTGTTTGGGTTTTTTTTAAGCAAAGATGACAATATTCTTGTTTTGTTAATACCTATGGTTGCATGTCACTGTGTCTGTTTAAAAGTCTTTGCAAAATGTCAAGATATATTTCTAATTTATAATTCTTTGAATATGTAAAAGATCAACTGTATTTTAAGCAATAAAGTACAAATTCATGTTTAAAAAAATACACAAAAGATGCAAAAATAAATAAAAATCCTACATGTTCCTTGTTTTTAATGTACTCTTCCATTCACTGACCAGTAGTATTTCAACAAAATGTGTTAATCTGGCCCCTTGTCGCAAAGCGTACTCTGCATGTGGAGTGCTACTCCAGGTTAATCAGAATCTTTCAATGTAGCTGTTTGATTAGCATTAATATTTTTTATAGTAATATTTGGATTCGGGTAAAGTTTTACAAATGAGACATCTGGTCCCGTATTGGCAAAACTTGTGGAGCAAAAACTTAAGCCTGTGTGAAAAATCCCCAAAGGAGACTTAGTTGCTAAGAGTAACTCGACATCACTGAGTATACCAAGAGGGGAAACAAAGTTTACACCCTTCAAGTTTCATAATTCAGACTCTGCAGGTTATAAAAGGTGAAAAATCTCCCACTTTGGAGCTTCTTGTTCAGGTCATTTTAGCACCTTCCAGGGTGAGAAATGCACAAAACTGCACGTTTTGTTCCAAGTCATCAGAAAGAAATAGTTTGATATAGAATAGGCATGTGTTGAGGCCATTGTAAGGCCATATGGAATAGGCATGTGTTGAGGCCATTGTAAGACCATATGGAATAGGCATGTGTTGAGGCCATTGTAAGGCCATATGGAATAGGCATGTGTTGAGGCCATGTAAGGCCATATGGAATAGGCATGTGTTGAGGCCGTTGTAAGGCCATATGGAATAGGCATGTGTTGAGGCCGTTGTAAGGCCATATGGAATATGCATGCATTGAGGCCATTGTAAGGCCATATTTTATAGGCATGCGTTGAGGCCGTTGTAAGGCCTAACTTATTCATAGGCCATAACAAAGGAGCACATTCCCCAGACTCGAAACAAACACACATGCAATTTTTAATTTATTACATTGTAAGGCCATATGGAATAGGCATGTGTTGAGGCTGTTGTAAGGCCATATGGAATAGGCATGCATTGAGGCCATTGTAAGGCCATATTTTATAGGCATGCGTTGAGGCCGTTGTAAGGCCTAACATATTCATAGGCCATAACAAAGGAGCACATTCCCCAGACTCGAAACAAACACAAATGCAATTTTTAATTTATTACATACCCCTTTATGCTTTTTAACTATTTTTAGCATTATAGTTTGAATGAAATTCATAGCAAATTATGATTTATACAAGTTTGATTCAGCATCTAAAATATAGATACATAGACGTCATTGAGGATACTAAAGTAGTTTCAATCTGGTTGTGTAATACATAAATGGATTTAACCTCAGCATCAACTGCCAGATCAACCATACAAGATTAAATGGGTATGGATTTTTCAGACAATGTTTTGGTGAGACAGAAAATGGAAATTGCAAGGCATGAGTAGCTACTAGGATGAATACACTCCGTAATCTGCCTGAGTTGTCATCTACCACTTTTAACCTTCTTTGGATGCTTTTTTGAACATGTACTTGATACCTAATTGATGCAAAAAAAGTAGACCTTGAACTGAAACTAAAACTTTACATGAAACTTCTTAGACAGATCTCTCTCTGAAATTATCAGTGATAATCCCTTAAAAGCTTGAGCTCTGGTTGTTTAAGATTCGTAGAAAGTTTATATCTGGGATGGCAGTTTATATAAACAGGGTTGATACAACTAAGTTGGCTCAGGAATTTCAGTCCCTATTTGCTTCTGACATAATATTGATTCCCTTTTACCAACTATTGTTTGCATTACTAATAATAGTAACAAACCTAATGGTCTTACTAAAATTAGTAATGAAATATTAATCCACTGACTTTGCAGATCAGTTTTTATGTTAAGAGAGGCAATTCAAATTTATGTTCTTAATAATTAGACCTGAGAGTAGTTACCTACTTGGATAGTCTACAAATAGTGGAAAAGACTTTTAAGAAGGAATCACCACAGTAATTCCTCGAGTAAGGAAATATAGATTCTCAACAAATTTTGAAAAATATTATGAAGGTTATTGGTAGTATGTTGTCATATGTAAAAAGATCTACAAATAGAAGTCTCCCTGGAACTGTGTTCCTGCATCCTGAATCAGTGTCACTTTAACCCTTCAAGCCATCATACTTGCATGCTTTCAAGCTTGTTATATCCAGGTCTTGACTTCATATAATATGTTGAAGCTTTTCTTTTGGCCCATTGACTTTCATCTCTACCTGACAACTTCTGGATGGTAGAAAGTTTATTTGAAACTTGAACTAGTCATGAATTATAACATGATAGTTGATAGTATACCATATCCTGGCTCCAAGATCAGTGTCGCCACAAGGGGAAATTTAACTGTGTGACCTAATTCTGTGTCTGTCCTTTAACTTGCAATGTGTTGGAGATGTTTCGATGACCCTTCACAGAGGTATACATCAGGTTGAGACTTTTTGTTGCCAGATCTCAATCTCAAAGGTTCAGGTCATTGCAAGGATAAATACGACATTGCAACCCAATTCCATGACTGTATTGGATTGTCCCTTTTAAATGACCAGTACTGGATATATTTTTGATGAAACATTACTCAGATATGTATCATACCAATAAATTGTTGTATATCTGTATCAGCTAGGCCCCTACACAAATGTTGTATATCTGTATTAGTTGGGTCCCTATCTACAAGTTGTATATTTGTATCAGTTAGGTCCCAACCTAAAAGTTGTATATCTGTATCAGCTCCCTACCTAAAAGTTGTATATCTGTGTCAGTTAGGTCCCTACCTAAAAGTTGTATATCTGTGTCAGTTAGGTCCCTACCTAAAAGTTGTATATCTGTGTCAGTTAGGTCCCTACCTAAAAGTTGTATATCTGTATCAGGTCCCTACCTAAAAGTTGTATATCTGTATCAGCTCCCTACCTAAAAGTTGTATATCTGTGTCAGTTAGGTCCCTACCTAAAAGTTGTATATCTGTGTCAGTTAGGTCCCTACCTAAAAGTTGTATATCTGTATCAGGTCCCTACCTAAAAGTTGTATAGCTGTGTCAGTTAGGTCCCTACCTAAAAGTTGTATATCTGTGTCAGTTAGGTCCCTACCTAAAAGTTGTATATCTGTGTCAGTTAGGTCCCTACCTAAAAGTTGTATATTTGTATCAGGTCCCTACCTAAAAGTTGAGTATCGGTTTGGTCCTACCTAAAAGTTGTATATCTGTATTGGTTTGGTCCTACGTAAAAGCTGTATATCTATATCGGTTAGGTCCTACCTAAGCATTCCAGGTGAAAATAAAGTTGAGTCAATAAAGATATATACTGGATTCATTCTTTGTTGTCTTTGGTCAATTTTTAAATTCTGCCTTTCATGAAAATTTTGTGAGGAAATTTGGCAACATGTATCATTGTTTCACAGAAAATAAAAGAAGTTTGCTGCTTGAGGTCAAAATGATGTGATCTGCATAAATGATTTATGCATGATATGTAGAGTTAACTAAATGTGGCTGTACCAGCCCTTAACAGATATGATGCCCCAATGAATGTAGTTTTTTGTAGTTCGAAAGAAGGTGCTGCCTAATATGATGTGGAGGCTTTCTCTCCCAACTGCTGGAGTGATCTAGTCGGGATGACCAGTTTCGTTATCTTTGTAACTCATTAGAGGGAATTTGTATTGTCAATGTTGATTCATTTTTTTAAACAGATCACCATGTCTTGTCGATGTTTCTATGTAAAAATAGGGGTAAAAAAAAGAAGTGGCTAGAAAACTCATTTGAAATATTTCTTTTATAATTACAAGTGCTGTGTATTCTAGATAAACACAGTTAATGCTTGTATACTAAACAAAAACTGCTAATGTGTCGATGGTTCTTCCCGGGGTTTTCCAGGGTTCTTCCTCCACCAGTTATAAGACCGCTCCGGTGGCCTAGTGGTTAGAGCATCTGCCTCAGATGCAGGAGGTGGTGGGTTCGATCCCCGGCCGAGTCATACCAGAGACTTACAAAAATGGTACTAACAGCTGCCTCGCTTGGCACTCGGCATTAAGAGGTTATTGTTAGGACTGGTCGGCCTGGTGTCAGGATAATGTGATTGGGTGGGACATATGCTACATGTCTGCGGCATGATGCCCCAGTGCTAGACATCACTGTAAACTGCCACACTGCAGACATCATAGCGATATGACTGAAATTTTTTAAAGCTACATTAAAAATCCAAATCACACACACCACCAGTTATACTGGCTGCCATGTTTAGCCTATCTTGTGCTGAAAATGGTGTTAAACCTTACAACAACAACAACAAAACTGCCATGGTAATATATAGGATATTTTTGTGTCTGCTGGAGTATCATATAGCTTATTTTTTGTCAGTCCTGGTGGGATTATGAGATTCTTTACAGGATTAATAAATGAATGAATTGTAACGTCATTGAAAGGATCCTTGAATGGCACATCTGTTTCCCTAAGCTTAGTTTGGGGAGGAACAGGCCGAATTGAGTAAATTTGTCTCAACTGGTGTTGTGTTGAAGTATTTTGTAGGACCTGTTAAGCCAAAAGAGTATCCTTTATAGATATGTTTTCCATCATTTTTGGAATATCAGATGCAGTAATTGGCTTGGATCATAAATTGTATCAATAATAATAATAAATAATAATAATTGTTTCCTAACTAATATGTCCCCAAAATCATACATTTTGTTTAACCATTATTACTTACCATCTTATTTTGTTGAACTTTGAACTTTTTTAAGGTCGGAGTATAATTTTGTTTGGATAACTTCGTGTCAGAATTTTAGATGTATACAGGCTTGCATCATCTACAAAAATCTGTACTAGTGGATTCATTATTTAATGCAAGATCATTTACATAGACAAGAAAGAGGAGAAGCCCTTAAAACAGCCTTTAGGGACCCCTGAATGAATAGTGCGAGTTTGTGAGCTAATATTGCCAGTGGTTACCTCTGGAGAACTTTGTTTAGGTATGTTCTAAATAAGTTTAAAAAATTATCAAACCTGTTCAACTTTTGCAGCGTAATTTCATGATCAACTAGATCATTCTCTTGCTTGAAAGTCAGGAAAATGATCTCCAGCAGAGAACTTTTATTCATTTCTTGTTGCCAGAGATCTATTCATTTGGTGAGTAGTACTTCATGGCATGAGTGACATATTCTAAATCCTGATTGTGCCTTATGAAACAAAGTAAGTTTTAACAAAATTCATTGACCAGCCTTGCTACTTGCTTTTTAAATAATTCTGATAATATAGGTAGAATGGATATTAGTCTGTAGTTTCATGGATCATGCTTTTCTCCTTTTTTAACAATAGGGGTAACCTTTACACTTTCAGTGGAAAGTTACCACTCATTATACTTAAGGTTATGTGTTAATGACTTTGTTACTGGTGCAGCAATTTTAAGACTTTGTGGACCATTGCCATCCAGTCCAGACTTTTGTAAAAATGTATGTCATCATTTTACTTAAGCCTAGAGGAGAAATAACTGTTCCTGGATGAATTCAGCTCTTTTAGAATCTTCCACAGTGTTATGGTACACTTACTTTCATCAATACAAGTTTGAAGTATTATGTATTGCCTTATCAATCAGGTACTTAGCTTCATTCCTCCACTGTATAGCTTTTCATCTCTTTGTTCAGTGGAATTTATCCCTTAAATACCTAACCTCATTGATCGTGTGGGTAATTGGCTTAGGTGTGTAAGTTGGTGTTTAACCCTTTTTCTTTTAATTGGGGCATGTAGGACTACAACTATACTTGATAACTGATAACACGTTTTAGGCAGTTTGGACATGGCTGGCTGAGTGGAATGGTTTGCAAATTAAATGATATAAGAACTTTTCCTCATCAGTACCACTACAATCTTAAGAAAGACTACATTGCCATGATTTCTGGGATTTAGTTATCCTTTTTTTTGTTTGTTTTTTTAAAAATGACAATCAAGATTCTGCAAATTCCATTAAAAACAATCTGATGCGGTGTTAAAGCAGTTGTGCATAATTATTGAACTGACTTTTCATTTTGCAGAGTCTATATTAATAAATATAAATATATAAATGCAAATAAATTTCTCATGCAAACTCAAACTCTCACACTCTCTAACATGCACACACATACAGACACAAATGAAGAATATTACACAAGTGTTAACATCATGAAAAATAGGGTTCAACTCAGATTCAAAAGGGACAAATACAGTTACACTCAACTGGGTGTAACTAAGATTTAGAAGGGATAAATACAAATACTCTCAGTAGAACACACATTTAGCTGTAGACTTCTTCCCTTTTTTCTCAACTTTGCTAAATATTTTTCTATTCTTCTGTAGTATCAAACCATGCTAGTTTAGTATAAACCATGCTAGCATTAGTATGAACCATGCAAGTATAGTATTAAACCATACTAGTGGAGTATAATCCATGCTTTTGTAACTTGTAAAATTTCAGAGTTTTATTAAGTACATTGTGACCTATATATTTTATATTTTGCAGTCAGAATAAAAAAAACTTAATTCCCTCACCTAACTTGTCATTTCCAACAAAGACAAAAGTTCTGAAAATTATAATATTTGTTATATAATTCCTAATACTCACAATGAAGGATTTCCACAAATTTAGTAACTGTACAATCATAAAATAAGTGTTCAATACTTTCTATTTCTTGCTTATCAAAACTACAAGAATACAGTCTATGTATCATCAATGAAATTTATTTTCTTTTCAAAAATTGATTTGCTACAATAATTCTGTGCATAAATTTAAGCTGCAAGGCAATTCAATTTGTATCTTTGGTGTACTTCTTAGTCAAGATTGGAATATTTTTTTCTCCAGTTCTGATTATGCATCTTATTTTTCTGATCAAGCCTCATGTTTCCATGAGTTTTTTATTTTTATTATTTACAAAATCTTATATAAAACTTTTGCAAATAGCATATTTTCCAGAATTAACATTTTGCAAGACTGTTTCCCATGTTGATGCAATTTTGAATTATTTTTCCATTCATAATTTTCAAATAACTGAGAAAGATTCAGTGTAATTATTATTGTGAACCTTTAGATGTATTGCTTTTAAATTTAATAATGAACCATGACCGTCAAAGAGATGTTTGATACACATTATTCCATTTGAGCACCATTTTGTATCGGAATGAAAGTTATTAACAAACTTCAGAATATCCTGCAAGAATTATTATTCAACTGAAAGACTTCTCCTTTTCCCATGTTGTCAAACTGTATTAGTAATACATTTACTAATCTCTGCTAAATTTGTTTATCATAATTTTAATATCTGGATGCCTCCAAATTTTCCAGCAGCTTGTTCTGAAACCATATTCAGCCAAAGTCCTTCATTTGCAATAAGGTGTTTAATCCAATTGATCTTTGTGCATCGAGTATAAGAATGAACAAGAACCATATCTATGCTGTCATCTGTAGACGGGGTGATAAGTGTTTCTCTTTTTTACCTTTTTGGAGTTATCACTCCGAAAACAATTTAGAAAATATTTTGTTCAGTTTATTTGCTATATATAATGAAGAATTCAGCAACTGTGAGATTATGAAGACATTTTGGAAAAAATCAAGATTTAGTTTTCATCTATCTAGATTTCACCACATTGCCTCAATCATAGTATCAAAATTCATGTAAACCTCTCAGCCAAAAAGACCTCACCTTTAATACAAAATAAGTGTTACCAATTAGTATTCAAGCCTAATTTTAATAAAAATAATTCATGCTACAGTAACCTAATTCATATGCTACAAAATGGCTGTACTGAGTATCACAACCTTTGAATAACTTGATTATTATTTCACTAAATCTGTAATGTTCTTCAATTATCTTCCAATCTCCACAGTATTGAGCAATCAGATAAAAATATGACTACAACTTGTTGGCTCCCCTATATATATTCTTTGACTACAGTTTAAAATCAAAAGAACTTTTATCACTGACACTGCTTATTACAAGAGCCACATTAACTTATTTATGTGCTATACATGCCTACCAATCTACTGAATTAGTGTTTAATACAAAAGGATGTTGACAAAGGCATTCATATTGAACAATTTCTCAATCTTCTATATGCTAACAAAGGTCACATGCGTTCAAAATATTTGTTGATTCATATCAGATATGTGAAATTCTTTGTGGTATCTGTAGCAGCTTTAGGATCTTCAGTACAAGGAATGATTGGATGATGTCTTTTGAACTTGCTATAAATAACTTAGAGACTGTTAACCTTAAATGCAAGCTTACCACTTACTTATAACTAGAGGTAGCCATATAATATACTAAATCCAAGCAGTTACTTATAACTAGAGGTAACCATATAACATAATAAAGCTGCTGTCATCATATGGACTATAATATTATCCTTAGCAATAAATATTTCTAAAAGAATTACTTTTTTTTACATGAGTTCACTTTCTTTATATAAAATTTAAATTTCATTCATTTTCAATTTTGTAAGTATAGTTTTTATACAACTACCATTTGGCAGAAAATGTTACATCACAATATCCATCCATTTGTATGTTACCAATTTGGTTTCCACACAATAACTTGAGTTATCTTTCAACAGTTACCACACATTGTAAATGGCTTGCATTTGGGGTAAGGAAAAACCCTGGCAATTTTGGGCCTAAAATCTCAAAAATCAAATTAAAGTGATATAGTAGAATGGTTTCTGTGTGATAACATTAATTCTACATCACATAAATTGACCAAATATTGTGATTGACTTGCACCTGGGGTAAGGAAGAACCCTATCCATTTGGGAGTCAAAAGGTCAGAGGTCAAGGTCAGTGTGAATGATGCAATACCTTCAGTTCTCCATCACTTACAGTTAAATATCTATGTGAATGCATTGTAGACCATGAACCTTGATCAAAGTGGGTGGGGGCCTTGTACTTAAGCTATGTTAGAGGCCTACTGATTTGGGGTCAAAGATGAAGGTCAATGTGACTAAAATAGATTTTCTGAACAGCTTTGTTCTTGAGTATGTTCTTTGATCAAAATTTTCTTATAGCTTGCATTTAGGGTAATAACAAAAGTTTGGGGCAAAAAAAGTCAAAAGTCACGGCCATGGTAAGCCGAAAACATCAATAAATTTTCATTCATTAAATTTAGCATGTTAAATGTCTACATAAAGATCTATTAAACACTGTATAATGTGCTGTTTATGGTACTTACTTTCTTCATCAGCACAAATGGAACACCAAGAAATTTTTCCCCCATTTTTAAAGTCTATGCCATGACTAGTTCTTGCTACATAGAATATGTCACTTTAAATATCAGTAACAATATGAAGTGACCATCCTTGAATAGTGGAGCTTAAAGTTTGATGGCAATCCTCCCAGTAGTAGTAATAAGGAGGAGTATCAATAGCTGATGGACATTGTACATTGGACAAAAATGCCATCGCGTGAGCTTTCCCAGTCCACAAAAAATTTATTATGTGTTCCAATTATAGACAAAGGGATTGATGGTGACCAAAAAGAATTTCAAGGAATTCAAGATTACAACTGCTGAGTGTTGAAACCATTACTGATATTTGTAAACAATAACAACCTTTTCAAATTAGCTACTGCTGTGGCCAAAAATGAATGTAAAATTACCACCATTTTCATTTAGGTCCAACTAGACATCATAATTAGTGCACTTGATATGTCCACTTGACATCATAATTAGTCTTTCTGTAACAACCCCACATGTATATGACCATTCATACAAGCCAAGCAGTGATATTAAGATGGTTGTTAGACTGGCATCATTTTCATGTTGGCCCACCATAATAAATCTGATGAAAACCCTGGGTCAATAATACTTACCATTTAGGACAAGCAGATGAATGAGATTTTCAAGATGGCTACCAAGATGTTGGTACTGGATACCAGATAGACACCATTTTCATATATGTCCAACTAGTCATCATTACAAGTTTTTTGGTGAAAACCCCATGTATATATTACCATCCTTTCAACAGTAGTAATATGACCATGCTTTCAAGAAAAGTAGTAATCACACGATTTTAAAGACGTCCACTGCAGTGGCCATATTGGAAGGTCAGATAGCACCAATTTCATTTAGGACCAACTAGATATTATAAGAAGTCTTCCAGTGTAAACCCTATGTCAACACAACCTTTCATTAGGGGAAATAGAAATAACAAAATTTTCAAGATGGCTGCTGAGGTGGCCATATTAGATATCAGATCACTATTCTGTTCATTTAGAACAAAGTAGAAGTAAAATGAAATTTTTAGTGAAAGCCTCTTGTCGATATCCTTTCCATTCAGGAGCAGCAATAACAAGATTTTCAAGATAGCCACAGCGACAGTCAAGATGGATGTCCAAGCAGCACCATTTTCTTTTTATTCACAACCAACCAGATATCATAAGAAGTCTTCTCTAGTGAAGACGCCATGTAGATAGTCATGATAACTAGCAATAACACAATTTTCAAGATAGCTGTCATGGTAGACATACTGGACATCAAATCAGCACCATTTTCATTTAGGACCAACTAGACATCAAAAGTCTTTTGGTAGAAACGATATGTTGATATGACTTCATTCTGGAGGAGTTGATATACAATGAATTTCATGATGGCAATATTTGATGCCCAAGTGGCACTGGTTTCATCTAGAATCGACTAGACACAGTATTTCCAGTAAGTATGACAAAATCTGGCCCCCTTCGTATAAAAAAAGGGTGTCAGATGTGTGATCATAATAAAAATGAGATCACCTACATGGTCTATTCTGTTATTTGCATGAAAAAACAATAAATTACGTTCCTAAAGATTCTCCTCTTTGATGCCTCTGATCATACAATAAAAGTATTAGAAAAGTCACATTCTTCAATTTTCTGCCCCTCCAACATTATGGTCCTCATTCCTTGCAATGTGTCAGCTTTCAAGTAATTTCTGGAGTGAATGTGAACATTGTTTTGGCAGCTAAAGCTTTGTACAGTCAGTTGACTGCAAAGGCGTCATAATGGCAACCTTACTAACATTATTAGGAAAAGTTTCATTTTGTTTCTTCTTTATCATTCTCCATAGAGACTGTCATTGTGTTAGCTTTTTATCATTTCCACAGAAAGTGTCATTGTCATACTCCTTTATCTTTTTCCACAGAAAGTGTCATTGTGGTACTTCTTTATCATTTTCCATTGGAAAAGTGTCATTATAATAATAATAATAATAATAATAATAATAATAACAATGAGGACTTTGTATAGCGCCTAATCTTTAGAAGCTCTAAGCGCTCTACAACATCAGACAAACATATATAATGATATGATTACAAAAAACAAACACCCTGAAATTAGAAAACAGAAAACATGCTGAAAATATTTAAGGTAAGGAAACATTATTAGGTCTTTATGTCTGTTCTTGCAGTCAAAATAGGTGAGTTTTAAGAGCGCTCTTGAATGAGATCGCTGTGTTGTTGTGTCTAAGTTCAGTGGGCAATTCGTTCCACGTTGCTGAGCCCTGGTATGCAAAAGAATGTTTTCCATATGACATCATTTTCATAGTGGGAATAATGAGAATATGATTGTCAAAAGAAAGTCTTTGTGTTGTAATCAGAATGGAATGGCTTCAGTTTTATCATCATTCATATCCAGCTTGTTACATGTCATCCATGATTTCACATTGGAAATGCACCTCTTTACACCTTGGATGGTAGAATCAACTTCAGTTGGGTGGCTAGATTTGTATATTTGGGTGTCATCAGCGTACAACTGGTGAGACACTGGATGATGATCTATGACACTTTAGAGTGGCTGAGTGTACAGAATGAAGAGAACAGGTCCAAGAAAAAGACCCCTGTGGAACACCACAACATAGAAAAACGGGGCTGGAGTGTATTCCATTTGCGGACAGTTTGTGTCCTGTTAACCAAGTAGGACTTGAACCATAGTAAGGCTGTATTGTGAATGCCAAATACATGCTGGAGACGGTGAAGTAATATATCATGGTCTATTGTGTCAAATGCTACAGACAAGTCAAGGAGGGTGAGGACTGTAATCTTTCCGCTATCCAAAGCAGAGAGGTCATTAACTACTTTCAGGTAAGTAGTTTCAGTACTGTGGCAAGGGCGATATGCAGACTGTACATTGCTAAAAAGACTGTTTGAATTCAGATGAGATACAAGCTGGGATAGAACAACTTTTTCTAAGATTTTTGACATGAATGGGAGATTAGAAACTGGGCGGTAGTTCTTTAAATCGTTATGGTCGAGTGTTGGATTCTTCAGCAGAGGCTTTACAATGGCAGTTTTGAAAAATGATGGGAATTCCCTGGATGAGAGAGAGGTGTTAATAACATCACTTAGTGAAGGCAATATTGGAACTAAGCACTCAAGCAGCAGTGATCTCAGAATCTGATCAAGTTCACATGACTTTGGTGCACTCTTCATCACGATTGTATGTACTAATCCATAGAGACAGGTTCAAATGCTGCTAACAGTTGCCACTGAAATTCTGTATCACAACTGTATGGTGATGACAAGTCAATTGAAATTGTGTTGTCAAGCTTATCTCTAATGGTTTGTACTTTGTCATCGAAGAAGTCTGCAAACAGGTCCGGAAGGTTGACTGGAGAGAAGGTGGTTGAAGTGGTGTAGATTTGTTCCTCGACATTAGCTTGTTAGTAATCTCGAAGAGCTCTTTGCAGCTGGAACTTTCCTTGATACGTGGTACATCTTAAAATTTTCCATAGAAAATGTGTCATTATGGTACATCTTATAATTTTCCATAGATCTGAAACACTATCCCTATCAAATCAGGAAAAGTGTTATTATGGTACATCTTTATAATTTTCCACAGGAAATATGTCATTATGGTATATCTTTATCATTTTCCATAGATCTAACACTATCCCTATCAAGTTAGGAAAAGAGTCATTATGGTACATCTGTCATTTTCCATAGATAAAACACTATTTAATTTGGAAAAGAGTCATTATGGTACATCTTTGTCATTTTCCATAGATAAAACACTATTTAATTTGGAAAAGAGTCATTATGGTACATCTTTGTCATTTTCCATAGATAAAACACTATTTAATTTGGAAAAGTATCATCATTGTACTTCTTTATCATTTTCCATAGATAAAACACCATTTAATTTGGAAAAGTATCATTATTGTACTTATTTATCATTTTCCATAGATAAAACACTATTTAATTTGGAAAAGTATCATTATTGTACTTCTTTATCATTTTCCATAGATAAAACACTATTTAATTTGGAAAAGTATCATTATTGTACTTCTTTATCACTTTCCATAGCTAAAACACTATTTAATTTGGAAAAGTATCATTATTGTACTTCTTTATCATTTTCCATAGATAAAACACTATTTAATTTGGAAAAGTATCATTACTGTACTTCTTTATCATTTTCCATAGCTAAAACACTATTTAATTTGGAAAAGTATCATTATTGTACTTCTTTATCATTTTCCATAGATAAAACACTATTTAATTTGGAAAAGTATCATTATTGAACTTCTTTATCATTTTCCAAGGATCTGAAAAGCCATACCTAGGGTACATTTTTCTACAAGGAATTTTTGTTTATCATTCAATGCTGCCTTCTTGTCCTCCCCACAGAATTTCACAAAAGATCCAAGTCAAAATTATTCAAGGCTGCAAACTGCTGTTCACATCTGTTATCACCATTACAATCTCATTAACAACTGTCAGGGTCTTAATTGGATACGTCTTCTTTATGTATGGACTCATTAACAGTTTGAAAATGGTAAGTTTTGGGGCATTGTGGGAAGGAGGTTTGTGGGATTCTTAGAGAGTGTATACTAAGACCAGGTTTGCTGTGCTAATCTTTGTTGATTTAGCTGCTGTATTACCTTAAATGTGAGAATATATACAGTAATGGTACTAACAGCGAGCTTAAAAGGAAAATATGAAGCAAATGCGCTTGTGATTCTAGTTGTAGGTATAATGGCTCTTTAATAACTCAGATTGCCTTTTTGTGATTAAAAAAAACAAAATTCTGAGAAGTATGCTCATGGATTGGCACACATGCAAACTGTTGTCTCCAATGGATTGGTCCAGACATGCAAACTGTTGTCTCCAATGGATTGTCACTGACATCATGCAAACTGCTGTTTCCAACAGATTGGCATAGACATACAAACTGTTGTCTCCAATGGATTGGCATTGACATCATGCAAACTGTTGTCTCCAATGGATTGGCTCTGACATACAAACTGTAGTCTCCAATGGATTGGCATAGACACACAAACTGTTGTCTCCAATGGATTGGCATTGACATCATGCAAACTGTTGTTTCCAATGGATTGGCATAGGCATACAAACAGCCGTCTCCAATGTCTTTAAAAAAAAAAAAAAAAAACATCCCTCAAAACATGGGAAGACAACTATAAGTTTAATTCGATCTTCTTAGGTAACAAATTTATTTTAGTAAAATGTTTCTTTTGTGATACTAACCCAATCATTATACCTTAGAATTACTACTACCCTGCAATCCAGCCCTCCCAGATTAAAACTTTTAATCTAAAAAGCTAAAAGTTTGGGAGGCTGGGAGGGTGTATGCGTATTATGATTTGATAAGTATTATCAAAGAAACATATTTTACTAGAAAAAAAAAAAAATCTTCAAATATATTACCCAATTATAACACCTTAGGAGAATAGGTAAGAAGTCGAGGGAGATATATCCTCTTACCCTGGAGACACCATCTCCAGTCCCCTATGGTATGTGAGAGAGATTCTAGATATCCCAACTGGAGAATAGACTCCATATGTCAGGGAGTGCTTAAATAGGAAAACATTTGTCCTCCTGCAAATCCAGAGGAAGTTGTGAAACACCATCCTAATAAATCTGTTGAACAACCCCAAAAGGTAACCTTCTGCACCACAGGTAAAGGTCCCACCAGATCAAGTTGATCCTTTTTGGCAGAAAGATCTCTGAGAAAAAAACAGCAAAGGTGAACTTGGATCTCCATCATACAACATGGATAATAAGTCAGAGAACAGTTTTGCTCATGTGCAGCATTTGTTATGACTGTCCTAACTTCATAAGCTAAGATGCTAAGCAAATTCATGTGTATAGGGTTATTTCCAATATGGGGAACATATGAACCACTTTATCCAGGATAAAGTATGTTGATATGTCGTCCTTTTTCTCTTTCGAGGATAATACGAGGCACAATCTCCCTTGAAGCAAAGGCTTGGTCTTCCTTAAGTAACCCTTCAAAACTGGCAGAGTCCTGTAGATTTCACATTTGAGTGGAGTAATCTGGATGAGGAGATAATCTGATTCTATTGCTTCTGTATTACCTTCAGAAACTGAGATGTTGGGGTGTATACATTTTGCTGTTCCAATTTATAGAAGAGCATAGATTATCCTGGCCTTTTGAATCCAAGACTGGTGAGATAAAGGTTGGGACTTGGCATTCCATCTTGTCGCCAAAAGACCCAGCACAGGTTGATCTCAATGGGCACCTACTGAGTGAAAACCAAGGGATAAGTAGACCATTCCGTTTGTTTCAGCTCATTCTTGTTGGACCACGAACCTGCTGATACATTAGCTAGCCTAGGAAATGTCAAACATGGACATGGTCTTGTCACTGAGGACACCACTTTAGAAATCCGAAACAAGAATACAAGGTCATAGGACTTGGTTCCACCTTGTTGTTTGAGACAAGTCACCACAGTGGAGTTGTCAAACAGAATGAGAACTCCATATTCATGCAAGTTCTTCTGCCACCTATGAAAAGCTTTCAAAACTGTTTTCATCTTGAGAATATTGATATACAAATAATGATCCTGAGGGGGCCATACTGCTCTGGCATCCCAAAATGGCAGGAGTCTTGCTCCCCCCCCCCAGTCCTGTGTTCACATCCATACCAATGACGATTGCTGGAGGTTGTGCTTGCAGAGGTATTTCTGGCACAAGTCCAGAGTGGTTTCCCTGCCTTCAATATGCAGATTGTGAAAATTGGTCCAATAGTCAAAGGTTCAGCCTCAATTCGAACCACAGAATCATTGTAATGGGAATCCAAGAATGGGACCTAGAACTAAGATGTCCTCTGCCACATAGAAGAAAACCCAGCAGGTGAAAGAATTCTCAAGCAGATGGATCATTTCGTATAGGTAAGGAATCTACCATTGAACTAAATCAATTCTCATTCCTGGAGGACACATATTATGTTTACTTGAATACTGAGTTCCAGATCTAGCTGACCAAAATCTTGAAAGGGTACGAGGTCAGATATGTCCTTGTTGATAAGGAGACTGAGAATGTGGAGGGTAACATGTGATATCATGTCTTACTCCAAAATATAACAAGCCTGCTGTTTTTATAGGCAAACCACTGGACTTCTGGAAGCAGTGTGAATTGGGACGTTAAGTCATGCATCTTGCCAAAGAATTTATAACAGTACTGTTGTTGCATTCCATCGTGAAACCAAGAGCATAAAAGAGTTAATGAATGCACTTAAGTTGAAAATTAAGTGATACATGGGCACCCACAGGATTTTTTGCGGGGGGGGGGGTCAGGACTTTGTGCAGGGGGGGCAGGATTTGGGGGTGGGGCAGTCAGTCACAGCCGGGAGAGTTAGTATAAGAAGCAGTCTGAAACTAAAGCTAATATTTATTAAGCGTTTTGAACAGAATCTCATGACATATTTTCAGCTTCATTTGCATGATTAAACTTGTCGGAATTTATATATATATTTGCAGTATGATTTCCGGGGGGGTGGTCACATGACCCCCCCTTGACCCAAGCTGCGGGCACCCATGAAGTGATAAGCTCTGCATTTGAAGCTGAAGAAACTCTGGGCAAAGGGGAAGAGTCCATATGTCACCATGATAAATCTTCCCCATTCAGCAAGGAAAGACTGGAGCCTTCTCTTACCTGGATCTGAGATAAGGGGGGTGGGGACAGGCACTAAAATATATCAATTGAAATAGGGAAGGTCTTGTGGAAACATTGGCAAAAACAAAATCACCCTATCTTCACCTCTTTTCCACTTCAGTTCAGAAAAACTGCTTTTTGACAGTTGTAAATTCAGCTGGATTGTTTCACATTGACTTCTGCTGTAGGGACATCCTTGTGACCTTTTGTTAGTTGCCTTGCAAATCCCTCCACTGTAGCAGAGACTGTGAGGGATGGAAAGAATGTATTCTTGTTGACTTGCTGCAAATTCTGTCAACCTGACCATTAAAGTGATTCGATGATTATGGTTGTTAGCATAGCTTGACCTATGATAGTCTTTAAGAAAGGTGTAGGTAGAGGTGATTGCATCTCATTCTGCATGTTGTAAATTCATAGCAGCTATTACAGCCATGGCCATACCATGTTGGGCTTCAATGTTATGAAGTGGGCCATTCTATAAACATGCTCCCATATACATCTGGTTAGATTCTGGGAGGGAGAAGGTAAGCTGTGTTCCGCCTATTGAAAGATAGCTACAGATATTAGAGGCAATGTTGATCCCACAGTCCTGACATTATGAATCAACCGATAAGTATCCAAATGGGAAACGTGTGTGGGATGTGTGCCAACAACAATTCAAGGGAAGGCATCCGCAAGAAAAACATCCATAGATGCTTGGGATTGTAACAGGTGATGTAAGTAGCCCAAAATATCAGTAACTTTTTCAGATTGTGGAAGCAATTGAAAATGGATTCTGCCACAGTCAATGACCACTTATGTTGGAACTGAAGACCAGGCAGGCGATATAGAGGATTGAGGATATAACATTTATGGGAGTGAGCGGAAAACTTCTTCTGTCCATGCCTGTAAGGCTGACCTTTACTCATCATAGTGAAATCAAATAATGACATGGTAACTTCAGAGCCAGTTTTGTTGTTGTTGAATGAAGATAGTGAAGCTGATGTTTCTTGTTCTATATGTAAAGTAGTTGGAGAAAAAGTCGAGGAAGGCAGCTCACTACACTTGCAGCCTCCTGTTACTTCCAAGGTGTCACTAAGTAGAGGCTCCCTATGGGTAGCAAAGACTCAAGGATGAGTGAAGAGATAATTTTTGGAAACTGAGACACCAAGATGGACATCGTACATCAGAAGTGTCTAGAGGTACTATGCAGGTTAGATTGACATATGAGAGTGCCTATATAAACTTGATATCCACAGGAAGTACCTAGCAGCACTATGCAGGCTAGACTGATCCATGTGAGTGCCTGTATGGACTGGATATTGTCCACAGGAAGTGTCCTGCAACGCTATGCAGGTTAGACTGCTGTTAAACTGGGTTCTTGGTATTGAGGTGTTAAGTTGGGCACCGTATGCAGCAGTGCCTGGTGGTGCTGTGCGAGTCTTGGAACCGGACAAGTTCATTTTTCTGGTGGTTGATGCTGTACAATCGTTTGTGGTGATAGCCCATTGCGATCAGAGTTATATGGGTAAGCCTGGTCAGGAAGGAACATGAATATTGTGGCTGGCATGTCTGGTTCTAGAGGTTGGAATGGGGTACAGGATATTTATGTAGCCAACCCAAAATACTGATAGGCTAGACTGTAACTGAGGCTGCTGTTGCTCTCCATCTTGCCCCCCCCCCATAAATAATATAGTTTGCATGCAATCTGATGTCTTCGTCCCTCAACATATGCTTCTGCACCTTCCCCTTTAGTACCCATGGAATTTGCACCTACTGACTTCTGTCCTTAACATGAAAGTCTGACATGTATCCAAGGAATGGCAGAGAAAACTACACATGTAGAATGGTTGTCAGACTGGTCTTGCCCATGGTCTAAATCTGTAAGACAAAATAAATCAGAAAATATACACATGTTGTGCAGTGCTCATCTTGCTTTAAAAAACTTAATGTCTGTGCAGAGTTGCACTATGATAAATACCTGTAAAAAGGTGCACATTGACGCCACATTACCTGTAGGAAGGCCAATTATTAGATTGCTTTTGGACGCTATGAATAAACCATACCCAACCACAGCAGAAGCTATACAGTAATATAAACAAGTTTTCTAAAGTACACAACAAATCTGAACATAACAAGACACTGAAGTGTCATTATTAATAATTACAAAGTAGAGGCTAAACTATCCATTGTGAAACAATGTTACCTGTAGTAAATTCCAATGATGTTCCATATAGGTAAAATTAAATAAAGCATCACATATATAACTATGAAGTGGATGCTAAGACAATATAGAAAATTTTTTATCTGTGTCTGGATATAGCAGAAACTATACAGCAATATTAAATTAGTTTTCAATATCATGCATAATACTTGCACTTATTAATACAGTCATAGCAATGTGATGGGACGCCATCATGACCTGTGCAGGTATGTATTAAAGGTGCACAAGTGTGAAGATGGCAAAGTTATAACACTTTAAAGTTATGAACTTTGTCATTGATGATAGAAAGAACAGAAAGTTGGACATTTATTGATGGAGTATACTTTCCCTCCAAAAATAAACTCCTCCAACTGGTTGATTTTGTGAGACCTTTGTGTAGAGAGTGTACTACTCAGGATGGGTGGAAGTAGTAACTGATGATTTCACACAATTTGGCACCAATCCTGGTATCTAGGGGAGATCACTCATAAATGCCACCTAGCTAAAAAGTTTTAATCTGGGAGGGATGGATTTCCAAGGTAGTAGTAGTTTTCCTAAGGTATTATGATTGGGTAACAATCTGAAGAAGAAAATACAGTAAATTAAGGTTTAAGAACAATTAGGCTCTTAGTTTACATATGAATTTATTTCCTTCTTACATCAGACATTAACTTTTATGCCTGGACTGTTCAAATTTAACAATGAACATACATGTACTCCTTTAAAAATCTAAACAAAACAGGATGCAGATGTCAATGTCATTTTCTTCTGCCATAGTTCTTTTTCACTTCATTAGGGTTTCTTTTCATCCAGTAAGCATTTCTGCCTTCATGACTTTGTATTCCCAGCTGAGCTGCTCGGCTGGTGACATCATTTACTGAGAATGGGGACTGTCCAGGAATGTAATCAGAATTAAAAATATCCTTCTGCTGTCGTGCTTTTTTTGACATTCTTTGCTGAGCAGCTGGCTGGTCTTCACATAGTCTTGGATTTTCTGAATGCTTCCCTCCTCTTGGCATTGGCAAGGAATACTGAAATGTAAACATAATAAATTTCATCTTCAGAAAAATTTTATTATTTCAGTGTCATGTGAATTTCAAAAGGAAATTCAATAATAATGGTATATTTGCTACAAACATTTTGTGACTAACTGGCAACTATTCAGTGATCGATGTCATTTTTCTGATTTAATAATTTATGCTAACAGGAAGGACACAAGTTCCTGTATGTCAGACCCAAAGGCAAGGGCCTGCATGTAGAGCTCAAAGACCAATCAAAGCATTGCTGCAAAAAGTGATATTGGGTCAAGTATGTGTGTGGGCAAGCATGTATGTGGGCAAGCACATATGTGGTCAAGTATGTGTGTGGTCAAGCATGTGTGTGGTCAAGTATGTGTGTTGGCAAACGTATGTCACAGAATGAATTGTAGGTTCAAAATGATCAGTATGGGTAATTTTTGTGGATGTAAAATCTGAAGACTGTGTTCATGAAACATGACTGCCTCCACAGTACCTGAAAACTGGTATGAATTATAAAATGCAAAAGTTGCAGAACATCACATGCGCCGATCACACTGAATCTGACACATAAAGGATAATATAACATGCCCCTGCCACAATAAACTTGCCCCTACCACACAACATGCCCCCACCACAATAAACTTGCCCTACCACACAAAATGCCCCTACCACAATAAACAGATGGATACGGGTAACATCACAAGCCACAGTGGGTTTTTAAATTCCATGTGTGAACTTGTGTAAAATCATATCTGTACATGCCAAAACCATGTTTATTTTTCCTCTGTTTAGCCTCCAACAATAATGTACCTTAAGACCCCTTGATGTCACTGGTTTCCTTCGAGAAAGAAAATATCTGATTGTGCCATCTTCTTCAACAGTCATGGAAACCCGTTGCAAAGATTTATTACCACAATGTGGGCAGAATTCTTTTGTCAAATCCTTGCATATTCTGAAATTGAAAACATGTAGATAACACAATATTTTGCAGGTCATCAACAAGAGGCTTAAGTAACCTGATATCAATCACCTGACATACATAACTTTACTGTTGAACATGTCACTAAGTAGGTTCAATTATATGGTTAGGTAAGAACTCCTATGTCCTGATTTTTCTATCTAGACTGAAAGATGTGAGAAAATGTAATTTATGTCAGACTCGGTATCACTTGGTACTCTGTGCAACATTTCCATGTCAAATGAATGATGAGAATAAGAGCATTGTTAATGACACATGTCTACCCTGTATTTTAATTGGCACACTAAAGGACTACCCTGTGTTTGAACAGCATACCATATGTCTGCCCTGTGTTTGAATGGCACACTATATGCCTGCATTGTGTTTGAACAGGAACAGCACACACTATGCCAGCCCTGTGTTTAAATGGCACACTATATGCCAGCCCTGTGTCTGAACAGCACACACTATGCCTGCCCTGTGTTTGAATGGCACACTATACACCAGCCCTGTTTAAATGGCACCCTATATGTCTGCCCTGTGTTTGAATGGCACACTATATATCTGCCCTGTGTTTGAACAGCAGGCACTATGCCCGCCCTGTGTTTGAACATCACAATAAATGCCAGCCCTGTGTCTGAACATCACACTATATGCTAGCCCTGTGTTTGAACGGAACACTATAAGCCAGCCCTGTGTTTGAATGGCACACTATATGCCTGCCCTGTGCTTAAATGGTATACTATATGGCTGGCCCTGTGTTTAAACAGCATATTATATATCTGCCCCATGTTTAAATGGCACACTGTTTAAACAGCATATTATATATCTGCCCCATGTTTAAATGGCACACTATATGCCTGCCCTGTGTTTGAATGGCACATTTTATGCCTGCCCTGTCTTCAAATGGCACATTATATTCCTGCCCTGTTTAAATGGCACATTTTATGCCTGCCCTGTGTTGAGATGGCATGTTATATGCCTGCCCTGTGTTTAAATGGCATATTATATGCCTGTCCTGTGTTTAAATAGCACATTATATGCCTGCCCTGTTTAAATGATACATAATATGCCTACCCTGTGTTTAAATAACACATTATATGCCTGCCCTGTTTAAATGACACATTATATGTCTATCCTATGCTTAAATGGCACATTATATTCCTGCCCTGTGTTTAAAAGTCATACATGCACATAACTTAAATATGCAGAGATGCTGCCAGGATTTTATCAAAAAGAGGGATCTCCCTGCTTCTCATCAAAATAAGAGCGTAGAGGGAAAAAGGGTGGGGTGGCCATAGTTCTCTATTGACCTAACACTTAAATATCCATCTCTTCTTCCTGCTCCACTCTGTTAGGGATCTGTTGAAATCAGAATCTTCAAAGGATGTCCCTCTAGTTATAAAACTATTAATCTGCTGATTGTTTCTGAGTTTAGTCTATTACTTACCTGTGTATGAATACTGTTCTGTGCTGAGAACCAACTTTCACAGTAAATTGCTTAAAGGGATATATTTATTGCTAGCTTTGACAGCTTGTTCTGTATGGTTGTTATGTACAATTTTCATGGCTAATAGACAGTGTCTCTTGGAAATCTCTGCTCCAAATAATGCCAATGGGTATCCAGGTACTCAGTACCCAACCACTGATAATAACCTGGGTAATAAAATGAACCATGGGGTACCTATATAACTTTTCTGCCAGTACTTGTACAGGCAGCACTCACTTTGTTTTCAAGTTGGCAATCCTTTTGATTGAGTACTTTTTCAGCACCAAGCAGAAGTCTGCCTCTTCCAGTAAATAACTGATCTTAATCTCATACCTTGTTTTACCATGTGACAACTCTTTGATTGAGCCATGAGTGTACTATAGTGCCAAGTAACAGAGGGTGGTTAAATGATCTTGATGCAACAAATGACATGTTCAGTTGCAATCTTGAATAAATTTCACAAATTGTATGATAAAAGTGTTACAAAGCTCAAGCTCAGTCTAAAAATAAGCATCCGCGTATAATAGTGAGGCCAAGGAAACGGAGTCAGACGAGATTTATGATGACCAGACTACAATGACTTACTAGATGATGATGTCGGATTTCAGAATTTTATCAGACAATGGGGACGAATTCTTGGACATTGTACCCGATGATATTGGGTACTGATACTGTGGGAGGCCCCCGAGTGGCCAAGTGGTCTAAAGCACTCACTGTTACGGATCACTGCCATCTCACATCTGTCTGTGTGGGTTCAAGTCTCAATTCAGCCAATGTAGGTATGTGAGAAAGCTTGCCAGTAGCTTCTCGTGGGTTGGTGGTTCTTTCCGGGGTTTTCCTAGGTTCTTCCTCCACCATTTATACTGGTCGCCATGTATAGCCTATCTTGTGCTGAAAAATGCTGTTAAACCCTACAACAACAACAACAACTGATACTGTGAATTAAAAAAACTTTAGGTTGTACACATTTAATACAATTTCCCTTTCATCTGGGTACCCAGGTAACTGATCATTAGGATCGATAGGTACCCGGAAGAAGTTTTCTAAAATTTAACAGCTTTAGCTCCAAAACAAGATTTTTCACTAACATTAACTCTTCGAGAATGACACTTTCTTGAATCTGCTTTGCTGACTATTTTGCCATATTTTCTATCTGTCACATAATACTACATTAATGTTTTAAGTTGATTAATATCACAGTGTGCTTGGTCAGACAGGTATTTTGATCAAATAAATACATGTAGCCTTACTTTTTAAATTTGTCAGATTCTTATTTAATCATCATAACCATTAACATCCTGTGTAATTCTGTAGCACAAGATCCCTCAATCCTGAATTGTTTGAGCAAGAAATGAAAACTGCACTATTCTTTTAAATTGGGTGTGTTTTGATTAGGCCTGGTATTCTCCATTTCTACATTTAATTTCAAGATACCACTGAATAGGAGCTTGACCGGCATGCCAAGTGTTTTCTATCCGTCTAGCAGCTAATCAGATTCATATTCAACATCAAATTAGGGCTCAAAATCACTCAATGTGTGTATGTGATATTAGCTTAAATTGGACACAGGACTTTCTGTGTATGTGATATCAGCTTAAATTGGACACAGGACTTTCTGTGTATGTGATATCAGCTTAAATTGGACACAGGACTTTCTGTGTATGTGATATCAACTTAAAGAGACTGGAGTTTTTATCATCTTTTAATAAGCCATAGGAGTTTCTGTGTGATATCAGTTTTAATAAGCCACAGGAGTTTCTGTGTGATAACAGCTTTAATAAGCCACAGGAGTTTCTGTGTGATATCAGCCACAGGAGATTCTGTGTGTTGTATACATGCCAACCCGTGGTGAGGAAAAAGTGTAATCCCAGTGGACAAAAAGAGTAATCCGAGCAGAAAAAGAGTAATCCACATATAATATGATAAAAATTAAATGAGTATATGTACAAAATGATTTATTTACCCTTCTGGTCTCTTAACATCAATTACTGCTTCAAAGTTTCATATGTAGCAACAGAATGTCATGTTGCATTTCAAAAAACTTTGTACCAGCTGAGACCATGAATGTTTTGCACATGGATGTTTTGCACACCAGTAGAGCGCTAAGTATTGGGTTACACAGCCTGGATCTGAAATACGTTTTATTTTTATTAACAGTACTGAACAATCTCTCTCGGTCAGCATTAGAATGATAAAGAACCAATATTCCTTTCATAACCTGACAAAGAAAAGAAAATTTATATCTTCCAGTATTGGGTCTTTTAGCTGGGAAATAAAGTGCCATTGCACATCAACTCCATTCATATTTGAATCTTTGGAGAATTCTGTTTTTTTTGTCTTTTTCTAACTGATCTGTGAAATTATCTGAAAAATATTTTTACTCTAACACAAGCATTGACTAGAACAAATTTGACTTGACTTTTTGCACCAAATACCTCCAGACTGGTTCTGTACCAAATGTAAATTAAAATCTGAGAGCAAAGATAAAAAATTAGAAAACCAGTCTGTTTTTTCCAAACTAAGCCATACAGCTGCTATAAATAGAATATAATGATAGTGTGAGAAAAGTACATGCAGGTCTATTGTACTCTTGTACAAAAGCCAACAGACATGACCTATAGACTGGTTCTCTAACAAACATGAGTAGAAGCAGTCTTTCTTAGAATATTGTCTGTGGGATTAAAGGGATATTAATAAAAGTAAGAAAACAAATTATTCTTTTTTTAGGGGGATATACTGAAAACGCGTAATCCATATACGTGTATGCATAAGGCGTAATTTAGTGAAAAAAAGCGTAATGATTATGCCAAAAGCATAGTGGTTGGCATGTATGGTGTTGTATCAGCCTTAATATGCCACAGGTGGTTCTGTGTGTGATATCAACTTAAGTAGGCCACAGGAGTCTTCTATCATATCTGCATTAGCATTCTTAAGGATGTCCACTTTCATAATATCCGAGTTTACTGCACTACTTGAAATAATGTGATGTTGCATGATTATGTAATACGTTGTCACTTGTTACCTCACTGTGTCAAAGCACTATGAACACTGGGTAAGATAAGCACAAGCTGACATGATTGCAACTTGTGTCTTATTCAATAATAAATTATATATGTTTATTATACTATTTTAACTGCAAGAACAGTACTGTGAAATAAAATGACAACATAAGCTATAAGTATATGACAACATTTGCAATTTACAACTTGCTGTAAATCAGCCTAGTGGTTTTCTCTGTCAGAATTCAATGTGAGCTCATTAATTGTGTCATAATGGAAAATCTCACTTACCGACATATACTTTTCTTGATGCATCTGACAAGGGGTCTAAGATCATTATCCTGTGCAAATCTGATTAGCTTTCTTAATACTTACTGACCTATTATTTTAGGAAGAGCTGGTAACAAGGCACTGTTCTTTGAAATCCCCTTAACACTGTTCTCTGAAATGCCCTTAACACTGTATTTTGAAATGCTCTTAACATTGTTCTTTGAAATGCCCTTAACGCTGTTCCTTGATTTTGTTGTTGTTGAGGGTTTAATGCCATTTTTCAGCACAAGATAGGCTATACATGGCAGCCAGTATAAATGGTGGAGAAAGCACCCGGGAAAACCCCGGAAAGAACCACCGACTCACGAGAAGCAACTGGCAAGCTTTCTCACATAACCACATGAGCTGAATCAGGGTTCTTAAAGACTTCAGAAAACAGAAATTCATGAACTTTTTATGAACTTTCACTGATGATTTTTACAACTTTATGACCTACTGACAAGCAAAAGTTATGATATTGTGCATATTACAAGTAAACAAAATGGAAAGTAAATAGTATAGATGAACATACTCTGTGTAACCTCAGTGAAAGTCATTTCTGGGTAGTAACTGTACGTTAGCACAGACATCATCAAAATTTATTTTCATGTCATGAGTGTCTCGCACAGTTTGCTTCCCTACTAAGTCAAGCAGGCATATAAGAAGCAGAAAGAAAAAGGTCATTGTTAAACAGATTTAGAAATTAAAACTTAATGCTCAACAAAACTAGAAAGTCAAAGAACATATACATTGCTCTGCAATGCCAAATACAGTTAAGTACACAGTCTTTCATTCCCACTGGAATCCTGCAAAGCTATTTGACAGTCAGGGAACATCAAGTGAAAAGTACTGTTTTTCATCGCATGATTTCAAACTGATCATTCACAAGATTTATTAAAGACAATACAATTTCTGCTATCACAACACTACTTTTGTAAATCTACTTTGATGTCGGCTGACACTGACTGCATAGCTATCTTTCTGACAATTCTCCAAGTCCAAATAGGGCATACATTTACAAAAGAAACCTTAAAGCGGCAATGCTGGCTGTGGCTGTTTTAATAAATCCTTGTTCTTTTGCCATTTTCCTTGACTGGAAATGGTTTGCTCTCCCACTACAGCTCCTTCTAAACTTTTCTTACAAACAGAGCAAAACGCAAGTTCATTTCCTGTGCAGATCATTTTGAATCAGGGATGTTTCGTAACCAGTATTTCTATACATGGTATTGTATTTTCAGTGAACATTAATTACATTTAATTGAAAAAAATTGTGTATATTTATATTTATATATTTTTATTGTTAAAAAAGAAAAGAAGTCAAGGTTTAAAATTGTTGAAAATACAATAAAATGCAAAAATCTGAAGAAAAAAAATATAATAAGAGTAAAATGGCTCTTAATATAACAGTTTGTATACATCGGTATTAAAGTGCATAAAATCACAAGAATAAGTTTATAAATAGGGTTTAAGACTTGTATGAATAAAACAGAACAGCTTAATGTATTGGCTGTTAGACAGAAAGAAAAGTATTTACCAAGCAATCAATCAGATTTAAATTATAAAATACTGTGTTTAGAGAAAAGGAATAAGGAAATCAAACTTTTAATTAAAAAAATGAAGCACTAATTAGAATAATAATTATATGATAATTATAGTATATGTTCCAGTTCAAAAATTACCAAAGAATAGATTCAATTACCTTACAAAAAACAGCTTTTGAAATTGCCAGATAAAAATCCCAGGTACAAAACGAACAGGTTACAAAATAACCAGGTTACAAAATGAAAATGACAGATCTTTTTTTAACCACAATTTGAAGTCTGACCTCTCTGGCTATTAGCTTGAAAAGATCACTTTCCAGGCACTGCTTGAGTGATATTAATCAAAAATATTTAAGAAAGTGTCAAATTACATATCAATGGATCAATTATGCATGCCTAGAAACATTCCTAATACTCCAAAGACAGTGACAAAATCTTTGCAGAGAAACTTTGGTTGGAAGATGAATTGAACATACATGCATGGTCCTACAAACATCGGGTTCATAAGTTACTTCCCTCTGTTCTATTACACAGAAGACAAAGGTAGGTGCTTTGCTGTTGTAGGGTTTAACGCCATTAAAAGTAGGTGCTGTCATACCGACTGACAAACTGATATATTAAATCAAGACCTTGTATAATGGAATGAAAACAAAACAGCAAATAAAACATGAAAATAAAAAGTGAAATCCCATTTTCCTCAAAATTTCAAAAACTTCAAAAGCCTTTCAACAAAAAGTGATTTTTCATGAATATGAAATGGCCACCTGAAACTTCCCAAACTTTCAAAATTTTCATGGTGTGCGTGAACCGTGTTGTACTTGAAAATGCACATAAACTGAAGAAAAAATTTTGTTCTTTGGACTTGTATCTATGTGAAAATACTAACTGTTGAATTAAGTAAATACTTCAGAACTCCAAAAGTGGTCATCCTTAATTCCGATTACAAAACTTACTTCATGCAAGCAATGCATCGCAGGACAAAATTCTTGGCTCTCCTGATGAGCATCCCATCCACAGAGATTACATTTAGCCCCATCTGTATAAGAACATTCTGAAACAAATACTTAAAATAAATTCCATGATCTATTTTATCCAAAGTGAACTTGACTGAATCTATGAATGAGAATAAAATTACTGGTAAATAGTGATAACAAAATACCTGTTCATGAGGTCCTAAAACCATCAATTGCTTTTTTTCAAGAAAGAAAACAATTCCACCCAATTTGAAACAAGGAACACAATGTCATGCTAGTGAATAGAGTTTAGTTGCTTTTTTTTAGAAAGTAAAGCAATTCTACCCAATTAAAAACAATGAATACTGTGTCTCTCCTGTGAACAGTGTTAGTTTGCTTTTTTTTCTAGCAAGTAAATCAGTTCTAACTGATCAGAAACAATGTGGTGTCCCACATGTGAATAGCTTTTTAACAATCTGACTAGCTCTCTGTTTATGCTGAGTCAGGAACATTCAAGAAATCATGGTACAATGAACATTCAACATATCATGGTACACTGAACATTACACATATCATGGTACATTGAAAATATTATGGTACATTGAACATTTAACATATCATGGTACATTGTACATTCAACATATCCTGATACATTGAAAACTCTTCATGGTACATTGAACACATGGTACACTGAACATTCAACATATCATAGTACACTGAACATTCAATATATCATGGCATATTGAACATTCAATATACCATGATACACTGAACATTCAACATGTGGTACACTGAACATATCATGGTCCACTGAAAATAAAACTTATCATGGTACATTGAACATTCAACATAATGGTAGGCTGAACATACAAAATATCGTGGTACAAACTTAAGACTTGTACTATTGTTATTCTAAAGTTTCAGATGAATACATCAACTTTTAAAGATGTGACTTTCAGAAATTGAAAAATAAACTTTCACACTTCTCTCAACAATGCAACAAACTTTGACACTACTAACAACAATGCAACAAGTTTTCTGCTTAGACAGGTGAGTCAAGAACTTTTAACTGAATGAGTGTGATGACACAGCTCACCTCCACAAAGTCTTAGCATTCTCAAGTAACCACTGTAAAAAATTAAACATTATTTATCATTCATGCAAAAAATAAGTTCAGACTAAAGTGATCCAGACAATGAAATGTTAGTGTCATTTCCACTCTAAGTATTTTTTTTAAAAATCTGTTCTCTTTACATTGTAACTTTCAATCTTTTTAAAAAGTTCAATTTTTCATTGGCACTATATAGCCAGTATTGTGCTGATGTACCATTAATCAACCAGTGTATCTATCTACCTACCTACTGCAAATGGAACCAAATTTATCATTCAGAAAGCACAAAATGTCCATGCATAACTGACCACTCAGAAAGAGATGGTTAACAAGAATATCCTGCAAATTATAACTACCTACCCACTTAACTTGTGACAGGGCATAAAAGACAAAAAAAATAAAAAATTGAAAATAGAGGTACCATAATGATTTGACAAAACCTGAGAATAATGTTGTTTTGTAATATGTTTAGTCAACATATTAATCATTTTCTTCAAAAATCTGCTAAAGAAGCTACTGTCACTGTCCACCAATAGAAACCAGATTTTACTGGGTGATAGTCACAGGCTTTGCGCAACATTGGAATGACATTGTATGTACCTAGTATGTACATTTTGTAGAAGGCATGAATTAAATGTTTTAATTGTTTAATTTAATGGTTGTATTAACACCAACTTTATGGAAAAAAGCAATAACATAGCTACAAATACCTGCATTGAAAAGTCTGTTGTAAGGCAGCCAACAACAACTTTAGCTTGCTCTGTGTCTCCTGCAGCCATTTTCTCTTTCATTGCCTTGATATTACTTGGTGTTATCCACCCATCATCATCATCAGTACCCTCGTCTTCTTCTTCCTCATCTGTATTGCCCTCTTCAAGATGGTTGTCAGGAATGATCTCCCCTTCATTATCAATATTATCAACATTCTTTCTATTATCAGATTTAATGTTGTCATCCTTGATTACATCATCAGCATTTTCTTTATGTAACACATCAGTTTTTACCAAATTATCTTCTGCACTATCTTCTTTTTCTACTGTATGATTTATTTCAATATTTGCATCCATGTTTATATCAGAAGTAGACTGGTTTTCAGCTGACTTGTTCTGAGAACTGGATTCAGCACAATCTACACACTGGACTTTCCCTGATGTTTCCTCTGTTTTGAAACAATCCTGACTTGTTTCAGGTTCTGATACATGTGTGTCTGTGCTTTCAGATGCAGTTCTAAAGGTTGATTTCTGCAAGCAAAGGAAACATATTATGAAATTACTTATGCACCTGAATTAGTACACTGTTTTGAGGCAACTTAAGTATAGTGCCTCTAAAAGAAGCATACCACAATGGCTGACCTGGCTTTTAATCTTGCCCATATTGCTGTCCCCATCTGCAGGAACATTTATTCTTACCACTCTATTTTGTTCTTGATAAAGTAAAATAGTTTGTTTATTTTGTTTCCGCAAGAAGCAAATAAATACACATCAACTGCAATAGCAAATAAATATGATTTGTTTTTGTTGGTTTCCATGGTACGTGTAACACATTCATACCAAGGAAATGTGAGCTGAATGCCTTTCCCAAGGTTAAGCTGCGGCAGCCAACCCCAAATGATCTGTGCAGGTACTGAACCTGTAACCTTTAAACTGAATGTTTAATGCCCAACCAACTATGCTGCAAGAGTCCCTTGAAAAAATTGATGCTCTATTGTCCTAAAAGAAACCAGAAACTCAAGTAAGACCATTTTCTTCTTTGTAACGGATGAGTGATGAAACCATCTCTAGTATTCTTGAGTGAAAAGATTTTCAAATCAGCTACTGTAGCAGCCCTATTGGATTGGCACCATTTAAAATTAGGTCAAATTAGACATCAACAGAAAACTTCTTGTGAAAACCGCACGCCAATAAAACTATCCATTCAGGAGGAGTAGTGATAACAAGCCCATTGTTGCAGCCACACTGGATATAAGATTTGCACCATTTGTATTTAGGACCAACTAGATATAACTAAAATTCTTTTGGTAAAAACCCCATGTCAATGTGACCATCAATTCATGAGAAGCAGTGATAACAAAATTAAGATGGCTGCTATGGTGGCTGTTATGGATGTCAGATAAGTATCATTTTTATTTATAAGAAGTCTTCTGGTGAAAAACTCATGTACGATATGACATTCCATTGAGTAACAATAAAAACTGGTTTGAAGGTTAGATCAGCACAATATTTATTAAAATCCAATGAAACATGATAATTAGTCTGCTGGTGAAACCCCATGAGAATATGACTTTCCATTACATGGAGCACTGATAATAAAATTATTTTAGATGGCTTCTGTGATGGCCATTTTGGATGTCAGAATTTTCCTTTAGTACCATCTAGACACCAAAAGAAGTCTTCCAGTGAAAACCACATCATAATATGACTTTCTGTCCTGTAAGATTAATGGTAACAATCTTCAAGATAACTGCTATGGTGGGCATACTGGATGTCAGATTGTCACTATTCAGTTATGGTAAAATAGACACCAAAAAAAGTCTTTTGTGAAATCTCCATGTTAATATGACCATCAATTCAGAGGGATTTGCCATAATAAGATTTTCAAGATGACTGCTGTGACAACCCTATTAAATGTCCATTTTAATTTTAGAACCAACTAGACTTTGGGTCAAATGTGTGTGTAAAGCTTACTGGCAATCCTCCAAGTAGTTTGGGAGCAATACTGATAAGAAACTTGCATTAACAGACATACACTTATGTTAATAGACATTTGATAAACAAAAGGCCCTCTCATAAACTCTTTGGCCTATAGGGCCACAAAGTTTAACAAAATGTCTAAATGTGTGCATGGTTTACAATTACCAAAATGATGCGGTTTCACTGAAATGACATCATAATTTTTGACAAACAAATATTCAAATGCCCTATAATTTTCAGACATTTTTTGACTGATTTGTTTCTCGAACTAATGTTTTCGGGCACAATCTAAGAGGACCTGTTGTGTTGTCTTCAAGTTGACTAATCTACCAGAAACAGGTTGCTTCATTCAGTCAGCAATAAATATTTAATATGATCATGAGCTTCCATCAACAAAAATAATTCCTTTGTGTCAACTGTCCCAGATATCTCATGCAAATTCCCAGTCAAGTGGGATCTACTGTATGACACACAAATGCAGGTTCACACTAATTTAAAAAAACAAATAGTGCTGAAAAATCAACCAAATGCATGAAAGCAGCTTACTGTATTTTCAAGCACAGCCTTTATTTTTTTTAAATCCTTGGCCAAATCTCATAAAAAGAATCCCAGAATCCCAGCATGTGGAACAAATAGGTATGTGATAGTGAATGCACAAAGAGGTCTCAAAAGATTTCAGTAAATGTAATATATAATGTATATTTTGACCCTTACAAAGCTAATAAATGCAGTGATTCCAGGCCAAGAATCTGTTCAACTTTTTTAATAAAAGGCCAGAATTTGATTTCTTACTTATCTGAAACTTGGTTTAACTTTGTACTCAGGAGCTAGCCATTATATTTCCACCGACTCCCCCAAAAAACTTGCAAATATGTGCAGTGATATATTGCAGAGCAAAATACTATTTAAGTTTTATGTTTTAAGGCAGTTACCATCATCTGCTCCATAATTATTGTATATCTATAGTTTATGGAAATTACAAGTCTTAGGATGTGTGATTAAAAGATCTATGCTAATTCCTAAAAACAATGGTGCTGAAAAATCAGGCAAATGTTTTAAGAACATCAACATATTAATCACGCTGACACATAAATGTATATTGCTACATGCTTGCTATTTACTCTCACTGAACTGAAATATCCAAAAACTTACAGCACATTACAAATTTATTTTGCAAATAAACAAGGGTGTCCAAGCTTCAACAGAGTCTCAGTATAAATGGTTTAGATAGCATATTACCACAATTCCCCAGGATTATGGAATAGCAGACATGGGTGTACACTGTTCAAAGTTGGTTACAAAATATATGTGCAGCAAACACATTAAGTTTAAATGATATTTACTGGTATCAAAGATAGTAATTGAGGCTATATAAGACAATCAATGTATGATATAAGACTGAGTGAAATCCTACATTTCCTTTTAACTGGTATACTAACAGATAATAAATATGAGACCTGATGACAAGAATTCCTACCTTTGGTGCTAAATAAAAGCCAGCAATATCTGTTGGTTTCTCCAGCATCCTTTTGGTGGCCGTCCATTCAACCTGAAATTACCACAAAATAATTTTGGACATGAATCTTCAAGAGCAGAACAAATAATTAAACACAGTGAAGCGTGTTTCAAGTGGACAATCCATGGACTGATTTATTGTGTCTGTTACAGATAAATATTCATAAATCTAATACAAATAGAGTATTAACTGATGAAAAACAATACTATAACAATTTGATCTAGAGCAACTGTTTGTATAATCAGATGTTACAAATTGTACTATCTTGCCATTACTCTGACTTGATAAATTTGCTATTTCCAGTTTTTATTGTAGTGTGAAATGTTTGTAATGCCCTTGCCAGACAGCATCATTTTCACAAGAAATCATCCTTTCTAGCATGCTTTCTTGGTCAACCTATGGCCCTCTTTAATGAAGCTTTCAGTAAAAGGATTCTGGACATCAACAAAAAGTCTTGCAGTTAAAACCCCATACTGATACACCCATCTATTCAAGAAAAGTAATAATAATCAGATTTTAAAGCTAGTCACCATTGCTGTTTTGATGAATTGATACTGGCCCTTTTTTCGTTTAGGACCAACTAAACATCATAAGTACTCCTATGTTGCCATGACCACTTATTACGAAAAACAACATTAAGATAATTTTCAAAATGGTTACTATGCAATGTATGTGGTCAGATTGGCACTATTTTCATTAAGGACCAACTACATAGAAATCTTTTAATGAAAAGCCCTATTAATACAACCACCTCCGCAGCAATAACATAATTTTCTGTATGGTCACAATGGTGGTCATATTGGTGGAGAGATTGGCATCATTTTAACTTAGAACCAACCAAATATCATAAGGAGTCTTATGTTAGGAACTACATGTTGCTATGACTTTCCATTGATGAATATCATACAAAGTCTTTTAATGAAACCACATGTTGAAAGAACTATCTCCTCATGTGAAGTAGCAATAACATAAATTTCAAGATGGTCAACATGGTGGCCATATTGGCACCATTTTTATTTAGTACCAACTAGACATGAACATAATGTCTTCTAGTGAAAAGCCCATGTTGATACGAACATCTATTCAGCAGGATGAGCAACAACAAGGTTTTCAAGATGGCGATTGTGGTGAACATATCTGATGTTCATGGGACCTCATTTTCACTATGGACCCTGGGATGAATGTGCATTTCGAGTTTTATGCTAATCTTTGCATTCGTTTCACTGTCTAATGGATGTTTGGGGAAAATCTACCATGGCATACTCTATCCTGATGTTTGACTAGTAGAACTAAAAATGAAAGATATTATGTGTTTTTATTCCCCATCAAAACGTACCTTACTGTCGGGTGCCAATTTTATGTGGTCTGTACCAAGAAACTCCTTTTCTAATTGATAGGCAAGTGCCATAACTCTGATATCAACAGCTGAGAGATTGCAGTAATCCCCCGTTTTCTTGGAAAAATCTGTCACTGTTAAGAGAAATAAATAATTTATAAATATGCAACATCTAAATAACTGTTCACTCAACTTCTGTCTCTTTCTCTAATTCAATTAATGTTCTCTCTCTTTCTCTTAACCAATTGCCAATTTCTTTTACCTGCATAAATTCATTAGCATTTAAATAAATGATATTATATCGTACTGAGAATGAACCTGTATTTATCTTTGTTGTGCATGCCTTTCAAGGGTTTTTTTTGCAATATCTTTACCTTTTAGCTTTTGGTAACTAGCTGTTGCCTGGTACTTCATTGCCAGGATTTTTGCTGATGTACCATTAAACCTTCGTGTACCAAACATATTTTTCAGTTCCACTGTTTTATAGCCATAAAGTCTACTTTGTTCACTGTAGCCAAAATTATATGAGCTGCAATTAAAAATTCGGAACATCTATAAGAATCAATAATTTTTTTTCAGATTACCATGTTCTCTGATTTCATTTATTTTAGTTCAAGTGCTAGGTTTTCTCCGACACAAGAAATATGACAAAACCATTCCACAACTTGTAATCAAACTTGCGATAAATTTTATATGAGATGGCCAGGTCAAAGTATGTGATGTCAAAACACTTGCTCTCATTCGCAAGACAAGTTTTACTTGACCTAGATGCACTAAATAAATTATCCTATATATAACTTGGCCTAATACCAAATGAGCATACACCGAGTCATACTAACCAAATTTTATTGCCTCCGGGGAGGGCTGCCTAAATATTATGTCATAAGGCAAAACCTGAAGCCTTTGTCTAGTTTCCTTATCCCTCACTTCACTGACAACTTCTGGAAGACTGTAAATGTTCTCTCCAATGCTCTGTAAAACAAAATTTAAAAAATGAAACTGACTACTATTCACTTGTCTAGCAGTATATTTGGTGTGCCAGGAATGTTTTAGCTTTAATCAATCATAGTACTTTAGTGTTGGGTGTTACAAGTCTATGATCTTAAAATAAGTAACAGAAAAGAGTGAAAGTTATTGTTATTGTAGGGTTTAACGCCATGTTTCAGCACAAGATAGGCTATACATGGTGGCCAGTATAAATGGTGGAGGAAGAACCCAGGAAAACCCCCGAAAGAACCACCAACCCACGAGAAGCTACTGGCATGCTTTCTCACATACCCACACTGGCCGAACCCAAGACTTGAACCCATGCAGACAGAGATGAGATGGCAATGATCTATAACAGTGAGCGCTTTAAACCACTTGGCCACACGTGGCCCCAAAAAGAGTGAAAGACAACAAGCTTTGTAAAATTTAACAAATAATTTTATTTCCCTAGAATACAAAGTGAAAATGAGAAAAAAACAATATATGGTATCATGAATTAAATCGCAAAATAATCCAAGAATTACAGACACAAGTCCTAGTAATTTAAATTCTGAAAAATAAATAAAAATACTGGTCACAACATATAATACAACTTGAAAGCGCTAGATGTTAAAGCACAAATGGTAAAATCCTCACATTTATAATATAAATAGTTCTCTACTTGACCCTAAGTCATATTTAGCATTTTCTATTTAGCATTTTCTAACAAAAAACATTAAATAATGGAAAATAACCTTCTTGAATTATCCAATGAGCCTTGTTTACTTACAACACAATAACCTGCAAAATTCACTTAGGAAATTCCAAAAATTCGAATATTTACTCCTTCTTGTTTACCTGAATAAAAATCCTGATATTAAGTTCATACACATAGAGAATAATGCAGCGATTATTAGCCGTTTACATAAAAGGAACTAAATTATTTTTCTTAATGTCAATCAGGTCAAGCAGAAATGAACTCAGTTTTGGACAAGGTCAAGTCCAGCATACAATGTTACATTACAATAGCATGTAATGAAATTAAAAATTTAAACTAACAAACAAACAATTAAATTAAATATACATAACACTGGAAAGAACTTTCTAATCACATATTTGAACATTCACCTTCAAATTATCTTAATCTTTCATCATAAATACATCTTATAAGCCTTCAGCTTGCTGATATTAGTAAATGTATTAGTGCTAATTGTTGTCACAGAGGAAGCGCTCAAGGCTGGACCATAGCAGACATCAAATTAGCAGCATTTTAATTTAGAACCAACATCATCAGAAGTTTTTTGGTGAAAATGCTGTATTGATGTGACTTTCCATCTAAGAGGAATAATGACAACTAGATTTTCAAGACAGCTTCTGTGGCAGCTTACTGGAGATAGAAATGCGCCATTTTAATTCAGGACCAAATAGACATTGTAAGAAGTCTTACAGTGAAAAACCCATCTAAATGTGAGCATCCATTTGGAAGAAGTAGCGCCAACAAGATTTTCAAGATGGCTGTCATAGTAGCCACACTGGTTTATTACTGAGTGGCATATTTTCAGTTATAACCAACTAGACCAGGAGATATATGTTTTTGTAATGTATCATGTCAATCTTCAAAGTAGTTAACCAGGAGTAGCGATAACAAACTTGTGCTAAATTTGGTCAATAATTTTTATTCAGATTTCTTTGAAGTTGAAGCCATTATCATTTCAACAGAACTCTAGAAAACTCTGCGGTTTTGGGAGACAATGTGGACATAATCAACCATCCACAGGTTAGCAGGAACATATGAGTCCCTCAAAGAAATTGACTCTTTGCTGTCAGAAATGTATTTCCAAAAATTCAAGAAAAGACCATTTCTTGCTGAGAGTTTAAACCATCTCTGCTATTCTCGAGTAATAAGATTTTCAAATTAGCCAGTGTGGGAGCCATCTTCTGAACGTGTGATCAGCACCATTGTTACATGTAGGCTCGTACAAAAGTAACAAAAGAAAAGAGTTAAGTCAACAAGCTTTGTAAATTTTAACAAAATAATTTATTTCCCTAGAAAACAAGGTAAAAATATGAAATAGGACTTAGGGTTTGTGAATATAATCCAAAAATTAATCACAGACTCTAAAAATATAAGTCCTATCACTAAAAAGTTCTAATTGAATCCAAGTTCGAATCTCGATGAAGTTCCAATATGGAAGGCAATGACGTCCTCTATAACCAGTTTGTGTTGATGTGTCAACAGTTCCTTGTTGAGTCACCAAGAATATAATTCTGGCTTTTGAATTCCGAATAATTTAGTGAATGTCTTTGTCCAAGAATTTGGTCGAAGAAGAATATTTTCCAGGGTGAATAAATTATTTTAAATAAAAAACTCAAATCAAATGGCAACAACAAAAATACCTTTCAGCCTGAAGGTATATTTTACAACTGTCTAAATCTATTAGAAAATGTCTGTTTTAACCCGTGATTTTAGATCACATGATGGCCCACATGGTCACTTAATTTGGCCAGCGCCGTAAAAGCACACAGCCGATAGGCACGTACACCATGGAAAAACTTAACAAACCTTACTATAAGATTCAATAAAAAAAGTTGTTTACAACAAAGCTAACACGTGGGCTGAACATGACCTTGGTAATGACCAATCATTTTCACTTAGTGTTTACAAAATCTTGAACCAAGGCCAGCTAAAAATACAATGTAGCAACCGAATTGCATTGTTTATCAGGTCAAAAGAGAGAACTGAATTTTCTGGAAAAAAGAGTCAAATCCAGTGAATAATGTTATTACAATAACATGTAATGAAAATAAAAATAAAATAAAAAAGAATTTAAAAATAACAAACAAGCAATTAAATTACATATACATAACCATTTTCATTTCAGATGAACCAAACATCATTGGAATACTTTTGGTGAAAACCCCAGTAAATATGACCATCCACTAAGGAGAATTAGTGACAAGTTTTGTTCATTGTGACAAGCCATACTGGATGTCTGTGGATGTCTGTGGGACACCATTTTCAAATATTTCATAAGAAGTTTTTTCGGGGTGAAAACCATATGTGAAAATGACCAACAATTTTGGACAAGTATCTATAGAGATCTTCATACTGGATTCAGATCTGCATCACTTTCATTCAGGACCATCCAGACACTATAAGAAGTTTTCTGGTGAAACCCCATATATGCTGGTATGACTTTCCATTGAAGAATGGTGACCAGAAGAATTTCAAGATGGCCACATAAGCATCCACACTGAATATCACATTGGCACAATTTTATTTAAGACGAACTAGATACCATAAAATGTCTTCCAGTGAAAACTACATGCTGATATTGCATTCCTCAAAGTAGAAGTAGAAATAACAATATTTTAAATGCTGCTGCAGTGGACATATTAAACACTAGATTAGCACCATTTTCATTCAAAACCAACTAGACATCAAAACAAGTCTTTTAATGAAAACCCCATGTTGCAATTACCATCCTGTCAGGAGGAGTAAATAATATGATTATCAAGATGGCATTTCTTGACATCCAAGCAGAAAAATCTTCAGTTAGGACCAACTAGGTATCATGAGAAGTCTCTCATATTTTCATTTAGGGCCAACTAGGTATCATAGGAAGTCTCTCAATGAAAACCACATATTGATATGATCATTCATTCAGGAGGAGTGGAGATAACAAGATTTTAATTGCCATTTTACAGTGAACTTTCAGAAGGTAACAATAAAAAATTCTTGATTAAGGGTAGTTGAATAAGCATCTTTACTAACCGGTGCTTACAATACTGTAATCTAGTAACCGAGTTAAAATTCAATACAATGTACAGCTTCTGTTGTTTTCTTTTAAAGTCATATGACCCAACTACACTACATAATATGAACATGGTAACTTTTATACATGCACAAAATGTGTATATAATATACATACAACTCAGGAAAATTTCTACTTGAAAATAAAGTATTGCTTAAAACCAAAGTTAGATGTTTACTTTGAAATAGTGGGCATAAATCAAATAAGAGAACAAAAACACACGCATGTATATACAGCATTTTGTTTCTTGCTTTGCTACCACTTCTCCCTGTTCAGTCCAAAAGAAGTCACTTCTCCCTCAAAATCAAGTCTAGCTTGACACCTGTAGCACCATAATCATTTAGGACCAAACAGGCCTTGGGATGAATGTGTGTATAAACTTTCATGGCATTCATCCATGTAATTTGATAGTAACAATAACACACTTGTGCTAAAAGATGGATGGACACTGGATGATGGATAACAAGCCATCCCATAAAGCTGTTCAGAAGTAGTAGAGCTAAGAAAGAAAGCAGGTTCAAAATAATTTAAACTTGTCTGTCTTTTGTACATTGCAAGGTAAACTTAACACGCAGATGAGACATTCCGAACAGCAAATGATGATATCTTCATACAACAGAAATAAATTGCACTAATAAGGAAACTATCCCTAGCAGACAGTAATAATTAAGCTGGGAAGACAAAAAGTAATCCAAAACAATACATTTTAACATTTCACAAGACAATGCAAAAATGTCAATTATAAGATGCAGTAGTTAACATCGAAACACGCTACACAATGCCGTTATTTAGGCAGTAGGATGTAGCACCAAAACATATATCATGTGATATGTCTTATTTGTAGGACTATCCCAAACTACAGGGCAATATATTATTCTACCCGTTTTGAGAAATTCTTGAAGCTCCCAAATTATTCAGAACGATAAGAACATTTAACTTAATATTTCATACGATTTAATATAGTTTAAAACCTCGTTAATATACCTGTAGCGGAGCATTTCTAAGAAAGGCACCCGAATCTGCTACAACGTGTACTACTTTCGCCATGTTGTTGTTTGGCGACAAATTGGAAATAGACAATTCTCGAGGAATGGCGGATCAACTTAAACTTCCAAATTGTTGCGCTCTTTCTCGAGAAATTGCATAATAAGGTTTTCTGCTTGTTTTAAAGTAAAACTTTTATAAGAAGGCTTCTTTAGTAATTTTCATCTGTGTAGAGGTATAATTTATACCTCATACAATATAAATTAAACTTATGAAATTTATGTTATTTTACAAGGGGGGGGGGGGCTATCATTGATCCCTTTCTAAAGGAAAACTTGGTCTGCTTCACTGGTGACTGGACATCTCACTCCATAATATATTCTGCACATTGTTGAGATTAGATCCATAGCAAAGTCGGCCTATAATAGATTAGTTCCATACAAAATTAGTTAAAAGATTATTACTGTCACGGTCATCATGCTTTCAAACAACGTTCATTATAATGCTTACCTTTGATCTTGTCCGACTTAGTAACTAGTGTTGCTATTAGACAATAAATATGTATTATGAGCATGTCTTGTACTAACTAATTAGTTCATCATTAATAATTGTGCAAACTTTGCAAGTTTGATTAGCCGTAATAAATAAACAATAATATCAAACTAAATGATGATAGCAATAGTACTGACCCTTGTGTCGAGTTTTCCAGATTTGTAACTTCAAAGCAGCATGCACTTGCTGGTGATTCCGGTAACATATGGCAACGCAGAGTTTGAATTATAGATTTGTTGCAATCATGTTTTGGTACCCAAATATTTCGTTCGTAATTTCAGCTATGTTTTGCGCAATGATGACTATTTTTTTAATGAATATGTAGACAAAACTATTTTAAAGCTCACTTAAAACTAGACATTTGATCAAATTTAACTCATAAAACCTTTTGTCTTAATTTTATAACTTTTTTATAACTACTTTCACAAGTATCATCTGGTGCTGTAAAGCTGGTACGCCTGAACACTGCAACAGTATCATCTGGTGTTGCAAAGCTGGTACGTCTAAACACTTTGCACCAGTATCATCTGGTGGTATAAAAGTTGCTGTATCTAAACACAGTACATCAGTAAAATGTTATTCGAATATATTAAATATTTCAAAACATTGCACTTTTATATTGGAATGTGCCAGTATTCATAGGATTGTTCCGTGTTAAAAGATTAATAAAGCAAAAGAAATAAATAAATAAACACCCTTTTCTTTAAATCTTTGGCAGACGCGGATCCGGGATTTTCGAAATGTGGGCACGCCTTATTGCTTGTTTTTGTTGGTTTTTATTCTTTTTTTCATTTTTGTGTTTGTTTGGTTTTTACGCAAATGTTAAAAGTAAAACGTCTTTGCTAAAAATTCTCTCGGTTACTCAGTTCTCTGTATCAAGTTTCCAAGGAGAATTTAGTTAATCGCATTCTTATGGTTTCAGCATATGTATTTTGCAATTTTAATTAATTTGATTCATCTTGTAACAACCGACATGGACGTTGTACTCAATTGTGAAAGAACTCTTGGAAGACTACCAGGGGTATCTTTTTTGTCTTGTTTTAATGTAATATTGTTTACAATATAGAACTATGTGAGACTGACAAAATAAATATTCGATACCTTTTGCAGGTGGCGGGGACATATTTCACAGTAATGATCCTAATGTGATATGTAAAGGAAGTTTTCAGAATTTAGGTCCCCTCCCCCCCCCCCCCCCCAAAAAAAAAAAAGGTTGGAAAGATATAAAAGCATTGTTACTTTCGCCATTTGGACTAATGAACCCTGGTAGTGCTGTATTCTTGTTGCATGACCTTGTTACCGATGCTGATTTGCTTCTAATTCTCCCATCTGGGTATGATGAATCGTTTCAGAACAATATAGACTTTCTGAGCCAAATCCACATAACTGCTTCAAAACTATAATTTATAATCGACAGAGGTGAAATTCTATAATGTGATTCAATATGCATGCAGCTTGCTATAGAGAAAAATGTTCATGAAATTTATGTGTCCTTGGTTACCATAGCAACCAAACATATATATATATATATATATATATATATATATATATATATATATATATATATATATATATATATATATATATATATATATATATATATATATATATATATATATATATATATATATATATATATATATATAATAGAGGAAAAGTATTTCTTGAAAAAATATTAAATGTAATATATACGTTTCCATCAAATATAACTATTGAAAATGTGCATATGGACAGTTCAATGTTTGTCTACATACTACATATACTGATTTCATTATTTTTATGTCAACGCTAGATAATTAAAGTCTTTCTTTCGAACATGTTCATACATTTTAGTAGGTCATAATATATAAATGATGCAATATGCATGTAGTGTTATTGGTCACCAATTGTCTCCATATAAAATATAACACTATTAATTTATCTATAGTTCACTGATAAGAAACCAATACTAATCAAAATGAAAATAATAAATAATTATAGAATTTACTTTGATTGCCATGGCGACCAAAATAAAGTTAGTGTTTGAAAGATATAAAAGACTTTTTAAAAAATTATTGTTATCAGAATCGTTTATCCAGCTAAAACAGCACTAATTTTTCAGAGAACCCAGTTTATTCAGCCTGTTTAATTAATAAGGTAAAATAGTACTTACTATACATGTAGAACAATTTTATACTGATTTTGTTGTTGGCTTAACGCTATGCATCAGAACACGATACACTGCGGCCAGTATAACTGGTGGACGATGAACCAGTCAAAACCCGGTAAGAAGCTGATAGCAAGTTTTTTCACATACCATCATTGGTTGAGCCCGCCACTCGAACGCACGCGAACAGAGGTGAGATGGCAATGATTGGTAAAGGCGATCGCATTACACCACTCTGACACGTGGGTCCCAGCGATTATATTTTCTTGTGAAGATTATAATGTTTATATAGTGAGGTCAAACCAAGGGAGAATAACAGAAATTTAATTTTCTAATCTGAAACTTGGTGAAAGGCAGATGTGTCACAGATATTGATGTAAACACATCTATATGGAATTATAGTTTGCAATAATAAACCTGACAAATACAAGTGTTTCAATACATGCGACAAGTACGTATCTCTAATACATGTGACAAATACGTATCTCTAATACATGTGACAAATACAAGTGTCTCTACAGATGTGACAAATACAAGTATCTATTTACAAGTGACAAATACAAGTATCTCTATATGTGTGACAAATACAAGTATATCTATACTTGCAACAAATAAAAGGATCTATATACATGTGACAGATATAAGTATCTCTATACATGTGACAAATACAAATATCTCTGTACATGTGACAAACGTGATAACTTACACAAAACCCATCTGCCGTTTTAGTTGGGTTTTTTTTGTTTTTTTTTTTTTTGCTTTTTTTTTAATCAATTGCAGTGGACTGGATTTTTAAAAAACAAACTCAGATTACGTAGCAATGACAAACAATTCTTTCAAACATAAAAAATGTTCAAAAGTTAGGATTTTATTATGGGATTTAAAGACTCTTTCGATGATCTCTAGAGTAATGCAAAACAACATTGTTATTTTTGCCAACTCCACAAATTAATGTTCTGTACTTCTTAACTTTCCTTTGGAAACTATTATTATGCAGACTGAATGCATATCACTAATATTAGATATATTAGGTTTGTGATTTCTGTAATAACTGTATTCTTCTGGTGTGAACAGCACATGTGACTGTACCTGAAATGGAAAAATGATAAAAGCAAACATACACTGTTATATACTGAATTAGGTTGTCACGTGTAGGCTCGTACAAAAATAACAAGAGAAAAGAGTGAAGCCAACAAGCTTTGTATATTTTAACAAAATAATTTACTTCCCTAGAAAACAATGTAAAAATTGGGAATAGGACTTATGGTTTGTGAATATAATCCAAAATTTAATCCTAAGATCGAAAAATACAAGTCCTATCACTAAACAGTTCTAATAAAATCCGAGTTCGAATCTCGATGAAATTCCAATATAGAGGCGATGACGTCAGATGAGACCGTTGTACTGGTGGTAACAGATCCTCGATTGAATCAGTTTATGTTTCCGTATAACTCCAGAATAAATTTCCACTGAATTTCTTTCTCCCAGAACTTTTATAAAAAGTACACTTGTTTAGTCTTTTAGAGAATAAATTATTAAATTCCAAAAACAAATGAAAATCAAACTGGCAACATCAATTAGAAACACCTTCTTCCCTCAAGGTGTTAAGAACGACTCTGACTCGATCTAGTAGGAAATGGCTGTTTTAAGCCTCGATTTTAGGTCACATGGTACTCCACGTGATAGGCTACGTGATTTACTAACTTGAACATTGCAATAAAATAAAATGCCATTTATCACGTATGCAAGAACAGTTCTATCTAAGAACCAAATTCTTACACTGAAAATATATAAAAAGAAAGGCTGTTTACAATCCAGTTAACACGAGGGCCGAAATGAGCTTGGAAATAGCCATTCGTTATCACTCGATGTTTACAAAAACTGTGTACCAGAGTGAGCTAAAAATAATGCGTCTGTAATAGGTTTTCCGTTCTAAATATACAGAATTTACTTGAAAAAAAATATCGAATCCCGTGAAAATAATCATTACAATAAAATGAAATGAAACAAATTAAAATAAAAAAAGAATTTTAAAACTAACACACAAGCAATTTACTTACATATATGTAACAAGGTAAACTCAAAAAAAGTTGATGTCTTTAATTAAACTGCATTTTTTTGGGGGGGTGTGTGTTAAAGCAGTGTAAGTGCTGTAATACATACCTGTTGCTATTGCTTGGCTGGTACTTTTCCGGATGGAAAATAATCCGACCATATGAACAGAATTCGTCCTCCCATTAGGCTCACTCCTGGGACACCCTACACATGCTACCAATTAGTATGTATATTCAATCTGTATTGTGTTTTGGCTTTTGTTAAGGAATTCATATTGTGTGATTTATCTTTATCCATTATTGAGGGTAGGATTTGGATCTACATGTCTAATATCACGTAGGATAAAAATGGTCACTCATTTTGAGTTATGGATACAACCTTGATTCTAACCTTAGAATTTTCTAGAAACGAATTCTGTTTTTTTTTATTTTTTTTATTTTATGGAAGTTTCCATTAAGGTGACAGAGTAGCGGGGATCTTTATAACGCTGTTTATAACTTAGAATGTTCTGGAAATGAACTTTAGACCATCTTCCTGGTTCTCAAATTATGTCTTATGTTTTCTACTGCACCAATCACAAAAATTCTCCATTTGGCATCATACAGCTTAGACGTTGAACGTCCACTGGATTGAACAATTAACTTGGCAACGTTGATCAAAATCTTCGCGGAGAGATTCTTTGAGATTAGCCAAGCATTAAGACGGAGAATATGTGGGCTGTTGTTAGGAGAGAACCTCTAGGCATGTGCTGCAGCAGAAGGAGGTCAAGTCCTGGAATGGTGAACTAGAAGATCGCTGAACCAGAATTTCTGTGACCACTTTGATGCGATCAATATGAGCGGAACAGTGGAGTGCTGTACTGTATGTAAAACCCGTTGGATCATCCTGAATGGTGTGAAGGCGTACACAAGCATAAGATCTCACTTAAGACTAAAAACATTCACTTCCCAGGCCCTCCAGTCGGAGACTGAGAAAACATAATAGGGAAGTTTGTTGTTTAGTTTGGAGGCAAACTAGTCACGCAAAGGAGTCACCCAAAGATTCAGCAGGGAATCTGCTATGGAATGGTGGAATGACCATTCCGTGAAGACTACCGTCCTTTTCCTTTATCAGGCTGTTTGCCAAATTATTCATTTTGCTTGGAATATGGCAAACTCAGCGGGTAATTCCTTCTGACGTTCCACAGCGAAGAAGTTCAAAGCCTCCACGCAGTGAGAAGATATACGTGTGCCTCCTTGCCTCCCAGATTATGTTATCACCGATACATTGTCGGAGGAGACCACACGCAGCGAACCTCTAATTGGATAGGGACAACCCTGAAGACCTAACACCACTATCTTCATTTCCAAATTGTTGATTTTGGGTGTAGATACTTCCCGGGACCATGAACCCTGATAAAATGTCCTTCCGGTTCTAGACAAGCGACCCACCCGAAATGTGACGCGTCTATGAAGAGGTAGGATTGGGGTTCGGGATGCTGCATGGCGGCTCCAGACAGAAACATATCTCGATTAGTCCACCAAATCTAATGATGGCGTAGTCTTCACTTTCAACGCCTCCAACATAGACAAGATCTTTTCTATTCTGTCCCGAGTGTCATGGACACATCCTCTCTTTGAGGGAAATTCATCCCCATGTAGACAAAACCTTGCGATGGTGTCAGCTCTGATTTCTCTAGGTTTGCCAAAAGGCCCAGTCTAGTCACGAATGACCAACAGCGAGACAGATTTAGTCTGATTAATGAGGGACTGTAGCCAGCATTATGGATAAACCAAACGTCGAAATATGGGATACCTAGGGACCTTAAATGGCTGCAACTACACACATGACCTAGGTAAAAGCTCTGAGTGCAGAGGCTAGGCCGAATGATGGAGCTCAAAATTGGAAGACCTTTCCATCCAACACAAATCGTAAGTACTTCCTGTGTAGAGGAAACATAGGGATGTAAAGGTATGCATATTGAGGATCGATGGAGACTGCCCAATCGACATGTCTAAATGGCTTTCTGACAGAGACTGTGATCTCCAACTTTAATGTTTCCTGCAGCAGAAACCTGTTTAGGAAGGAAAAGTAGATAATTCAGTGGAACTTTCCCTTTTTCTTCGGAACCAAGAAAATCTGTAGAAGGTCAGAGATTGATCATTTGACAGTCACTCTGTTGCATTCTTCAGAAGGAGGAAGTGAAAATCTACCTTTAAGTGCATCAGATTTAACTGCTGAAAGAAAATGGGAGACATTAATAGAAGAAGGAGATCAACTGAAGCCAAGAGCCATCTTTTATGACTGAAAGAACCCAGCCTTTAACCATTATGCCAGACCATACCTTTGAACAGAGGTTTATTCTGGCGCCATCGGGGAAAATGGGAAAAGGTACACTCTGCATGTGATAGAGCGAGTCTCTAGGGCTGTCCACCCTTGTCTTCAGGAAAGGGAGATAGACCCATGAACGTTCTAACTGGGAATCTGCGGTATTCCCGGGGAGCTTTTAAATGGCGTTGTTGCTTTGGTTGTGGTTGCACAATCGGGCCTCATATACATGAATATTCCTTCCTCAGCATGCAACATAAGCAACACAAAGCAACACAAGTGGTACAATCAGAAGGATTTCATAAAGATGTCTATTGCAGATATGTGCCCACTACCAAACAGGTCTCATCAACATGAGAATGCCCTCCTGCCCAAAGAAAGGAATAACCAACAAACAACAACAACAATCCAATCCGATGATTCCACAACAATGTCCGTTGCAGAGATGTACCGAGTATTGAACTTTCTACTGTGGTGGCAGATTTGCGCCAATCACTTGCCACTTATCCACTGAAATAAGACTACTTATTCATTCCAATATGTTGACATAATTATAATAAATAAGTCGTCTTAGGACGAGAAAGACGTCAGCCTTTGTAAAATCTTAGTCGACCTATCCATTTGTTTATGTCGACTTGATAAGAAGATAATTTGTCTAATAGCCAGTTAATGCCCACTTATGCCATCCATGGTGGCATATTTCCGCTACTTAATCCACTTAAGACAATTACAAATAAGTTGACTTCAGGCACAAAATAAGTTGACTAATCAAAATCCTCAGGTACATAACGTATGGAAAAGACATTATGCCGCTTTAAGCTTTAGATTAGTCGACGTCTTTCGCGTCTGAAGACTTCTTATTTTTAGTTATGTTGAGAAAATTGAATGAATAAGACGGCTTATTAGCTGAATGGTGGCAGAAATATACAAGCACAGGTGGCATAAATGGGCTTTAACAAGGCTTTTTGTCAACGTATCCTCTTCTTAAGTCGACATAAACAAATGGATAAACAAAGAGTTATATTGAAGAAATAATTTAAAAGATTTGAGTAAGTATGGCCATTTAATATGCTATTTAACGATAATTAAAAAATATATTAATTTAAGTACAGCTATCTAAGTAACAACCAAACCTCAAATACAATATATATTAGGAAACGATGTTGTGCATGAATCCAATTATTTCTGGTCTTTATAGCACAGCATCATGCTTGTGAGCCAGGATACTTCTTGGTTAATCAAGATTTGTGTTGACTCATGGAATTCCAAATTTAAATCCAACTAAAACCCATAGGGTAATCTAATTTATTTACCAAAACTGTTTTTTTTTTTTAATTTTGTTTAAAACATTACATTTTATATAGATTCGATAGGGCATAGGGTCATATTTAATGTTAAATCCCGATATATTTCCATAAGGTCATCATCATCATCATCATCATCATCATCATCATCATCATCAGTCCCTGAGCTCAAGAGGTCATTGGGGCACCACAGTTGACTTTAAAACCAATTCTGTCTATCTTTCCCTGTTCTCTACTGCCCTTTGGGATCTCCAAATCCTATGCCTGTCCACTCCATAATGTTGTCTTTCCACCTCTTTTTCTGTCTGCCTCTTCTTCTGCACCCTCGCACTGTGCCTTGCAAGATTGTTTTTGCCAGTCCAGATGATCTTGAGACATGAACGTACCACTTCAGTTTGCACTTTTTTTTTTACACCGGTCAAGAGGTATACATAGGATCAGATGGCTCGTTGGATCCTGTTATGGACCTCTTCGTTGGTTACATGGTCAATGTATGAGATGTCCAAGATCTTGCGGTAGCATCTCATTTCAAAGGTTTGAATCCTTTGTAGATCTGATGTGAGCGTCCATGTTTTACAAGCATACAGAAAGATAGATATGACAATCGAGCGCATCAGCCTTATTTTGGAACTAAAAGCAATGTTGGTATCTTTCCATATTGGTCTCAACTTTGTTATTGTTGCTGTTGTCTGGGCAATCCTGCAAAGTAGTTCTGGTTTGGAGCCCTCGTCTGTGATAATTGATCATAAGTACTTAAAGCTTGTGACTCTTTCCAGCTTCTGTCTATTGACCTTTATTTCTGCACTGATGCCACTGGTGTTGTTTGTCATCAGTTTGTTTTTTTCGGCGATAACCTCCATACCGTATGCTGTGGAGGTTGTGTCAAGGCGTTCAACCAAGTTAGTCAGTTCTTTTTCATATCCTGCTAAACCATCAATATCATCTGTGAAGCGAAGGTTTGTGATTGTTCTTCCTCCTATGCTGACAATGCCCCTGTGGTCATGCAAGGCATCCTCCATGATCCTTTCCAGGAAAATGTTGATGAGTGTAGGTGACAGTATACATCCCTGTCTGATTCCAACTGTTGTTCGAAACCAATCTCCTCTGCTGCCGTTGATGAGGACAGCACTGGTGGCTTTGTCATAGAGGTGCTCAACAACCTGTACCAGGTTTGAGCTGATGTTGTACTTCCTCATAGTTGCCCATAAGGCTGCATGCCATACCCTATCAAAGGCCTTTTTGAAATCTATAAAGATGTGGTATAGATTCTGCTGGTGCTGAAGGTATTTCTCGCAAAGGAGTCTGAGACTGAAGATTTGTTCTGTGGTGCTCCTTCCTACTCGGAAGCCTGCCTGCTCTTCGGCAATAATTTTCTCTGCGTGAGGCTTTAGTCTGTTGAGAATTATCTTCAGCATGTCTTGCTTGGGTGACTGATGAAACTGATGGTTCTGTAGTTTTGGCATAGCTGTAGGTTTTCTTTCTTGGGGAGCATGATGACCAACGAGTGAGTCCATGTGGTGGGCCATTTTCCTGTCTGCCATATCTTGTTGCAGATTGTTGTTAGGACTGTGACTATCTCTTCTCCTCGTGCTCGAATGAGCTCTGCTGGTATGTTGTCAATGCCGGCTGACTTTCCTTTCTTTAGTGACCTAACTGCAATTTCTTCTTCTTCACGAAGAATGGGGTTGTCATCAATTTTTTCTGCCTGAGGGCAATTTAGTACCGCTGGATCTCCTTGGGTCTTATGATTGTAGAATTCTGAGCAGGTCATACTTAATGCTACATAAGGTCATACTTAATGTTAATATACAATAGATCCCCATAATGTATTCCATCATCCCCCACAACTACTTACGTGTTGTAACATTAATCCAATTGATATACAAAACAGTCGTCGTACTCATTTTCTTTAAATCAATAATTTCTTAACAATTCAACTAATACTAACGTTTCAAAAGTTTTGACTATTACTGTCTTACCTAACAAGGCATACAGATGTCAATATTCATATCATCTCTATATATGGTAGGAATGGAATTATATATGATAGGAATGGAAGACAATTATATATGATAGGAATGGAAGACAATATCCTCATAAATGATAAGTGTGTGTTACCAATATATTTATTTTGTCATTAAATTATTTATTTAAAATATTGCACATGCCCTTAACAATTGTATCAATTACATGACAATAGTCGTATAAATAATTTTGAAAGATCCAGTTTCACAACCTATTTAAAATTCACGTCAAAGTAGTGAAAGCTCACAAAAATAATTTACTTTGTGCTTTAATGTATGCAGCTTCAACTGCAAATTGGCACATTAAATTGAAATCTCTTTGTATATTTCCATCCTGTATATCAAATACACTGTTGATATAATTCGTTATATTTTTCACTTTAAACTTTTTTCTCCTCTTCTTTTTCTTCTCAAGTTTAAATCTCCCTTTAACACTCTCCCTCATCGATGTACTCATGGAACTAACCCTGGGGCTCCGGTCTATCGATATCACTTTGCATGGTCTTTCTTGAGAAAGAGTGAAGCAGCTTAGAATTCCAAATTGTGGCGTTGTACAACTTTCAGGGATGTAGAGCTAAATTTGGTCTGGTTCCCTGCTTAGTTTGCTCCTTGCGTTGCATAGTGAAGTGCAACACAGGGAGCAGAGCAAGCAGGGAACCAGACTAAGCTAAGTTAGCTTGGTTCCCTGACCAATTTATCTACCACATATATGTAACGACATAGGTAGGGGACCTTTCTAACAATATGATTTGGAATTTTACGAAAATTTCCAAGATGTACCAAATGATTCAATTGAGTATCCTCTATGTTCACCGCAAACTGGCCAATCAAATCGAAGCGGCTTGTTCAAATGTTAAAAAAACCCGAAATGGATCACTTCCAAAGATGAAAACATTTTAGATGGTATATCTGAAGAAGAAAAAGTCACTAAATTAAATGATTTGGTCTATTTGAAAACAAAATAATATTCACCATTAGTCTTGATCCTGATTAGCTCGGTTCAACATCACAATAACATTGATGCACCACCCAATTCCACCATTGACGAAAAGCAGGCACGCCTCTGTACTCGATCATCGATAACGATGCGTTGTTGCAACTGAACTCCAAGCCTTTTGTGAAGTTACTGCTGTTATTATTCCATAGGAGGGAAAACTGTATGTAAAAAAAGCTCAGAGTCGCACATGAGCCCGTTCAAGGCATAACCTATCATCTTGCCCACAAAATGCGAAAGAATCATCTTACCCACCAAATGCTAAGGAATTAACTTACAATTTCATTTACAGGGGTTTAGGTAGACCTGTTTTAGAATATGCTTGTGCAGTTTTGATTATACTCCAGGAAGTATGACCTTAATATTGAAGAAGTTTTCTTGGAAAGCAATAATAAACGTAGCCTATAAAATATATTAATACTTTTCAGCAAAGCCTGAAAAACAGCAGAAATACCCTGCCACAACTTAATGAAACAAAAACTAAGAAGTAGAAATCAACTTTACTTATATCATATGCATGAACTGATAGTTACAAATTCAGCTTTTCTCCAAAACAGCTGAACACTAGAATTCATTAGCACAAATATTAATCACAACTGTCAAATCATCAGAATACCAGATTGAATTTTGTTTTGTAAAGGTTGACTCTACACATTGCAAAAGTGTCATGTAGCACTGAAATTATCAGGATCATGTTGAGGCTATGGTATAGTAGTTGTGGGATATATTATCTGTCAAAACGATATTTATAGTGACAAACATCCCTGAGCCGTAAAGTTATTGTATTGAATCAATGGATGACATAGAATGACAACACCATATCTTACATCCATAAAGATCCAAATAATTTAATATATGTTCTTCTAACTATGATGTTGTAGCCTAGACAATGCAAATAAAACTGTTGTCTAAGACAAAAATATTACCTAAGTAAAAAAAATCTACTACCTCAGTAGAGTTTTGTTTTTCAAGAAGTTGGGCTTACGGTAAAGTTATTAAGCCTATATAAAGTAAAAATATATTGGTATGTTTATTTGAACCGTTTTTTGTTCACCATGATGGAGTGAATCACACTCAGCAGTACCATTAATCAACTACTGGTTTGCAGTCATTGGTACACAAGCAAGCCCTCAGAAATTCTAAGCCATTGTTCTAGGCAAAAAATGTGCAGAATTTATCCAATTTTACTAGAGAAGACTGAGGACTGATACTCCTTGGAGTAGATATTAGTTCTCAACTAAATTTTATCAACCACATATCTAAGAGCAGCAAGGCAATTAAACATCATGCAGAGTCGCAGCCACTATTTGTGTATTTGCTGACCAATAAGTCAGTACAGAATATAAGTAAAATGAAATAAGTTTGTTAATTTTCCATAATTCGTCAATATTTAAATTGATGCAGAGTATAAGATGAAGCCAGATCAAGACCTTGACTTCATCTTTTCACTTGTAATTTATGGTTTCATGTATATTAAATGTATCACTGTATGCTGTTCCAGATTACCAGCAATTGGGAAATTGCATCATTGATGCTTTTTTTAAAGTTTTGTTGTGGAGAGAGATAGAGAGGCATAGGTATTACATCACATTTATTTTATTGCACTTCATGATCAAGCTAAAATATTCCCTGTTATGAGATATTTCTGCCCTTTGTGCTATTTTGTACCTCACAGTCCCAGTATAGCAGGAGCTTTCATCAAAGAGAGAAACAGCAATAAAATAGTAAATGCAAACCATAAAAGTGCATACCATACTCCTTCAGTTTCAAAGATGTAATTTATTTTTAAATATTCACAATATTTATTTTCATATAGACTCCATTTAGGTTAAATCCCATGAATGACCGTTTAGAATGCCATGTTATTTTCTTTGCAGATAAAACACCTCTTCACTCCCAACAAATAAGATTACAATAAGTTCATGAATACTTCCTGTAGTTAGGCACCATTTTGTTTCATCTTTACCCGTGCTAGTTATTTTGAATTGCCTTGATACTTTTGACTGAGAAAAAAGGTGTCACTGATTGAGAAAGTTATGTAAGTATGCACTCGGCATTTCTTGTCATTAATGATACCATATTCACAATACTTTATGGGTAGCCTCATTTCCCATTTGGTAGCCTGACTAATTTGATCTCATTTGCCAAATCTTGCTCTCAATCAGGTGCCAGCTGGAATGACATGGCCAGAGTTGTAGCATATTTAATTAGCATGTAAATAACACTGCAAAGCAATATGGTTCTTGGGACAATGCATATCTTAATTAAAACTAGTGTTATGTATCTTTAATTTGTATTATTTTTGGCTTTTCCTAATGATAATATGTTATATACATTGTATTTTGTACCTGATCTTGTCCAAGATGAAATTTAGGGTGTACCTGACCAGGGACATTTAGTTTGTAAACAACAAAATACATAGCTAAAATTTTCTCAATGATTGTTGATTAAATAGATCATTATATTTGGAGGTAACATATTTATTTGAATCTGAGTCTAGGACATAGCTTTTCACTTGGAAGTTACTAAACTTGTTGACAACTTTGAATGTTTTAGAGAAGAGGCTGACCTACATCTGGGCTCTGTTATTGTGTTGTAGCTCTTTATACAATGATCTAATTCCCACTTCATTTGCACCCTCTCCACTTAATGGACCACTCCTGTGGCCTGAATGGCTAGAGCATCCACCTCTGTTACAGGAGGTCACAGGTTTGAACCCCAGCTGAATCATAACAAAGATTTATAAAAATGATACTAGCAGCTGCTTTGCTTGGTGCTCAGCATTACGAGGTTAGTGTTAGGACTGGTTGGCCTGGTGTCAGGATAATGTGACTGGGTGGGACATGATGCTACTTGTCTGTGGCATGATGACCGATTGCAAGACATCACTATAAACTGCCAAACTGAATGCATTGTAGCAATATGACTAACACTGTTAAAGCTACATTAAAAATCTAAATCACACACACTCACACACACACACACACACATCCTCTCCACTTAATGCTCCTTGTAAACTGGAAATCACATGAGGACCCACTATCTTCAGGGATTTGGGTCTTGTGAAGAAGTGACCCTTCATATAAACAACCTAGAAATACGGACAATATTTCCAGCCCTAGGCAACCACATGATGCATCATTATATTATCCTCCTCACTGCATGGAAGTATGGAACCGGCATCAGTGGAGAGTTGAGGAGGAAATCGCTCTCAGGGTCTGCCATATTCCTGGCAAAAAGATCTTCAACCATCTGTAATAGAAGTTTTTCAGCTGTGGGAGAGATCATTAGTGGATTTTTTGCCATGAGACTGAATAACAAGCTCCCTTTTTATATCTCTCCAACACCAGATTAGAGGGCCTGGGAGGTAACATACTTTCAGTCTGAAGTGAGTTCTTCCATATGCCTACACCTTCTGACCTTTCAAAATAATTCCACAGGTTCTGCTTCAAATCAGGATCTCCACATCTTGGTTCATACTATGGCCACAACAATCATCATTTCATGTCAAGTTACAGATGTAAGATTTTTCTTTAAATAAAAGTGTAACAGATTTCAGTTCATGGCCTCTGGGTCACTGTCAATTTTGGGAGGTGGGGCATATTTGTTTTATATTGTGTATATAGCTTTATTGGTTTGAGTACAACTTTTACACTTGGAGAGTGTAAATGCAATGCTTCTCATCTTCACTGTTTGCTAAAACTCAATTTCACAATGTGCTTATTGGTAAACAAACTTTGATTAAGAAGACTGAAGTTACATCTGAATACACTGTAACTAGTAGATGGAAGTTTTAATTTTAGAAAATTACAAATATATAAAATGTCAATCATACAAATAGCATTGAAGTGCACACTCACTGCATTGGTGAATAAGGTTGTCATGTTTACCAAAATGTCTAAACATGTCAACAGTATACATTAACTAAAATGATGCCATTTAATTGAACCACATCTGAACTCAGCCTTTCCACCATTCTACTTGTTGGGCTTACAGCTGACAACTATTTATATGTAAGACATTGTAATGTGCTTGCCATACCTTGATCAGCTTGCAGTTGTTTCATTTACTCTGTCTTTCCTCTTATTATGACAAAATTAAGTTTAGAAAACATGCTTTTGTTGAATACTGCTGCATATATATACTTGATACAAAAAAGTAAGAATGCAATGGGACGTACCGCCTGGAAATTGACTAAGATACTCTTGTAGGATCTACATTGAATAAGAAACCATGCAGTGGCTTACAGACTTGCTTCTTAAAAATAAAATGGTACTCATCAAATGTTCTGTTAATTAACATAGTTTCAAAAGTATGTAATTTTCTTGTAACAATTTTTTGGTAAGTAAAGTCATTAAATCAGTTTAATGTGTAATGTATGGTACAACCAATTCTCAGCAACTGACGCTTTTTTCTAGCAATGCCACATTTGATTTGAAAATCATATCTTACTTTAAAAACTTAAGAGAAGAATACTACTAGTCTTCGTAAACAAAGATTTGCAAATACATAATTTTATTTGAATCAGTAGTTGCATAATACATCCATATGCTTGGTCTTGTAAACAGTCATTGATTTTGTAAATATTTACAGGCAGATTTTGTAAAACCTTGCTAAACTAAGCCATTTGCACATGTAAATATTGCAGCCTTATTTATGAATACAGGGCCTAATTTTTTTCTTCAACTGAAAATGTAATGGAAGAAATTCTAACCTCCATTTGAAAAAAAGGCAGGAATTTTCTGAATATAGTGAAATTTTAATGAATAAATGATATGAGGGAATATGAGGTGCAAACAAATTCTGTATTCTGTTGATTTTGTGTACAATTTTAGAACAAAATCAGCAGGAATCCTGCAGTCGTGCATGCTGGAATAGATCCTGTTTACAGATCCAGTTTGCTAGCAACTACCAGTGTACAATGAATTTTTCTTTCCAGATTTCCTGAACCATTGATCATCGCCATTCAAAGAAGTAAACCATGAGTCTTGCCAGTTTAAAAGAGAAGCTTACTAAAGGCAAGGACCACTCCTGTGATGAAAGCATGACCTTTGACCTTACTGGTCAAACCCAATGGCTTGAGCTTATATTCTCCCAAGGGAACAGACCTGAGGACTGGCAGAAATTCATCAACAGTGTAAAAGAGGGCACTCAATTCCCAGATGATATCACCAGATATAATTTTATTTGTGATTTGTATGATAAAGCTTTTAAGGAAATCAAGGCTGATGATAACAGAACCAATGAAACTTATGCAGATTTATTCATTGACTATGCCAAATTGAAGAAAAAGCATATTCCTGATGAAGCCTTGTACATTCTGAGCCAGGCCAGAGCTATCTGTAGAAAATTTGCTATTGTCCATGTTGAATCAGCTGAGCAGGAAAGGCATCAGGGAAATGAGGGGAAGGCTAAAAAGATTCTTGAAAAGGCCCTCTTGTTTGAGGCTAAACCAACAGAAATGATAAAAGAGGCTCTGAGGAGGTTGAAAGAGGGCAGACCTCAGTTATACAGTCCAAAACAATCTTCAGTATTTCTAGGTGGTGGAAAAGAAGTTTGTGCAGGTATTGGAAATGAAAATGAACTCATTGATAAAAAGACAGATATTAAAGAAGAATCATTAGCTGATAGAGTGAAAAGCAGCAAAACAAACAAGGACTCAGACACAGAACCATTTAGGCAACCACAAAATGTTAACAGTAAACCACTGCTTAGATCCTACCATAGTACACCAGATATGGGAAGTGTCAAGAAAATAGTTCCTTCATCTGGATCAGATTTTTTTTTAAAACGTCGGGCTGCAGATATTGGTTTGCCAATGAGAGTTAAGAAACTCAACATGCCATTTCATATGACTGATGAATGTGGAGAAGAGGATGACACACAAGACAATAATACATTTGATGGTTTTATACCACTAGATGCCTCACAGCAAAGTAACAGGACTTATTTGTCCAGCCAGGGTACCCACACATCAGGCTATATGTCAATGACAAATACAGACACTATTCCCATGGAAAGAGAGGACTCCTCGACCCTAAAACAGCAAGATCAATGTCCAGATGACAAACATGTCCCACATGTCAGGGTAGAGGAAGTGAATGATAACCTTCCAAAACCAAATATACAGAAATCAGAGGCAGAAAAAAATCAAACTTCCAGGACATACTCTATTAAACGAGCATGCCAGATATTGCCTCCCACTCAGGATCAGTTACAGATGCCACGACAGCTGTCTTCACAAATGGACCCTCTAGATCAGCAGAAGGTCTCAGGAATTAGCACTCCCTCAGTGAAGTCGCTCGTGGCACCATTACAAATACCAGCCACTCCAAATCTGGCAAATCTCAAGGTTATGAAAGTAAATGGACAGTCATATTCTGTACTGGACATTGTTGGACAGGGTGGTTCTAGCAAGGTGTATCAGGTCATGGATTTAAATGACAGCAAGAAGAAGCTAAAGGCCATCAAATGTGTGAATCTAGAACATGCAAATCAGATGATTGTTGAAGGGTACAAGAATGAAATCAAATTGCTGAAAAGGCTTCAGTACTGTGACAAGGTTATTAAAATGTATGACTATGAATATGATGCAGAAAACAATAAACTCTATGTTGTCATGGAAGCTGGAAACTGTGATTTGGCCATGTTTTTTCGTAGTCAGACCAAAGAAGGTAAACGTTTGTCTGACAATTTGATTAAATTCTACTGGGAAATTATGTTGCAGGCTGTGCAAGCCCTACACAAAGAGGGTATCATTCACTCTGACCTTAAGCCAGCAAATTTTCTGATGGTCGATGGAAATCTTAAACTGATTGATTTTGGCATTGCAAAAGCCTTGCAACAGGACAAAACAAGTGTGATTCTAGAGACTCAAGTTGGTACCCTAAACTACATGAGCCCAGAAGCCATAATGGACAGTTGTGGAGGAGATCCAAGTAATAAGGGGCGACCCAAATTCAAAATTGGTGTCAAGAGTGATGTTTGGTCCCTTGGGTGCATACTTTATAACATGGTGTATGGAAAAACACCATTTCAGCACATTCGCCATGATTTTGCCAAACTACAGGCAATTATAAATCCTGATTTTGCAATTGACTTTCCTGAGGCAGCAGATATGCAGGTCATTGATGTCATGAAAAAGTGTCTACATCGAGACCCAAAACAACGACCATCTATTGATGAGCTACTTTTTCATCCATACTTGATTGGAACTAAGAAGGAAGAAGCCACAGAGGAGAATAAAATTTCTCACATACACATCGAAGCTTTGATTTCCAAACTTTCTGATCAGTCGACCCTCTCCCCAAGCAGTCTTAAGACCATTAAGAAACTAAAGACTGTGCTCAATAAGATTGATAATCCAAACCCCATTTCCTCTCTAGAGATGGGAGATGAGGCAAAGGTTGGTGCATCCAATTTATCCCAATGGCAAAATATGGCTGCCTCCACAGACAACAAACATAACCCAGAAAACAATCCCTTCCGACACGTTAACCTAAGTCGGCCAGGAAAATCAGTCCAAGGCCCTAGTGCAGCCAGCATTAAGCAAGTCCGAGCACCTCTGCAGAGCCTGAGTATTAAAGACTATCAAATTCCAGATGGAGCAAAATGATCATTATTTTCTTGAGATGTTTCTTGATACTAAATAATGAAGGTATCATGATACTTGGCTGTATTAATATTGATTAATTTTATTAATATTCTCTAAGATTAGATATGTTAGTTGCTTTTCCACTACCAGCAACATCAACAATGTTTTAGTTTTGCTTTCAGGATTTTGCAAATAACCAAGGAGTTATTTGAAATTTATGTAAAATCAACCCTAGATTTATTACGGTATTGTGATGAAGTTTTACTTGATGTGGCAACTGATGTAGAATTTCAAATCTCCACTCTATAATATTATGTATACTTACTGGGCATAAAAAGACAAATTTATGCATGCAACTGAATTTGTCTTCCAAGTCCATCCTTATTTCCCTAAATGACCTTACCCCTAGGTCATGCCTTGAAAATTGTTGAGATCCCAATCCTATGACCATGTAGATACTTGCTGGGCATGAATGCACATATCCAGCTGACATTGCCCTCATTGTTGGGGACCTTTCCAAGAGACTCAAACCTTTGGATTGAAAGTCAAAATGGTGAACAGCAGGGATACATGTTTTACAAACGTGGAATTCTTTTTGTGTTTTTTGTTTTATTTGGGTTTTTTAAACATGTTTATGTCAGGCTGAACCAGTGACAAATTACATACACTTACAGTTAGTAAATGATGAAAGCAGTGTTCACTTTTATCAAAATTGTTAATCTGTATATTTTGTTGCATATAAATCAAGATTGTCTGAAAAGCAGTGACACATATTATAAGTGACTCAAAATTATGTCCATGAAAATTCAGTACAATGTAGGAGTATGTGAATTTTCAGTGTGTTATTATTTATTTTGAAACTGTTGCCAGGACCCATTAGAACAATGAAGGTAATCGAATCAGATGTACTCTAAAACTTATGGGACATAATTGATGTATGTCCTCGATATGTCTGGTCATAACATTTATTATGAGCACATTATTTACTTATACTAGTGTTAAATTTTGATGATATTTCCTTCTAGACTGTATTATCTCACTTTTTGTAATGGTTTTCAACTTCTTATGCAATCAGAAATAGCCTGATACTACAAAGAATGTGCATGTTTACACACAGTAAGTGCTTTGGATTTAGATTTCCTGGCATTCTGTTGTAATGATTCAGGATAACAAAATTTGTATTAAATATTTTAATTTTTTTCAGTTAATTTCAGAATTGCATGAAAAGTCAAAAGCCATAATGAAACCTGTGAAAACTTGTTATCAACTCTGTAGAAATAAACGGCAATATTTAACTTCTTATCTTGCCTGTGAATGGTGAGACATAGGAATCGCTTTTCTGCTGCAACATGATTCATGTCAAGGCTGTGTTCATGTGTCAGAAAGCCAGGTGTCTTCTTCATAAACAGCTGTATTCAGTGCTCTTCATTTAAGTATACCTGCTATACAGGGAAGGCAGTATCAACATACCTGCTATCAGTGTGTTCATTAATTTTACAAGTACAAAGGTTTTCGACAAAAATAGGGTTGTTTACATTTTTTACTTCAAAAGCATTTATTGATTTACTGAATACAGGCAGGTGCTAGCAGCAAAGTTGCTGGGGTAAATCCTGGATCATGGCATCTAATGACACCATTGGGTATACAGGGAAGGCAGTTTAAACATACATTGTACACAGCAAAGTTTTAAACATACCTGATACACAGGGAAGGCAGTTTAAACATACCTGATACACAGGGAAGGCAGTTTAAATATACCTGATACACAGGGAAGGCAGTTTAAACATACCTGATACACAGGGAAGGCAATTTGAACATACCTGATACACAGGGAAGGCAGTTTAAACATATATGATGCACAAGGAAGGCAATTTAAACATACCTGATACACAGGGATGGTAATTTAGACAGAAATATGTGTCATGGTATTTTGATTACTCTTGAGCTAGTTAGAAACTTGTATAAAATTCTAAATTGGATCTATTTATGACCATTCTGAGGTGCCTTCCCAGTGTTCTAAGTATGTTTATCGGAAAATCACTCAACTGAAACTTTGGGGTGATATAACTGTCTATGTGTATACTAGGAATACCCATCATGCCTGAATAAGCCGAAAGCTGCTACATCATTGTCAGTAAGCTTAAAGTGCTGAGTTAAAAGTTTATGAAAGTTACACATCTTCTACACCGGTTGCTGATTCAACTGAAACTTTATTAGGAATATTACTACATGTGTCTAGTTTATGCCCTGATATGTGGTGTGCTCCTGTCTTGCCTTGCATAAGCACAGGCCTTTGTCATCATAATACCCTTTATATGTGAGAGATGCCATTCCTCAGAATACTTGTATCTAGTAAGTGATCTACAAAAGTCAGCAAGGAAAGGAAATTGTTTGTAAGCAGTGGCAGCAACACACCTGTGTCAGTGTTAGGTTAACCTTTCATGGGATTGACTTTCATAATTAGGACACTTAGCTTTGAAGGACACTTAGTATTCTAAACTTTATCCTTATTGTACCAGTCTCATTAAAATTTAGATCTCCAGCATAATGGAGATATGAGAGGCACCAAGTTCTTATTCTAGTGACCTTTGTGATTTCTGTCCACTTATTTATTATAGCTTATCGAATAAGACATTGCATTTAATCTTAGAGAACATTATCATTAGCAACAGTGTGCTCCAATGGATGTTTTTCATTTTCAGCATGAAAATTAATTTGACTGGTAAATCAAAAGGTCCACGGAACATGCCTTTTTATTGTTGCATCAAAATCATCTTACTGATACGGTGGTGCTCTACAGTTTCATATTTTGCATAGGGTTAGAATTTTAAAGAAAAAGAATTCCCCTGGGTTTCCTCACTAGTTATACTGGCTATTTAAAAAAGACCTTGTATATCTTAGGTATTGTTAAAAGAACCTTTAATTCCCTTTATTTTGGTGTATGATTGATGGGTGTAATATGGGTTATAGAGTATACAGCTTGGCCTTACTCCAGATGTGCACCTTTCAAAAAAGTGCTAACTCCACTTAGTCATTTTCACTTCCAGAACTTCAGAGGTGAATTGTAAAAAAAAGCTGATGACATTTTTTACATTTTATATATTTTGGTAATTTATTCATTGCACTTTCAGAAGCTGGTATTGTCTAGTCTGGCAAAATTCAATTTCCCTATTTTACTAGCTGCTAAGGATAGTGTACTTTAGACAAATTCAGGCTGATTTTTGGAGCACAAGGGAGCAGTCATTTTAGTTAGCAGTGTGCTAAGATCATTTACAACTTTCAAAAGTACAATATCCTAAGAAATGTCAGCCACATTACATCAAAGTAGCATAGAGGTATGCCAACATTCTCTTCACTGTGCAAGTTTTAAATGCAAACAACTTCACCTTACATACATCACTTTCTCAAAAGTACATAATAACTGGTGAGCACCCCCAAAAAGGCCCATCAATGTGTCATAGCCAATTCACACTCAAAAGTACATAATAACTGGTGAGCACCCCCAAAAAGGCCCATCAATGTGTCATAGCCAATTCACACTATAAACATAATGACTGGTGAGCAGTTCTTCATTTTAATCAGACCAAGTTAGATGTATCTTTTGTGTGTAGAATTTTTTTCCTTAAGTTAGATGTATCTTTTGTGTGTAGAATTTTTTTCACATAACCTAAGGATTCAGTAGTGAGGTGTACACTATATGTATAAAAAGCTTGTAGATTTGTGGTTCCGCTAGATGTCAAATTATTATATTTTTTGTATAGTGTAAATATGTACAGAGTGACAAGGTATATTGTCGATGTAATTTGTAGAATTATTGGACATCTTGGGAAAAGAATGATAGAAAAAGGCATTTAAAATATATTTTGCTTATCTGGTGGTGACTAGGGCATGATTGATGGCATAAACAGTGTAAGATATAATTAAATGTTTTTTAATTTTCAAATGGAAAGATAAAAAACATTGCATGAAATCTTTTTTTCAGCATGCTTAATCATCTTTTGTCCTAAATTTAGTGAGTGTCTCTAACTTTAAAGTTGTAAGGAGAGACAGCAATTGAAAATTGCAGTATCTCCATAAAATAGACATTTTGAGATGATTTTTGTTGTTAAATAGATTTTGAATGCATGTTTTTTTCATGATGTTGTTTGCACTATGTCAACCAAGTCACTGGTCTTTTATGACACCCAAAACTAATCTTAACTATTCTGTCTGTCTGTCTGTCTGTCTGTCTCTCTCTCTCTCGCTCATTTGATTTTCTAGATCCTATTTACAGTGTGTAGCATACCATTGGCATGACAGCTTTTTGGCAGTGTGGGCCAGAATTGCTGTAGGTAAAGTGCCATCACATTTACTATATATGGGACACTGCTTATAATGAATATCACATTGATTTCTGTATTTAAGGGCCAGAACTGCTTATGTGTATGCACTAAGCCTATTGTTGTAAAAGAACTAATGAATTCTTGAACATCTGAATATTATTTATTTTATTGACACATCAGCCAAGAAAATGTTTATGCAAAACAAAAATTACTGTTTAGTGTGAATGATTCATGTTTTTATATAAATATAGACTGTACATCCAACATTCTGTTTCTCAGAAATTTCAATTTATAGAGCAAAGAAATGTATTTTGAAGTCCAATATGATGTACATGCTTTTTCATTTTTTGGCATACATATACTCTGATCCTGTCTGTCCATTACATTTTCCTTTTCTGCATAACAGCTTAAATTCTACGGCATATACCTTTACCAGTTTTTGTGGACAGCTTGCACTTGGGGGCAAGGAAGAAACCTATGTTTTGAGGTCAAAGGTCAAGTCGCTATGACTGAAAAAACAAAATGTTTTTTTTCATCCCAACTTTAGTTCAGTGGTTTTTGCATGGTAACTTTAGTTCTCGACCACATACCTTGACCAGAGTTTGTGTGGGACTTGCATCAAAGATGTGGAAGAGGCCTATTGATTTGGGGGTCTAAAGGTCATTGCAGCTTAAACAAAAATGGATTTTTCAGGATAATGTTTATCTAGTGTAAGTTCCTTAACCAAACTTTGTGGATGACTTGCACTTAGGACAGTAAGACTCATATAGATTCCATGGTCTCGATTTAACTGGTCAAGGTCATGATAAGTCTAATAAGAAAATAATGTTTTCTGCACCAAAACTTTATTTCAAGACTATACCTTCACCAGGGTCCAGGTCAGTGTGACCAATGATCAATAATCTCCAAAGTCAACAATACCTTATACCTTAATGTATCTTTCAGTGTACACTAGTGTTTAAGTATATGGGGTACAATTTCGTGACCTTTGAGGTTAAGCATAAGCAAGTTGTTTTCAGTTGTCACAAATGTTGATATGGATATTTTTCATATTGGTTGTTTTCAAACTCCTGGTTTATTGATATAAAGGAGTGAAAAATGATTTAGAAAATCTAAAAACAGTTATGATCCATCTCTAGTCCATGGATAATATCTTTTTCTGAAGAATCTATGGCCTTTAGGGATAATATTTTTATTTGAGTTTACCACAAAGAAGTACCAGCAAAGAGCATTATTAAATGTACATAGCCAGTGTCGAAATAGTGTGAAAAATTAAGGCTGGCCTCAGTCATGGTACTGATATGCAGGCTTGCAGTTAACATCTGTTAACAGATGTTCAGATGTTAAAGTTCTAAGGCTACAGCAACCTAACACTGCGAACACATGGTGACTGGATGGGAGCTGCATGCCTGCACTTTGATATTATAATTGCATCAGGCATTGATTGTTCATGGTAAATTGTCATTTGCTTTCTACAGCAAGACTTCACTGGTCTTAGTTTCATAAAACTTATCGTTATCAACTTGAGTACATCGACTAGTGAATTTGAAATTATATTTGTAAAATATTTATAGAGTTAGACTTAAGATTAATATCTCAGTTTTAAGCTGCTATCTGTAGTAAATGTAAGTAACATTAAAATAGAAGTAACATGACCAACTTTTTCATGACATTTTCCTACTTATATATTGTGTATTTTGACTACAAGCAAAATTGTTCAAGATGCAAAGCATGAACCTTAAATGTAAAGAGTTGCTTAATCTGCTTAGTAGACAGAAGATATTGTACTATCCCGGCATTGGTGTCCACACATATAAAACCATATACATATGTACACCCTCACTGAATGTTGACCATTTCTTTTAATATCAGTAATATGTTACTTATCAGTATTGCTTAACTGAGTTATTCCAGGATGGAATTACTGTTGTCCATACAGCATGAATTCATTGCATATATGCATGAACCTCCATAGAGAATTCTTGAAAGACTTCAGAACATAACACAACCCCAGTCTGCCGCCCAAGTCACTGGCACATGCACTGCAGTATTCATCCTTTTTTTCTGGATGTCATGCATATGCAATATTGCTCTGTAGAATTTATGCCTTCAACTTGTGTCGTATTGCACATCTGGCATCTTAATATGGGTTTCCATACTTCTCAGAGGTTGTACCAACAATATTTTACTCTTCTGTTTGTGAATTTAAACTCTTATGGAGTTTTTCCAGGCAATTTACGAACATTTTCAAAAGTACTTTGTTCAGTGTTAACCACCACTACCTTTGGTGTGTAGGTACAATGTGTATTTTCATTCATAATTTTTTTTTTTTTTTTTTTTTTGTGGCCCAAAGATAGGTATTGTCTCAATTCTGGAACCTTATCAGACATTCCAGTTTAGTTAGTGAACATCAATTAATACTTCGTTTTTTATGATTTATGTTTAGTTTAACCATGTGCATGAGAGTCACACACCAGCTTTTGTTATTGTGTCCAGAATAGTCATACACCTTCGATTTATCAATATTGCTGGCTTTATATTTTCCATAGTTAATATTGCTGTGTCAGTTGTGTCTTCCTGACAAGGATTGGCTCTTTTGTCAAATTATTGCATTAGAGTGAGCTGAATCTTATTCCTGCTTGGTTTTTTTTATGCTTTCAGGTAATTATTTTCCCATTAATTAAGAGGTTAGTGTTAGGACTGGTCAGCCTGGTCTCAGCATAATCATTAATGTGAGGGGGTGGGACATGATGCTACATGTCTGCGGTATGATACCCCAGTGCTAGACATCACTATAAACTGCTACATTGAAGACATTGTAGCAATATGACTGAAATTTTTTTAAAGCTATGTTGAAAATCCAAATGACACACACACACACACACACACTCCCATGCATTGAAGAGCAGTGATAGATTTGTGGGTTTCCAGGTCTCAAACCACTCCTCCTTATCTTTATAACCCTGTCTCTTGTCCACACTAGAGTTCAGTTTTGTTATCTTTGAGTGGTGTGGTTGCAGGTCTCACACCACTCATCATTTTTATAGCTCATTACATTGTGTGAAATTATAAATACTGGCACTTATGTTATTAATTGTATTATTATATTTCTTTTGTTTTCACACTTGCAGAAAATGTCTAAACAAAGTGTGGATGCAGGTTTAAAAAGCTTCCATTTGATACTCATACCAACCACCTGTCTTGAACATGCAAACAGATGGGTGTCCATACTGCTGTCTCTGGTCAGAAGAAGTGTGATACCTCACTGAAAACCATCGTAGATATATGGGGATGGGGAAAGGGCTTTCTTCCTCCTTATCTCTACTCTGGGTCCATTTGGACTCAAGGGAAAATCTTGAACTTCTCATAAGAAATCTGTCTCTTCAGAGACATATAAGGCCTGGTTACCCAGGAGAGGAATGACCAGGCTGGATAGTGAGGTTCACCCCACTCCCCACATGAGAGAAGAGCAGCACACTCACTAAGCCCATAGGGCAGTGAGTGAAGCATATCTTTTCACAAGGGAAATGCAGCAACTTTCCAAACCCAGAGTGAGGCACACCTCCACCTCCATGAAGAAGGATGAGTACCCTGAGAGCAGGTAGAGCTGAGGTGACTGGCAGATTGAGCCTCACTGATAGGGGAGAACTCTGATCATGCTCAGTTGTTTTTGATACAGATTAGAGTCAGCTGGCCAGCAATTAGTCACCAACTACTTACCAGTTACCAAACATTTGTCATGGAGATCCCATTGGAGACAGGGATCAGGTTGAGACACCCATCCAACCAGGCAACCTGTAAACCACATTGATGATTAGTTGTCAGCTTACAAATACCTGAACAGGGAATGGATCTGCATCCCCCTCTTCCTTTTCAGTGGAGTGACTTTTCCTTCCATTTCAAATCACTCTGGCATCAAGGCCGGGTTGATGTTGCAAGTCAAAACCTGACATCACCCCTTGCAATGTCCAAGAGGAAGAAGAGTGTCAAGCTGTCTTCCTCCAGGTGCCTCAAGAAACACAAGAGGCATCCTCATCCTCCTGTTGAGTCTGCAACTGGGGACAATCCCATCACACCTCTGGAAGATGCCCACTTTAACCCCAGGGTTCCATCACAGCAGAGAGGTCTCCCCCTAGAAAGACGTTGAGGTCACAAAATCCTTTCAGAGCAGGAAGACGAAGACACCCTTTTAGTCCTGATGGTCTTTAAGGAGTTCAGCAAGTTCTTTCAAGCCATACAACCCCAGTACAAGAAGCAATCCCAGTTTTAACCTTCCTTGCCCATTGGCCACACTATTGGATCTCAGGAGAGGAAGTTTGCAGGAACTTCCCCTTCTCTAAGGAGAGGGGAGGAAGGGATCTGTCCCTAGCAACTCACTTCCTCTCCTGCATTGCATTCCTGTGACATCGATATACGCAGTTGCCCAACTGGTCCTCTTTTCAGATTTCTGTTCAAGCATAATAGACAATGGGTGGGTCCTCTATCATAAAATGAGGATACCAGGCTCAGTTCTGTGAATATCCTTCCCTGACATGTACCCTCACGCAATTCCACCAACTGAATTGGGTGTATTTAAAGGAAGAGGTGCATTCCCTTCTGCAGAAGAGTGTAGTATGGAGGGTTGTAAACAAAAATACTCTGGACTTATACTCCCGGATCTTCCAGTTTCCAAAACAGGAGGATAGTTTTGGCTAATCATAGACCTACCCACCTTAAACAAGTTTCTACAGGAAAAACCTGTCAAGATGGAGACCACTGCTTCAGTAAGACTTGCCATAAAACCCATTGACTGGGCAGTCTCCGCTGACTTCCAGAATGTGTACCTTCATATCCGTATTTTCTTCCTCGGAGAAAGTACCTCATATTGCCAACCATATAAGATATTTTGAGCAGCAGAGACCAATATCTCACTCACTGAAGCGAAGATGGAACCTCTCATGTGTCTTTAGGTCATTAACCCTATGAACCTTTGAGTGACGCTCCCTTTGAGAATCTTACCCTGAAGACTTTTTGGTGCTGATCCTGGTGATGTGAGATGAAGGAGTGAGCTTCATGCTTATTCAGTTGCATAAGGTTGTCTAGCATTCAATTGCAGTTATGAGTCTCCTTTGCCAACCAGGTTTCCTACCCAAACACCAGCTTCCTTTCCTAGCTTCACATCCTACAGAGATCCCCAGTCTCAGTCATGTCTCTGCCGTGGATGATCAAGATTGTCTTTTATGCCCAGTTAGGGCATTAAGGTTGGTCACTTCTAACAGGAAAAGAAAAGTTAGGTTTCCTCCCTTCAGAGGCTTTACTGTTATTTTAGGTATTCACTATTTCCAGGTTGATTGTACAAATTATAAATAGAGCTTATCAGTCATGAGTATTAAAGCCCATTAGGTCTGAGCCATTGCTACCTCATGGGTCTATATAACTCATTCTTCATTTGTCAATACCTCATGGGTCTATATAACTTGTTCTTCATTTGTCAATACCTCATGGGCCTATATAACTCATTCTTCATTTGTCAATACCTCATGGGCCTATATAACTCATTCTTCATTTGTCAATACCTCATGGGCCTATATAACTCATTCTTCATTTGTCAGAGACCTCCTTCTACCTATCTTCTTTGGCACCCAGATCAAAGGCACTTATTCTCTAGGACCTATGGCTGCTTTACAAAAAGTAGCTAAAGCAGATTCTAACTGGCAGCATTAAAATTCCTACAGTATGGGTGAATACATTCTTGTTTATACTAGTTTCTGAGGCCATTTCAAATATGCAGTACTGATGGGTAATGTGTTACTGATATTAAAATGTAGTGGGGGGGGGTTAACCTGATTTTAATCATTTGATACTTACCTGTTTGTACTGCCAGTTTCCCTCCCAACCCTGCTCTAATGTTCCATGAGTAGTCTACTCCTAGAAAATGGATGAGGACTATGGCACATGCACCAGGGACCTGGAAAGCAGACTGAGTCTGTATTATGACATGGATTCTTTTGCAGAATTCTCTGGAGATCCATCCCAGAATTAACTAAGCTATGTAATACTGACAGGTATTATATCATTAAGATTAGTTTCTCCTGACAAACCTCTCCCCCCCCAAGAAATTTATTAGTTATAAAAAAAATATATTTCATCCTAGGTCCAAGCAGCACTAACACCTTCATTTTAAAATGAATTACTGTGACCCATATTTCACAGACTTGGTTCAGTTTTGATGTTAAAACTGTTCATGATGGAATAATGAAACATTGTGTTGTATACATTGTAAAACCACACCCACATTGACCTGTATTTCAAAATTTTACTGGCTTTGGTTAAGTTGTTGCATTTAGTTCATGACCACATAGATAGCAATAAATATAGATCAGCTTTGACAAAGCACGTCTTCTCATAATCTGAGAATTTAATTATTTTTTTTAATGCAAATGCAACTCTATCTTTAATGTCACCATAAGCATATTAATGTAGGAAGCAATTTTTTGTTCTTTCTATCAACCATGCTGTATGTTCAAAGTGGGCCGATGCACCACCTATATGAATTAAGGGGCTGTATGATTTCAGAAAGGCTTATAGACAGCTTTATTGCAAATTATGAATGTTTATATTATTTTTAGATCTTGATTCATGAACTTAAAGGTCAGGTATGGAGATTTATTTTTAACTCATTTGTGAATTGTGCATACCTGAAAACCCTGTATTCATTGTTATTATGTATTAACTTCATTTATGAATAATTGCATTTAAAAGTATGACACTCAAAAAAGTTGGTGCAGAAATTGTGTGTCCCAGATATCTGTGTGGAAGTGATATAACACTAGAATAAAGAGGTAGGAAATGTGAGATTGATTATGAAATAAACAATGATCCAGTGGAATTTCAAGAAATTGAAATGACTGATGCAAGTCAGTATGGTCATAGATAGATTGAAAGATAAAAAGAGAAAACTGATAACAATTATTACAAAAACACTGTACACTCTAAGGAGGACACTACCATAAGACAAGCTGCAGTAAAGACCGCCTTTCCAATAATACTTGTCCCAAAAGACCCACCTTTTGCCATATTACCCCTTCCATGAGACCCCAAATATTTAACCAACTGCCGTAAGACCCCTTTGCAGCAGTCTGGGACTGATCACAGAGTCCTGTTTTGCAGGCTTGCAGTTCCGTTAAGTTTTAATTTTGGGGTTTGGTCAGTTCTAAACAACCTACCATTTTAAGACTAATGAGTTCTAAAAGACCCTCTATTTCTAACCCATCAGAGCACATATCTGCCCACATGGTTTGGTATTAGACACCAGGATTCAGAAGCACTCAGCATTTTTTCTTTTATATTATATCAGCCAGTTGAAAATAAACTAGTTCTGTTGTACATAATAATAATAATAATAATAATAATAAAGACTTTTTTTAGAGAAGGTAACTCAGTTACAGAACTAATCCCTTTGGAGGCTTTCTATCTGTTATGTACAATATATACAGTATATATAACATGATCTGAAGAATCTGGCTTGACACTAAATAATTAAGTGATTTTAAAAGTCAAAGTATCAAGCCTGGAACAGATGCACAGGCATCTGTGAACACATGAACATATATAAAATATAAAATATCATCCTGCATTGAAAAATTCAACTGTGAAAATGATGCAAAATTACAGGAAAGCATGCAGTATTTGTTGTACTAGAACTGTTCAATTGTCTAAAGATTTCATCCATTTGAGACATTGATTATGAAAAGAAGAAATGCTAGGAGCCTGCCTTATGTCACTGGGAATATTGTTCCATACCAGTGGACCAGTATATTGAAAACTTTTTTTCAGCAATTCCTTCTTTGGCCTTGGTATAATGTAATTTTTACTTCTTATGGACCTTAAATTTGGAGTACCAGCAGCAGCTCTTTGATGAAAGATATTGCTTAGATAGACAGGAATGGCTTTTCTGGATACTTTATACATCAGTTTGGCCTTTCTAAGAAATATTCTTTCATGTATTGTTAAAATCTTTATATTATTCATTGCATCCTGGAAATTGTCTATACATTGATCTAAAATCATATGGGAAGCCCTTTTTTTGAGTCTTAAGTGTTATGTTTAAATTAGAGGTATTTTACTCCAAATTACATTACAAATAGTCCAGACATGGTTGAATATAACTTTTATAAAAGATGACCCTATACTGAAGAGGAATGTATGTTTTGATTTTCCTCAATAGCCAAAGATAAGAATTAACCTTTTTTGAAACATGTTTAATGTGAATAGACCAAGTAAGATTGTTATCTATGAATACACCAAGAATTTTATCATGAGAGGTCATATTAAGGCTCACATTGTCAAACAGAACCTGGAGTTTGTAACTATCTAGCCTTGCTCATTTTTGTTGCATTGTAACTAGTAGGGCTTTAATTTTTTTCTGTATTTATGATCATACTGTTTTCCTTGCACCATACATGAAGTCTGTTAAGAGCATCTTGTAAGTTATTTTCAATACCATTTTGGTTTTACCCATCTCAGACAGTGTAGTATCATCTGCATAGAAGTCAGTGGAAGAAATTGAAGTTCCAGTCTTAAGAGGCAAGTCGTTAATAAATAGAATGAGTAACAGAGGTCCAAGGATAGAGCCCTGTGGTACTCTGCAATTAATATTTTTACTTTGAGAAAGTTGACCATTTAAAGATACTTTTTGCACTCAATCAGTTAAGTAAGAAGTAAACCAGTTTAGGGAGTTTTCACTGCATTGATAGAATTTCAGATTTTCAAGCAAGATCAAAAGCTTTACGAAAATCAACCATAATAGTACCTACCATTTCTCCTTGATCTAATGCTTTCAGCCATTTATCAATCAAAGATACAAGTGCAGTTTCACAGGAGTGATTCTGTCGAAAGCCAGACTGATTATCATGAATAAGATCATAAGTGTTCAAATAGTTAAGAAAAGAATCACGTACATGTTTTTCTAGTAATTTGGAGAGACAGGGGAGGATAGAGATGGGTCTGTAGTTATTTACATCATCTTTTGTTTCTGCTTTTAAGCAGTGGCATAACCTTGGCAGTTTTACGTGTTTGTGGAAATTTATTAGACCTAATACTTTCATTGCAAATGAAAGCTAGTATACTCTCTACAATTGCAGGTGCAGCTACCTTTAGTAGCCTTGGTCCAATCATATCAAGTCCAGTAGCATTACAATCATCCATTTTTTAAATTTATTTCAACACAAATTCTGGACTCATTTCAGGAATTTCAAATTTTATATTGTTTGGTAGTTTTTTAGCACAAAAATGTTTGAGTTCCAGATGATCAGATGAAGTTCTGGGTTCTTTATGTTTTTCAGCAATTTGAACAAAAAAGTCATTACAAATATTTGAGATGTCAGTTGGATTATCGGTATAAATGCCCTCATGATTGATGGATAAAATTTCAGTTTTACTCTTACATTTCCATGAACCAAATTTTGTAAACAGTTTCCAGATAGCTTTTTGGTTATTTTGGTTATTTTGGTTTTCATCCAGTACTTTTTTGTAATGCGCTTGTTTGGCTTGGTGTACCATTTTATTAACTTTATTCCTCCAAACTCTATATTCAGATTTATTTCCTACTGATTTTAGATGGTCTCTTTGCTTTATTGCTTCAAAAATTTCTGGGGAGATCCAGCCTGGCTGATGGTCTTTCTTTATCCTGTGTGTTTTTAAAGTGGCATGTTTGTTCACTATACTGATGAACAGATCAGTCCAAGTATCTAAAACATCATCAATATCTTCAAAGATATGGACTGTATTCCATGGAATCTGTTTCAGATCTTCCAGGAATTTAACAGTATCAAAGTTTTGAAGAGATCTACAATTAATGGATTTATGGATATTATTTTTTTTTTTTTTTGTTTTGCCATTGACTTTACATGTTAGAAAAATTGCAAAGTGGTCACTTATACCAATCTTTGGAACCATTACTTCCAAAACATTTTCTTTTGTATTGGCATAAATATTATCTATAAGCATTTTAGAGGTAGATGTTACTCTCGTGGGTTCATTTACTAGTTGCTCCATAACTAACCAAGCAATAAAATCCATCCAATTCACTTTTATTTGATCATTGAGAAGGTCTCTATTTATATCCCCTAGAATGTAAAATTCTTTCTCTTCATCTGAAATTTTATCTACTTGAAGTTCAAAATATTCACACCAATCAGTATGTGATGATGGGGGTCTGTACACAAAACCTACTAAACAGGGCTTTTTCTGGAGTAATCTGTAGCCAAATGGATTCTGTTTGAAAATCCACAGCAGAAAAATCATTTTGTCCTATCTCTGCACACACATCTAGAACATTATTAAAAAAATATCACAAGTAATCCATGGTCACTGTATTAACATTTATGACTTAGGTATTTTCCTGTGGTCTAAGTATTTTCTCCATAAAACTGAGTAAATCCATGGAGCATGCTGCAGCACTATCTGCAAGGCAGCTTAAATTTTGACTGTGCCAATGGGGGGAGACCCTTTAAACGTAACCCCATATCTCCTGACTTAATATTTCACCACGTTCTTCTTGACATACACAGTTTACAGGTATTTTACATATGCTGTTTACAGGTATTTTACATACGCTGTTTACAAGTATTTTACTCTGCAAAGGGCTAAAAATGATAGGTATCTCTAGGTTGTCCCCTTCGAACACAGACAACTTGTCAATTTCTCTCGCATGCTCACTCATTTTCCCACTGTAATTGCCTACAAAGATATGTCTAATATTTTCTGAATGTTTAAAAGTAGTTTAAATGATTTAATCCCTTGTTATATGCTTGGAAAAAAATCTAAATTATTGAGCTGTAGGGCTTACTCAGAAAGATAAAATCTGGTGATCTGTGGGTGACCATTTCTGGAATTCTGCCTAAACACCACAAACACATTTTCATATGTTCTTGCTTGCTCCTGAACATGCTTGCCCTAACAACTCCAGTTCATCTCTGAACAAAATGGATAACACTATATTCTGTCTACTTACACTTCAGAAGTGATGTGAGTTATCAACCTGAGTCTCAAGAAAGAAGTTCTTTGTTGGTTCTCAAACAACGTTCTTGATTTTAGGGTGATAACAACTACAAGAGCATTGTTCTTGTGTCTTGTCAATGGACAGCCCCTAACCCTTCCTTAATTTTAATTGTCCATGTTTAGGAATCTATTGGGGTCAATTTTACCAGAGAAACAGATTTTAAATCTGCAAATAATGTTCTGAAAAATTCAAATAAAACATTTTCTTTGTTGACCCAGGCTGATATGAAAGTAATGTTCATTAAAAAATATTCACCATCACATACATTTGTGAATTTGTTTGTTTATACTCAATATGTTTTATAACAGGCGATCAGACTTAGGAACCAATTTATAGTGAATTTTAGCTCACCCGCATGAATAAAAACAAGAATGTTATATTCCCGTTGTGGATACTTATATAATATCCCACCCAGCCCATGCCGTCCTTTTTAAGAAACAAAACTATCATCCTTGTCATCCTTACATATCAACACCCACTCACCTAATGAACACACAATTTTTAGATGTAAAAGATGCAGTATTAAATACAATTTAAATATCTTTATCAATAAAATTTACATTATCTCCCTAATCACCCAGTAATGACTATTATAAAGTAAAATCACTACCTCCATCTTTATTGTCCCTACTCTCCTATTTTAAACAAAACTACTTTGCCACACAGGATTGGATCTAAAAGAAAACATGTTTATCTGCCTGTCAGTGTGTGTGAGAGAGAGAGAGAGAGAGAGAGAGAGAGAGAGAGAGAGAGAGAGAAAAGAATGCTTTAAAATAAGTCATCACTTTTTTTAAATCAATGTTTTGTTGTTTTTGTTTTTTTCATAAGCCCCACTCATGCATACATTTATTAATGAAGGAGGATCATGGCTTGTCCATTCCTTTTCATGTACAAATACTAAATATTAAACATTAACAACAAGGTTGACAACATTGTAAAGTAAGACTAGACTTCCTGTGATTTAATAGAGTGTCATTTGCAATCGATGCTAAAGAAAATAGATAACCATAATATTCACAAAACCATTTTTCTAGTTTGTAATTGTTTCTAAGTATGGGAATACCAGTCTAGTGTCTAAGGATGTAAATTTATTGAATGTACTGAATAAACAATTTCTCACAAAAAGTTTACAAAATTAAGCAGTCACTCTCAATCTAGTATGGCTCTGTCTTTTTGCAACATGTTGACTATTTTGGCAGGAAAAGTGAATGGCAGTTAAGTTATACCCCAGCACTGCCATTTTTTAAAATAAAAATTAGCCAGACTTAGATAATACATTGTTACAATTAAATTGAGTCAATGAAATTGCTTTTAATGACTGCATGGAAAAGTCAATGACGTAAAAGTCTTTTGTTTTTTCTGAAAGCATCTGTTAATTTCCTTTCTTGTGATGCCCTTGAATAATACAGTACATAATACAGTCATGTCTTCGTATTGTGTACGATGTTGTTAAAAAACATTTAATGCAAATCCAACTCAAGTTCAAATAATGGACAAGCAACAACTACTGGAACTTGTGTTCAGTGTTGAGCAAAGATATTCATGTTCACAGGAACCAGACTTTTCAAGTCTGACTTGAAAAGTCACGGATGTGTAGGGTCTGGGCTTTTAAAAAAAATTGGTGTTGATATAGTTTCTGCATTAACAAAATTACTGAGAACACCTTGGAATAAATATCCAGATGTAAAACATATCCCTGGATACAATTACTGTGGACCTGGTACACAACTGGATACATGACTTAAAGCACCAGTAAATCATGATGCTGCATGTTACCGACATGACTTTCCTTATAATGCTTCAAATGACATCCGTGCATGTCAATGTGCTGATGTTGATCTCATTCATGACCTGAATGAGATTGCGGGACCAGGTGCTTGAGAACGAATCGCAAGAAGGATCATCAAAGGAGGTGTGAAGGCCAAGATTGCAATTGGAGGCTGTCATTAAAAGTAAATTATACTGATATAATCAAACTTTGAGCATGGTTGACCAAACAAGTGTTGTGGCAAATTTACCTACCAAGAAAAATTTCACACTGTTATTTTGATGTCCAAACACCTAATGAGGTTCATCAGGCTGATCTATTATTTCTTCCACATGATCCTGTCAAAGACTGCACATAAAAGTATGTGTTAATCATTGTCAATATTGCCAGTAGATACAAAGAAGTGGAGATGTTGACGTCAAAAGATTCTGCAAATGCACTTGAACGCATTTATAAACATTCACCACTAACAGGGCCACAATTATTACAAGTGGATCCTGGTAAAGAATTTCTAGGATCTGTCTATGTGCTGTTAACATAACACTGTGTGCGAGTTTGTTTTGGACATGTTAATATACTCTGTGACTGAGCTATTGTGGAACAATTTAATCGTACACTTGCAGAATGGTTATTTGGACATCATTAAGGGCAGGAATTATTCATGAAATCTCAGATGCAGGGACTAACCTTGAGTTGGAGAATGGTCTCACAAATCGGTAACACAACTTCCAATAGTCCTAGCAGCATTGAATAATGAAACTACAAGCATACTTGGATTAAAACCAACTAATGCGATCCAACAAAAGACTTATGGTTACTCATAAAAAGATTTCACAGCTTGCACGATTGCAGCCACTCAGAAACAAATTTGTTTGGTATCTATATGCACCTGGAGAGTTAGAAGGTGGACAACATTGTGCTACTGACCCGGTATGGTCTGTTGATGTGTTTACAGTATTGGAACATATCGATACTCCAATACCAGTTGTTACCATTTGGGGCCTATTAATGAGGAAGCAGCAAAGCTACCAACCGAGCATTTGTGCGAGAGGAATTGCAAGTTCTTCCAGCGAATACAGAATTGCCACCAAGATCTGCTTTAAAACGTTGACATGTCAGGTCTAAGTTGACTCACAATGGTATGATGGCCAAAAATGCAATACCATAGGGAGTATCTATTGCTTGGTGTCAAGTGGGGACAAACTCACTTTAGTGCATCTGTAAGCACCCATGCGATGTTTCTGACATCATATGAAATTTGTGATGTGTGTGAATTCATGTCAGTCTCCAAGACATTCCACAGACATGTCATGTTTGAGATCTTTCTGCATAGTAATCCATGAAACACATTTAGCCCTTTTAATGCTCTAAGAGCTTCCACCAATGGAACTGGAAATTCCCATCACAATTAAATACAATTTAGATCACAGTCCCACTAATGCTTCAGTTGGTTTACCTGAGCATTTGTCTTTGAACTTACCAACTACCTTTTTATTAGTGTTACTAAACAAAGGATATTCTTTCGGATAATTACTGGAATCAAATTCATTGACCAAACCTAGTTCAGACATGTCCATGTACGCATCATTATTTGTGATGTGCATTAGCAGTGAGTCAGCGTTGGTGTACAACATCTTGACCTGATCATGGTAAAATTGTTTGATCTTTTCATAGTAAAACTCATACAGTAGCAGTTTCGACAAGTCTAAAATGGATGAACCAACATAGATTGGTTTTGTAAGCCTGAGATTTGATTTTTTTACTGTGAAGGGCAACAAGTCCACCATCAGTGATCTCAAGACTCAGAGGCTCAGTTAATGATAAGCCTTTGAAGTTTGTCTTGTTCACTATCATGGACAAGAACTACATGGATTCGTTTCCTAAGATTCTCCGTGGTTTTTCTGAACAGTGAATTGTTCATGAGCTTGATACTGTCTTTCTCAAACTCATTTGTGCCACTGTGTGCAAACCCGTATTCATCTGTATGTACAGCACCATCCAAGCCGGTGAAATTCAAGCACTCAATGGATCTTGATCACATGCATTCCCAATCACGGATATAACTGCAGATTTCTCACATGCAGTATGTAATTATTTTTTGTCCTGAGACTTTGTCCTAGTTTGGTGCATGCAGTAAATTTATGTCCAGATTCATCAACAATTATGCAATGATATGGGGACAACCACCTACCAGGCACCAACAATGCTTCCTGTGTTTATGGATACTTGTTATGTACATCATGTAAATTTCTGGATTTTCCAAATCAACTTCAAAGAAGTATCTATGTCGCTGTTGATGTTGTAATCGTTGTGATATGTTTTTGTATGTCAATATGTCTAGTGAAACCTACCAACTAGCAATGGTTGCATAATTACCCAACCATAAAGGTTATTGGGACAAATGATGTAACTGTTAGGGGCAGCGAGGTTATAACTCTCTACGTTTGGGTCGCTTATGCAAACATATCTGTTAGTCACCATAGAAACCCTGCCATGAAATGAGCACTAGATAAACAGATGCTGGTCAATATCAGGAAACAATTCCAGCTCAAGTTTGGTTTTGGAGAACAATGCATCCCAAGCCATTCCCAGTGATGAAAAGTAATGCACAGGTTCTAACTTTTAAGTGTGTATGACAGTATCCTGAAATTTCTCAAATACATCAGTGAGCAATAATACATCAGTATGCAGACTCAGATCATGTTAGTCACCCATGATTTTGCATTTAAGTGCTGACCAAACCTTGTTTGCATGTGCATAATCTTTTTCTAAAATACCTTCACGTGACAGCAATGAATGAAACACTTCAATCGGCGACAGCTGACTTTCAGCACATTTGTTCCAGTCACTCATGTACTCATATGGATAAAGATCTTTTCTCGTTAGAAGTTCTGTATCGGTTAAACAATACCTACAAATGATTGCAAAGTTCTCCACCATTAGATTCCTCACTAACTTGTCCAAGGAGGAATTCAGAAACTGCAACGAATCACTGAACTGCAGTTGGCCCAACTTAAAAATCATGTATTTTTCCATACTGTTTGGAATAACACTTATTGGTCAATTTGATTCTGTGGCGACTGCTTGCATAATCAAGTAACCATCATAGCCACACAGGTTTTGAAGCACTACAGGGATTTTGTTTTATTTGGGTAAATTCGCAACTGTAGATTACATGCATTGTGTACAGCTCCTCTGTACACACCAGTGATGTGACAGTGATCAGGAATTTTTTTATTGTTAGAAGTTAAAGCTTTTTAACAGTGGCTGAAGAAAACTTGTGAAATGTTATCACCAGTCAATATCATGACTGCTAGTGAATAGAGCTGTAACTTATGGGTGCAATACAGGATTGGTCATTCAGTTTGCCCATCACACCTAACTACTGTATAACAAAACCCATATGGGACTTGTTCAGTAACTTGTGTCGTTTAGTTGTTGATGTATTTATTTTCATTTGAAATGATGAGACATTCAAAGTCTGTGTAGATGATATAAGGGACTTTCATCTTTTGTTGCACTGTAGTGAATTTGAGAATGTTTTTACCAGGTTCTGGCATTATTGTCCACTGCGATTTTTCACTGATCCCACCACAGTAAAAGTCATGGTCAGTGTATAGTTGTTGGGTGTTAAATACATGCATGCTACGTCTGCATGGAAAGTTCTTAGGTGTGCTTGCTGCATCAGTTAGGTAACCACCAAAGATTTTTTATCCATATGTAATGTGACACTGACTCTGAACCAATCATATCACTCAGCAGCAACATATCAGTCTGGGTTCATCCATGTGAGGATAGTGTGAGCAGATAAAAGTCTTTATCCCAAGTGGACACATTAGCAATGATACCTGTGTTAAGTGCTTGGAATTTATTTAGTGTGGCCTTAGTAACCTGCATGGGAAATTCTATATCGCCAAAATTAAGTTTACCCAATACTGCTGGTATTTTCAAGGTAGGTCTTGGTGATCACTAGCTGGATATAACGCTGATAAAATTGCTCATTCAAAACATCTGTTGTCAACGATTTTTACATTTATAACTGGCCATGGTTGAACCCACTTTGGTGTTAGTATATGACTGGATCCACGAAAAGGTTGATTGATTTGATATGTACCTCATTTTGGGCACATCTTTTGAGAGTCCATCCTAAATCTGCATTGGTGTATTTCTACAACGACTTGAGAATCTTTTCAATGCCTTTTTCAGTTTCATCATTGATGGCACTGGTCTCGTTATGGTTCAGGATTGTGCCACTATGCATATGAAATTTAAATTCAGGTACTTGTGATTGCTTTGCTTTTGCACGAACATACTCAGCAGTTTCAGTAGCAATAGCAGCTGCAAGACGTTTTTGTTCATCCAGAAGACAGTTTTGTTCATCCTAAATATGATGACGGTTTTGTTCAGATGCGTTTAATATCACTTTAAGTATTTCAGCTTTACTTGCACCTCGATATTATGCTCCCTTTCAAATTATTTCATTTGTACCTTTGCTGTATTAACAATTGTTGTTATTCTTTTAGCAAACAGTGGTGGAGCAAGTTGATCCAGTGTAAGTATAGGTCTTAATAATTCAATTATGTCAGCTTTTTGCATACCACTATGCTGTTTTGCGATTTATTTTAGCTGAAGCATGGTAGGCAAGCTTAAATAAGGGGAAAGCCTTCTCTAATTAAGAAGTCTGTCAATAACTTGTTTTAATTTTTGTACTCTACCAAGATCATAATATAATAATATTTACGAACAGATCCACACGGTTGGAGTGTTTATTTATCTCAGATATGAATTTTTTCTTCTCAGAACATAGAAAGGGGTTCATAAAATCACGACCATGGGTTTTGTGGATGTCACTGATTCTTCCAGTCGCCGGCGTTGTATCTTGTCATAAACTTCCAGATGTATTTTATGCAAAAACCCGTGAGGTCCATCACAATAAAACGAAATTATAAATCGGCTCTTTTTAGATAATTAAATATGCCTATTTCATGGTCCTAATAGCAAAACATTCCTTTGCAGCACTAAATAAAATATCTTTCAGAAAGGAGTCAGCATACATAACCTCAAATGATCCATCACTGAGTACAACGCCACCATAAATGTTGTCAGACTGATACATGCACAAAATACTATCAAACGCCTTGTAGATTTCATCAATATTTTGGGGTTTGCAGCTTTGTGAATCTGATTATCCATTGATTATGGACTAACCCAAGTGCATGATCAAACACTCGTTACGGAAATATGTTGGATTTGGTGTTTACTAAAAACCCATCCCTAGTGAAGATTCGTACAGTACCCCAGGCACTAATGATCATGCTATGGTGGTAACAGACTCTGACATGATACCTCAACTTACAAGCAAAAACCACGGAAACAACTCATGTACTGCGAAGCTGACAAGGACGCAATCTATTTAGAAGCAGAATATGTGGAAAAAAAAAAAAAAAAAAAATGAATACACAAAAATGGAATGTTGAAAAGCTATTGTCTCTCTTTAAGAATACGATCTGCATGACCATAATCAAAAATATTCCATAAAACTGTACAAGATACGAAAATCTGTGCATTGGTCTAGAGAATGGAAAAACGTCAATCAAGACTTTACATCAGTCTAAAGTGGACTGAATACAAGAATACAAATTATTTCAGCGACAGTACAAAAAAAAAAAAAAAAAAAAAAAAAAAAAAAAAATTTCAACTTGCAGAGATCAACCATATAAATAATACCATCCAAATAGGACTCGACAAAAACACTAAACGATTCTGGAGATATGTAAATTCAAAACAACCAGACAACTTCGGTATACCGCCACTAAAGAAAAAGGATTCTTAGTAAATGACAGCAAAGGAAAAGTTCAAATACATGTCGACCACTTTAAAACAGTTTTCACCAAAGACATTTTCAACACTATACCAAAAATGGACAAATCCTACAAATAAAACTTACCAAGCCTTACAATAACAACATAAGCTGTTGAAAAATTCTTGTGAAATATAAATACTTCAAAAGCAAGCGGACCAGACAACATTGTCAACTTAATCCTAAAAAACTGCCCACCAACTAGCCTCTGGAATGCAGGCTATTTTCCAATTGTTGGTTGACTCTGGAAGTTTACCAACGGACTGCCTAAATGCAAATGTAGCCCCAGTGTTCAAAAAAGGAGACGTACACCTTGCAGAAAAGAACCGACCAGTTTCCTTACATCAGTCGCATACAAACTTCTTGAACATATAATCTGTAAGCATCTTCTTAACCACCTGGAGAAAAATGATATTCTAACTAAACTGAAACACGGCTTTAGATCGGGATACTCCTGCGAAATGCAACTTCTTACCACAATGCGTGACCTACTTCAAAATAAAGACAAATGAATACGAACCAACATGGTGATAATAGAATTTTCAAAAGCATTCGATACTGTGCCACATCATAAATTACTTTTCAAGTTGGAAAACTATGGAATCACTGGGCCATTACACTGCTGGCTAGAGATGTTCTTGACAAAGCGACACATGCAAGTGGTAGTAGATGAATAATTATCTGAAGCAGTTACTGTCGAATCTGGTGTTCCCAGGGAACCGTGCTGGGACCACTCTTTTTCCTTTGCCCCATTAATGTTCTTTCAGACTATGAAACCTCAGGTCAGGTAGTTTGCAAACGACTGTCTCCTTGACAGAACAATTCAAAACCAAAGTGACCACGATACCCTCCAGAACGATCTCACAGCCCTCGAAAAATGGGCGACAGATTGGAGTATGACTTTTAATGCCACTAAATCCTACCTCATGAGTATGACCAGTAAATTAACGAATTCATCTCACCTCTGCATTTTAAATAACTACATACTACAACAAGTCAGTGAAAACCCATATCTTGGACTAACATTATCTGGAGAGTTCAAGTGGGAATCATATTATCAAATCGATCAATAAAACAAACTCTATATTGGCATTTCCCAAAAGGAATCTCCGACACTTTCCACAGACATGCAGACGAACTGTCTAGCACTAGTCACATCCGTGTTAGAGTATCGTTGTGTCATCTGGGATCCCTACTACATCAAGGATATTGACAGATTCAAGAAGGTTCAATGCCAGGCAGCAAGATTTGTATCTGGTGACTACAAAATAAGTGAAACATGATGCGTCACCCAAATGCTAAATGACCTGGGTCTATCAACACTCCAAGACAAGCATAGTATGATCTGTATGATCAGATTAACATACCTCTACAAAGTGGTAGAGGGGTTAGTGTCGGCTCTGTCACAAAATATATATTTCTAAAACCATTACGATATAAACGCCAAATTAAAGTAAAACATTTCCTAATTTTGAACTATAAAAATTGTAGAAAAATAAATAACAAATAACAGTAGATGTTTTGTACTTGAACAATGTAGAACAGAATAATTTAGAAATTCTTTCTTCGTAAAATCAATTGTGGACTGGAATCATCTTAGAGACAGTGTTGTGTGCGCGCAAACAGCGGAAAGCTTCAAGGCAGCTCTTGAACAATTCTGCTAACTTTTTAGTGTCTCTCTCTTCCAGCGCAATTTTATGCCTTAACTGACCCTGCACTGTATACATCCAGATTCAGATATTTCATCAATATTTTGGGCTTGTGTATGCTTGATAACAGCTTGTGCTTGCGCTTCTTCTCTTCTGTAGTAATGTATTGTAATAAATTTTGGAGATGCGCATTTGGTTATAGCTCCCCGTTTAAGGAATTCTTAGATTTGTGTGATTACTTGTTTGATTATTGGAATTCGGTGCAATGGAAATATTCCTTAGCCCGAAATAATTAGCCAATTGCTAGGAGCAAACGTCACGGAGAGAAAGTGTTAGTGAGTTTCCATGATGCCATGGTCAATTAGAAGCGAATTTAGAACCAAACCGCATGACTGTCCCTGAATAATATAGTCCCTATTAAAATCTAGTGGTGTGCATTGGTGTTGTGACTGCAGTGGCAGTATTTACGGTAGGAAACCGGTAAATTACACAATGGAATAAACAAGAAGTGACTCGGCAGATACCGTTTATGTCGCCATGGTGGCAAATGTGATGCAGTTGTACTGGCGTAATGTGCCTTCAAACTCTATATTCACTGGCCTAAAGTGACGTAGTTAAAGTAGTTCCCTGTGTTAGGGGATACTTGTAGAGTTTCTACGTCGTGAACTGCTGACGGTACGGAAAGTTGATGAATAGAAACTATGCAGATGTGCGGTTGATAAATATTTGGAAAGTTGGGAGATCTGTCGTCTTGCACTGATTAGAGAAAAATTTATGTATAGAATGGACACGTCGGGCTTTCTAATTTACAACTGAAGTTGTATAGAAGTCTTTGGAAATTTGGGGTAAACTTATGACTTTTAGCGGGAATCGCGCCATGGTTTGACACCGCTCGGTTAAGCAAAGACCCCTGGCTTGTAACAGTATATCACTTCTTAAAAAAAAATGTACTGTTCATTAGAGAGTGTGGATTCCATTGTTATGTTAAGGGGTGGGTGGGTGATATGATATATGATTCCCCACCTGTTGTAGTGCTTTGGTTATCGTTATCTACAGGGTTAGAACCTCAAAAACCCTGAAAAACCCAACATTTCATATTGACCTTAGAAATATAAAAGAGGCCTAAAAACTGAAGGAAACCTAAATGAATTTTTAAAGGCCCCTACAACTTTGGAAAAAAAAAAATGATGAAAGGCTCTAGCCCGACTCCACAAAAAAATACTTTTTGGAACATGATTTTTCATTAGGCTTGCCTGGGGGTCGAGAAAGTAAGCACATTATGCAAATTAAAGACATCGTCATTATAATTAATTTATTAATTTTCACTTTATCTTTAGTTTCATTTTATTTAGAAACAAACTCAAAGCATACTTTTTAAAAATTTTAATAAATGTTATGCTCACCATGGAGATAATCTTTTAACTGCGTTGTGTCTTGAACCACAAAAAATTAAAACCTTGAAGAAAACTTGTATCTAGGAGATCAGGGCCATGTCGGGCAGTAGCGTGGGAAAATTGTCTGGCATTCCTTAAAGGTATGATAGTAAGCCAAACTTCGGTTACGCATACAAAGTCGAATGCCTGAGCTAAACATCGGTACCAAATTTATTACGTTACGCGAAATGTAGCTTGAAATATTAGAGTTTATTCTTAAATAGGTTGCGCGAGAAATGAGGTAAGTGTCTTCCCTTGTAGTTATTATATAGTACATGTATGACAGGTAAATTGTAAGCAACGATACGAGCCCCTGTGGGTATTATTGCCCAGAGCAAACAATAAAATAAAATATCATATTAATGGATGGAGTAGTTGTTGTTGTAGGGTTTAACGCCATTTTTCAGCACAAGATAAGTTATACATGGTGGCCGGTATAAATGGTGAATGAAGAACCCGGGAAAACCCCGGAAAGAACTACCGACGCAGGAGAAGCTACTGTCAAGCTTCTCACATACCCACATTGGCCGAACCCGAGACTGGAACCTACGAAGACAGAGGTGAGATGGCAGTTATCCGGAACGGTGAGCGCTTTAGAGCACTCGGCCCCTCGGGGCCCCTTCTGAGCAAATATATAGAACAGAACAACATAAGCCTCCGTATATAATATATAGCAATTAAATCAATTACAATGAAACTGAAAATGACATTTGAATGGCACGCTTTCTTTGAAATCGAATTACAAAATTTAAATATAATTAGCCGTTCTGTTATACCGAATAAAAATAAATTTCGTCATAGAACCGAGTGAATGATCGAACTCAAACTGCTGGCATGTCAGCATAACCTGGTTTCCTCCGGTCCTTTGAAACTTGTGGCACATGACTAATTGTAAGCTGTTCCATATGCAGCTTTACATTCAAGCTTACGTGTGCAGTCCATATCAGTTTCAGATACGAGTCAAAGATTGTGTGTTCCACATCCAACTTTCATTTTCATGTTTCACCAGCTCAGACTCAGTAGTCTCTCCGATTATTTAAAGAAAAATTTTCTCGGAAAGCAATGTTGAGATTGATAAGCACGACGGTTTAGCTTTCACGGCCATTGTCTGTGTTAAGGTTGTAAATGAAAAACTATGTATTTCAAGTTAAGAAATTTTAGAAAAATAAAAGAGTGACCACTCCCCAAATCATCTAATGTTAAATATCCTCCATTTTAAATTACTATTTCATAACATTATTATGCATATACACAGTCTCGTGTAAATGGTAGGCACACGTAGTCATGAAACATTAATTTTAAGTCAACAAGATCTTGCTACCTTGATCACTAGAAATATATCAGGTACTTTTTTATATTAGGAAAACAGATTGTTATATACAATGCAGATTGATTGCTTGTATTAATTTTGTTCTGGCTTTTTTTAAGCACGCCAAAATATTAATACATTGCTAAAGTAAATCAAAATTGCTTATTCTTCTCAGAATTTTCTGATACGCTAAATGAACTTGTTTGATTAAATCTGTAGTTTATATATAGCATAGGAATATCGATTGATACAACATTGCCGTGTTCTAAATGATACCGTATACAGCCTCGAGAACGTGTCTGCGTTTTGGTCACTTGTGTACATTAATAATCCATGCGAAACACATAGTATCTGGCTTGCTTGCCAAACTGGACACAAGTCATCGGGAACTCAGCCTGTGACGTATATCAGGTCCCAAAGATGCAAAAAGGGGCAAAACTGGCATAATGACAATACTGAAAAAGAAGAGAAGATTACATCGATGATCTCAAGATGGCCAGAACATGAACTACACTTAGTCTCCTGATTTGCTCATCACTTTCCTGAAGGGTTCACACAACTGGGCAATGAACATGGTCATGGATGTCAAATCAATCTAACACGGATGTCAAATCAATCTAACACAGACAGACACAACATGACAAATTTTCGATGATGTGTCAGGAAGACAGGTTGAGAGATTCTCATCACAGAAGAGAAGAGTTTGAAAGAGTGGTATAAATACTTGTGCAACCATTCCTTACCTTCAGTGACTTCTTTGGAAATGACGGGCATCAAAACTCTCTTGCAACAAAATCATCAATTTACTCTGCAGATATTTTCAAGGTAACAGTAAAGTGTGAACACATGAAATATCATTACTCTTAAAAGGAATAAATGCCTTGGAACTGTTACCTTCTGGTTCATTTGTTTGTAAACAGTTTCATGGAATCCAGTGATGTGTACTAAAGATGAACTTCCTCATCACAAACCTAAAGACGTTCAAGACTATGTCATCAACGCACACAACTTCCATCACTAAGGAACCCATTGCGTAGTTGTATGCTTTCCAGACGACCACAATATGGAATATTTTGATTGTTATGGATTACCCTTCTGGAAAACATCTTCAACTTTATGAGAAGAAATGTTGTATCCACACAGTTCAATAACATGAGATCATAAAAATCAGATCTCATTGTGTGTAGACAATATTGTAAGTATCTTCCGCATCAGCGTAGTCTTGGATTCTCTATAGAATATTTAGTAACTTGTTTTGAACCTGATAACTCTAAAAAACGATGATAAAACAAGGGTGTTTTGCGAACCTTATGTGTATAAATTTTCTTCAGCACAGAAATGTAGCGTCTATGGATGGCAAAAGGACACTGTACTAGATGAGCATTTGAAGTCTGGTCAGACTCCACAACATTGTCAACCTTAAAAGTACGTTCAAGTTTATTAAAGTTTTGGTATTTGTAAATAAAAAGGATGTGACTATTCCCAATACATCCTTTTAATTTACTTTTGATTTAGTTGATTATTAAGCAAAACCTTTTGATTTAGAGAAAATTTCATTTAAGTTCGCATACAGAATTTAAACTCTGGCATGGTGTAATAGTATGCTTATATGATTTCATCGCCATTCTTTAACATTCTACCCTTTTCATTGGATGGTATGTGTGGGGTTTTGGTCATTATACAGGATTTTGGGCTTAGTAATCAAACAGTGGGGTGCATGATAGCAATTAAAAAATAGGGTGTTGTAATATGGCAAATTTTGAAGACTTCTTGAAACTTAAGGTTGAATAAATTGTGCTTTGAAGTTATCATAGTCAAGCCCGAAAGGTCTTGAGAAAGTTCACTGATATTTCACTTGTTTCATCTCTGAAACATAAAAGGGTCTACGTTTAAGCTTCAGTAGAATTGACCGAGTCATCGTAACGGTATAGTGACACAGAGTACATAGAATTACCGACTGTATCGGATGGAAGAGGACTTTATGTCAAATAATTGATCTTCAAAGGAAAGCTAATTGCAGCATATTTTAGGCTGGTGAAATCTGATGAAGACAGGATTATTTGGGGAGAATTTTAGGAACAGTTGTTTCCGATTGGTCAGTAAAAATTAAGGCGTACACTTTGGGAGACTGGGGATTTAGGGTACCACCTGCTCTGAATTCTTTAGTTCGACTCTTGCCTTGTGAGAAGACAAAAGGTCCGACTCCTTGGGAAACTTGAGAATAGTGTTTTCCCTCGTAGAGAGGCCAGATAGCTGTCTTATAAAGGAAGACAGGCTATAGTGCTAGGACGCACGGTTTGTGTGGAAAGAAACAGCATTAAGGTACGCAATTTTAGTTTCCATATAATATTCTATTTCATTTGGGGCCCCGAGTGGCCGAGTGGTCTAAAGCGCTCTCCGTTACGGATCACTGCCATCTCACCTCTGTCTGCGTGGGTTCGAGTCTAAGATTCGGCGAATGTGTATATGTGAGAAAGCTTGCCAGTAGCTTCTCGTGGGTCGGTGGTTCTTTCCGCGGATATCCCGGTTTCTTCCTCCACCATTAATACTGGCCGCCATGCATAGCCTATCGTGTGCTGAAAAATGGCGTTAAGCCCCACAACAACAACAACAACAAATCTATTTCATTTGTTTGGTTTTTGCAAATGTGTTGATATGCTTATGATTCATGCATGTATCGTGTATTCATTTCGTAGGACTCTGTTGATATGTTAGAGTGTTATGCAATTTAATTCTTTAATTTAACAATTATTAGTTCATTGAGAGAATTGACGGATTGCATGTAATCAAATATTCAATGTGTAGAATTCCATACGAATTTATGATGTAACCCAAAGAATGCTCAAGTATGCAGTATTTCATAGGGATTTATGAATTAACCCTAATATTCAATGTGTTATATTTCTTATGATATATGAATTGATTTCCTGTGTAGGATGATATTGTTATCGTGAGTTAATGACAATTGTATATTTATATATGATTTCGCAATGCTCAAATGATCTTGCAGGTTATTGGTTACTGTAGCTAGATTTAGTGAATATTATGCCATAAGTAATCGAACATTTATTTTATTGGACAGAATTGACTAGTCAAATGTAAATAAGACGTGTAGTAATGTATGCTGATATATACGGCCGCATTTGTCTGTAGAGGGCACGTGGTAATTTCTAATCAATTGCCATGCGGCGAGGGCAATGAACTTCGAGCTAAGGTCATTTGTACTAAATATAGCGGTGTACCTTACCGAAATACGGAAATCTGTAAGGACAGTTATTTGTTAAGATCACATTATGTCAGAATTTATGCAGTGTGAATCGCTAATCTGAATACGAACAAAGAGAGTTTATTTATATAAAGGTAAGTGGTGAAACTTGTCTAGCTTGAGCCATACTCTTATATTTAAGGAAACAGCTTTACATTCTACCGAGAAAGAAGGAAAGGAAAAGGAAAACCCGATGAGTCAGAGGGAAATCCGCATCTAAGAGAGGTCGGAAGAGTCAGGATTCAGAAAGGGGACCAAAGCGCACGCTTAGACGTGGAAACAAGACAAGAGGAGAGAGACGTCAGGTGATGCTGTCAAGCGTGGAATTGTACTCTCTAAATTCATCACTCGTAATATGATGTAAATTGAACACTGCGACTAAATTCAATGTAAATCTGTTGGATTGAAAAGTGAAATTTTGGTTATGTATTAATTGATTAAATTTATTTCTAGTACATCTGTTGGAATGAAAGTGAAATTTTGGTTATGTATTAATTGATTAAATTTATTTTTATTTATTGGTAAAGGGGGCTCGTAGTTGTTTATTTCTTTCAAAAGCCAAGCTCAGCTATCTGTTAACGTTCCATCTATCCGTCCACACTGGGCAATAACACCGTGGGAGGTCATTCCCTAGTTAAATATCGCCAAATCAATTAAGGAGGCTTTAATGTTTTAAAGCCCCCGTTACAAAGTGGGGGTCTATCGTCCGGGATATTTTGAACAGTGGATAGCAGATCTGAGCATATATTGAATAGAAATATAGTACCATAGCAGTGATAACTTTGTTTATTATTTAAATAAGGAATTACGAGTGTGAATTGAGTCAATATCTATGCAATTTTGTAATTTGTGCATGCCTTTGTTGAGATTTTCTTTAATGTTTGTTATGACATTGTAAGAAATTAAGATTCCGTACCTGAATCGCTGATAGCGTGGTCGTTGTCTGAATTCAAGTAATTCAGAAGCAGTATTGACTTTAGTTACTTTTGTGAGAAGAGATAATTAAGGAAGTCTCGGGGGAGTAATTGCACATTTGGTGCGAGCAAGCTGAATTTGGGGAAAATTCAGAATTTTGTACTGCCAAAAGCTGTTAGGTAACTTTTGAGTGATTCTAAGTAAGTCTGTAGGTTAAGACTTTACTAGGATAGAATACGGGTAAGTATTCTTAGGGAAGCTGTTTCCTGTAGGGCAGTAAAAGGGTAAGTGAGTACCAATCTAGGTAAGTTGGTTGGTGATACAGTCGAGTAGACTAGGATGGCAACTGATAGGCAGTTAGTCAGAGAATATAAATCTATAGGTAGGGACGAATTAGGTTATGAAGGGACCCAATTAGCGGAATTTGTAGAGCGGAGTCTCAAGGAATATAGAGAACAGCAAGCCCAGGAGAAAGAAAGAATCAGACAAGCCGAAGAAAGGGATAAAGAAAGAGAAATTGAGTTAGCCAGATTGCAAACCGAAGAAAGAGCCAGGGAGAGAGAACATGTGTTAGCCATAGAGAGACTAAGGATCGAAGCGGAATCTAGGAGTGGCGAAGAACTGAATGAATATTCAGGACCCTCAAGCAAAAGATCTGAGGATAGACGTATCGTCCAGATAGCCATGCCGATGTTTAATGACAAGGATGAAATTATCGATAACTTTTTAACGCAGTTTGAAAAGTTAGCCTTAATACATCATATACCCAAAGACCAGTGGGCCATTAATATTTCTGCATTTTTGCAAGGAGCTGCCAAGGATGTCTACCATAATATGGCACCCACTGAAGTAGATGACTACGACGCGCTCAAGAAAGCGCTATTACGGCATTATGAGTTGTCGGCTGAAAGTTTCCGCAAACTTTTCCGAGAGTCGTCTAAGAAAACAACGGAGACACACGCACAATTTCATACTCGTGTGCGCGTGCTCTTCGACAAATGGATGAAAATGACAGAAGCCGCACTTACTTATGAAGGCATACGGGAAGAGATATTGAAGGAACATGTCCTCCGTACGTATCGGAAAGACCTGATCATATTTTTGGCGGAGCGTGATTTCGCAACCTTAGAAGATATCATTGTGATGGCTGAGCGATATGAGAGTGCACACTCTCGTCCAACCACCTGGAGTGGCAGGGATCGAACCAGCGTCCCTGACTTTAGGAAAGCTAACGGTGTGACACCTCATAGGAGGAATGGTCAAAATGGTGGGAAGCTAGGGGCTGATAATCCCAACCGTGACCAGTTCCCTGGCTCAGGGAAGTCTCAAGGGGTAGATAAGGGTACCCCTAGTAAGAAAGATGAAGTTGTGTGCTACGGTTGCAACAAACATGGCCATATTCTCAAGAACTGTAGGAAATATCGTCTCACGATAAATGTAGTGACACCAGGCACTGGTAGAGAGAGTAAACCAGAAGAGTGGTCGAATACTGCAACAGCTACGGTAAATGGAGAGAAGGCTACTGTGTTGTATGACACCGGCTGCAGTTATTCAGCTTTGGTGGATAGCAAATTTGTTAAACCTGCTGATTATACAGGTGAGACAGTGGAAGTTCAATTTACTAATAGGAGTAAAGATTCCCGTCCAGTTGTTTACATCGATCTTGATTCGCCGTATGTGAAAGAACGAATTGAAGCAGCGTGCTTGTCAGGGTTGTCGCATGACATAATTTTAGGATATAGGTATGTGTTGCCACAGCCTAATCCTATGACGTGTACACCCGTACACGTGGTGTCCGTAGAGACGAGGTCTATGAAGCGAAGGTCAGGGTCGAAGCCGCTGAACCCCTCGACTTCGCCCATAGATAATTTGCTACCTGGTGAATTAAGGAGACTTCAAGAGGAAGATTCTACCCTTAACAGGATACGCGGGTATGCAAAGGAGAAGTCCGTGCGGAACTTACCTGACGGTGAGGTAGAGTTCACATTGAAGCGGGGTATCTTGTATCGATACACCCGGAAAGGTTCCGAGAGGTATAAGCAGGTAATTGTACCTCGATCTAAGAGAGAAGAAGTGCTTAGGCTAGCACATGAGAGTCTACTCGGTAGTCACATGGGCGTGGCAAAGACGAGAGATAGGTTAGTAAGGGAGTTCTACTGGCCAGGTGTGTATGGGGATGTAAGGAGGTTTTGTCTGTCGTGTGACAAGTGTAAGCGGGTGGCACCTAAGACCTCACATCGCCCAGTGCCACTACGAACCACCCCTCTGATTCACGACCCTTTCTCAAGGGTGGCTATGGATTTGATAGGTCCGATAAAGCCTGCGTCAGAAAGTGGCAATCGTTATGTGTTAACGATTGTTGATTATGCTACCCGATACCCGGAGGCCATTGCGTTGAAGAACATTGATTCAGTTACGGTGGCTGAAGCTTTGTTAGGAATTTGGTCTAGAGTTGGTGTTCCTGACGAAATACTAACTGACCAAGAGACGCAGTTTGTTAGCCAGGTGATGGAAGAAGTGAACCGGTTACTTTCCATTAGGCACCTGACTACTACCCCGTATAACCCGCAGTGCAATAGTCTAGTAGAGCGTTTCAATGGGACGTTGAAGCAAACTCTGTTGTGCGAAGGTCGACCCAAAGACTGGGATCGATACCTTCCCGCGATACTTTTCGCGTACCGCGAAGTACCCCAAGCTAGTCCAGGATTTTCGCCGTTCGAACTAGTCTATGGGAGGACAGTGAGAGGACCCATGGCTGTATTGAAACGGTTATGGACGGATGAAAAGGCATCCGAGGAAGTACGAACAACGTATCAGTATGTTGTTGATCTCCGTAACAAGCTGGAGGAAGTTTGCAACTTGGCCCAGAAAAATCTCTGTGACGCACGGGGACGTCAAGCCAAGTACTATGACAAAAGGGCAAAGGAACGTAAGTTTGAAGTGGGTGACAAGTTGTTGTTGTTACCGTTGGAGCACAACACACTCCAAGTATCCTGGAGAGGACCGTTCGTTGTAACGGAAAAGAAGGGTGGACAGAACTATCGCATCAAGGTGGGAGATAAAGAGAAGTTGTACCACGTTAACCTTCTTAAACGCTACCGTGAAAGGGAATCACCTACTGAGTTGGTGGTTGCTACAGTTGTGACTGAAAAACCCGACGACAACGGAGGAGTGGCGGAAGTACTTCCTAGTTGTCCTTTGACGAGGAATGAAACCTACGTCGACGTCGTCCTTGACGTAACGTTAACGTCAGAACAACGTGAAGAGGTGGAGGAGATACTCCACGACTACGCAAGTGTCTTGACCGAAAGACCAGGTATGACGGACCTGGAGGAGTTCAGTTTGAAGTTACTGGATGAAACGCCTGTGAAACTAAAACCCTATCCACTTCCTCATGCGAAGTTAGAAACTGTACGGAATGAAATTCGAGCTATGCTTGACTTAGGGGTCATTGAACCAGCCGAATCCGCGTATAGTTCACCAGTTGTTTTAGTACAGAAGAAGGATTTTGATCACCGCTTTTGTGTTGACTATCGGAACTTAAATAGGATCACGGAATTTCAGGTGGAAATGTTACCAGACCCTGAAGCCATATTCGCCGGAGTAACCAACGCCAAATATTTCTCGAAAATAGATTTGTCAAAGGGATATTGGCAAATTCCAGTTCGCAAGGAAGACCGTCCAAAACTTGCCTTTGCAACACCAGATGGGACCTACCAATGGGTAGTCATGCCGTTCGGGGTCCAGAACGCACCCAGTATTTTCCCCCGAATGATGAGGAAAATGCTAGAACCTTTAAGAGGGACCGGAGTTTCGAATTTCATGGACGATTTGTTGTTGGCGACAGCTACCTGGGAAGAACACGTAGTCTTACTGAGAAAAGTTCTGGAACGACTCAAACAGACAGGGCTCACCGCCCGACCATCTAAATGAGACTGACGTATCTAGGACACACCCTCAGTGAAGATACATTAACCCCAGACAGCGCAAAAGTCGACAGCTTCGGAACACCTCACGTCCAACTACAAAGACGGAAGTGCGATCTTTTCTAGGACTTGCAGGTTATTATCGTAAGTATGTTGCAAATTTCAGCGCTATTGCTAGTCCGTTGACTGACTTGACAAGGAAGAAGGCTCCGACGAAAGTTATTTGGATCGACGCTTGTGAGAGGGCATTTCAGACATTGAAAAATAGGTTGGCGTCAGACGCCGTAGTGAGACTACCGGACGTAACAAAGGACTTTGTTTTACGTACCGACGCTTCTGACAGTGGTCTTGGTGCAGTTTTACTGCAGGAACATGATGGGAACTTATTCCCTGTTGCATATGGTAGTAGGAAGTTATGTCCCGCTGAGCGTAATTATTCAGTTACCAAAAGGGAATGCCTAGCGATTATCTTTGGAATCTCTAAATTTCAGCGCTACCTGTATGGGCGAAAGTTTATTCTTGAAACTGACCACCAACCTCTTGCTTATTTGGCCCAAGCTAAATTGACGAATGGTCGTTTAATGAGATGGTCGTTATTTCTTCAGCAGTATCAAGTTCAATTGCGTTACATCAAAGGAAGCGAAAATGTAGGAGCAGATTGTATGAGTAGATTAGTTGATTCTGAGGTGAAGGGGTCACTTCAGGACATGTAAACAATGACTTGAACTGCAACTTCAAAATTCGGAGAGCAAAAATCCCAGATTTTACTCTTAAAG
>JAECUM010000137.1:0-83608 GCA_016617855.1 Megalonaias nervosa | reverse complement strand
AATATTTCTTTAAAATAAAAAATAATTGACATTCAAGTTTTTAACATGGACTTGACTGTGAAACAATTGGACATATAATAAAGCAACATAACTCCTGCCGGAAAAAATCTTATCCACAGAGTAAATTACACGATTATTTCCCTTCATATACTGCGTCATTATCATAATGCGCCATACACCTATGCATTTCTCAACCTATGCATTTCTCAACATCTAATCTATGTCTATCACACTGTATGATATTTGCCGTAAATACAATGTATTTTAATCTCAATAAAGTGTATCCGTCTGTCTGTTTATCTGTCTGTCTGTTTAAAAACCAAACCTATTGATAGGTCCCTGCCGATAATGTGAACGGTGCTGACCCGTAACAGGAAATCCTACGATACGTAGTTTTAATAAAACCGAATTGTAACATTGGATTGGCTATGTTTTGATAGTAATTTTAAAACCTTAAAACGAAAAATGTATATGTATAAAAGCACACATACATATTGACCTACATACCGACCTATATACAGTCAAACAGATGTGTGGGTTTTGGATGACGTAGCGATTATCGAGTTTCCACTGTAATGCTCTTGTGTTAGTAATAGCTATATAATAAATTCTCGAGCGGTAGTCGAGTGTCGTTAGCTCAGTGCACGAGTGGTTGACTTTGGTACTGAACTTCTGCTGTTCGACTCCCATGACCGTGGGGGTGGGTATGGTTCTGGATTACCAAAAAATTATTTTAAGAATTGGGGAGCATCGCACCTCCCAAGGTTTCATATCCTCATCACGTTAAACAACGTGATGAGTGCGTTTTGCACTTATCCAGTGGGTTTAAACTGGTGGGTATATGAAACCACAATACAAGTTGCTCTCCCCTAAAATAATCAGTAGCATGCCTGAGCTTTCTATCTCATTGAAGGGCCCAAATAAAAACATTCAGAAAGAATGTTAGCCAAAAAGAAACAGAACATGGAGTGCCAATAACGGTCATAAGAGAGACATAGCGCAAAAAGGTCCCCATGAAAGACACACAGGCTATTAAGAGGCCCCAATGACGGGTAACCGCTTAGGATGCTACTGATTATTTTTGATATTTTTAATGATAATAATAAATCAACCATCCTAACATAACGTATATGCAAAAGGCAAGGTCAAATCTCAAGGTCAAGGTCAAAAATCTGATTTTTTTTTTTGCAAAATTTACTCGGGCATCATTCTACGAGCGTATATACAAATTAATATTAAGAGACTCTTGTCTTAGATCCAGAATGTATCCTGCCTGGTCAGTAAGTTTGAAATTTATTCTTGACAATAATGGATTATGTACACGTAGATAAACTGGATTAATTGGCTCAGATACAATTAACCACCTGGGCGGTACTTGAGGACTAAATGCATATAATATATACCCTTGTTGAGCTTGAGTGGATTTTTCAAGATCTACTTGATAGCTACCATCAATTACGTCACATACTAGATTGACTGCGATTGTTGATGTTATATTAACAATATCAGGTGAGATATGGCGACCTCCACCATATGGATCATTATTATATTTAAGAATGGTTGGTGGCGGGATTAATTTTCTCCATGAATCACATATTCTTTTAAAATGTTCATCAATAAGATCATTAACTGATTTCTTTAGCTCTTCAGAGTTAAATCCCGGAATTATAAATGTTGGTAGCTGTTCTTCTGTAATTCCATAATGTTTAAGAAATACTGTTGTAAATAAACGTTTATAACTTACATGCTGAATTGGGCCGTCTTCATTAACTATGTAAGTATTAAAAAATCTATCTACCGGTGCGTTTAATGCTTTTTCTCTGTCAACGATAGCCTTATTTGCATATTCTAAGTCTGATGCAACTTGATTCAAATGCTGTATTGTTTCAATTATTTGATTTTTTAAATCATCGTCATAAAAAGTGTTGATGCTGGAAAATAAATTTCTTAGATCATTCAGTACACGTTCATGTTCAGATTTAATTGGTCTTGATTTTGAGTTAATTTCTTCAACGTTAATTGTTGATATTCTTGTTGTACCTTTCTTACCTTGAATGAAATCTATAAAATGAGTATAATGTGTATAACCACGATAAGCATCCGGATTCTCTATAAATGGATAAGTCTTTCGATATTCTGGAAGTTTTATAAATTTTTTAACATTTATAACGAAATCAGATCGTTGTGGTTCTGGTGGGCCTTTATAAACTGATGCACCTTCAGGCCATCCTAATACTGATCTAATCGAACTTTGATAAATATCTACAACATAATCAGGAGAATTTATTTCAATCACCGCTGATAATGTTGGTTCGTAAGCAGTAATTGCTATTTTTGATTCTTTTCCTGTGATGGATTTAATCCTGCATTGGAATTTATCATTGATTTGTTCTATTTGATAACTGCCCGTTGGAATGATAACTACTTGCCAATCAGGAGTTCCATCAGGCTTATTCTTATTTGCAAAGACCAATGAATTATTTGGCTGTAGTCCACCAAATGGTTTTGATCTAATATTGGGCCAGCTGTAATAAACTCGCAATTGTGCTAGGGCTATTTCCTTTGCCGGAATTGCGGTTGGAAAGTTAACGCTAAACTCAGGATTGGTCGAACTTAATGAGATCATCGTAGTTTTTGACGGGGTTGTATTAGTGACGATCTGTTGAAGTAATTCTCTTGACGCTGCCGAAGACTCAGTCATTATTATTATTATTATTATTATTATTATTATTATTATTATTATTTAATTCTCCATTTTTTCGCCTTGGTTATTGTGAGTGACTTTGTCACCAGAATCGCTAGCGATTCTGAATGCTTCATCATAGGTTTTCATTATCGTTGCTAACTCCTCATCAGATATTTTACCATCACTGAGGTACAACGAAATATATGACGATAATTTAGAATAGGCTGTTGTTGCTGTATGTAATTTTATTATATACTCGTGCAATTTATCATTTGTACATGTAGCTATCTTTTTAGCTATAATACTAAGAATGCCTGCGATAGTTGTTGAAGTTGAAATGACAATTGTTACAACTGCAGGCGCTGTCATTGTTATTGTTGATAATAATAATCCGGCCCCAGCAACAATAGCGGAAACTGAGTAAACAATTATATCAATGACAACCATACGTCTGCGATATTTTTTTTACTTTTACTGTATAATCGTCGATTATATTTTTTAATTCAATCTGACACTTACATATTTGATTGTATCTGTGACGTTGAATGTCGATGTAGGACTGGGGTCCTTGGTTTTGATTCATTATACAATGACGTTAAGTAATTAATTAAGGAGTTTCAGCTACGAATTCCAGACACCACCAGTAACATCTCAGGGGCATTTCCGTTGACGTCAACGTAAATATTTCTTTAGTGTCCTTGGTTAACATCACCAGTAGAGGATTATGATATACATTCGGTGATGATGAAGTGGCAGCAGTAATTTCTAAACCGTACATGGACAGCCTGTATAACCCAGTTACTTCTGCAGTATGTTCGAGAGTTTTATTTTGCAGTGTCCATGTTGATGACCCCGATGCTAGTGTGTACACGATATTTTTAATTTGTCCGTGTGGAATTTTAATCAGATTAGTTTTTTGAACAATATTAGGTATTCCACTGACAATGTCGTTGAGTTTCATGTTAACATCGGAGAGTTTTATGTCAACGGTTGGTTGTTCCCCAAAAAATTCTTTAATGGTTTTGTTTATGTTTCTACGAAAATTTAAGAACCTTTCTACATGTCTAGAAAAAGTATTATTGAGTGTAGTCATTTTGTCATTGATTGTTTTTAGCGAAGTTGACATAGGAATTTCCTTATCATCGACGTATTCTAACCACGCTAGAAATTTTATGTGTAGTCACGCTCCAGATAGGATCAATTGCTCTTTTCTTACCACCTTCAAGTTCACCAGGTTCGTATAAATATCTTACAGTTACATTACCTAATACTGGTCGAGAGAAAGATTCACGTCGTTGTATTGGTATATATTTTTTTGTGATCGCATTAGAAGGTTTCATAGAAGTTGAACGAGTAATTTCATTATTCAATGCAGCTATCACGCTTGGTAACCTTGCAACCCATTCACGAGATCTCTCACCGGACTTAAAGTCAATGGATATTTCCCTTGCATATTGATATCCAAATAACCGCTCAGCAAGTGTTCGATTAAATCGTTCAACGATTGCCTGATCACGATGAATTTCAGTGTGTCCTCGTCTGATTTTAACATTATGTTTTTTCATCAACGATAATACCGCACCAAAATATTCTTTGCCAGGATCAACCTGTAATAGCTGTGGCCATCGTAGACCACCACGTTGATAAATTCGCTCAAACGCAGATGCAACTTCAGATGCTGTCTTTGTTGATAATGGTTCCGCTTCTTTATATCTACTTGCAACGTCAACGACAGTCAATGCGTATTTGTATGTGCGTGATTGACGTCTACCAATTTTAATGATGTCATGTGGTAAAAATAAAATATCTGCTTGATGAACTTCATTAGGGGTGCTGACATCAAAATGTGCGTACTGATTTTTTTAGGTGGTGGTAGATAAATTTGCCATATTGCCTGTCGTGCTAACCAAGCTGCAGCAACAGAACGTGAGACTTTTGCTGCTTCAGCAAGTTTACTAATCGCTGCTCTGCCCCTCCAATATCCTCTTGGGCTATAATAAATGGATTCCATTATAATAGTTATATAATTAATTACCAGCCCCTAGCATTATTTTACCTTTCATAGCAGATTTTACTAGAAAACTAGAGAGTTTTTCTCTGAGAGATTTGTTAGGTATAGAATTTAACGCATGAATCAATTTCACATCTGCGAGATGTCGTTGTTGTAAATCTTTACTTTTATATGCAACGTCATGAACATGACACGCTTGATCAATCTTATTTATTGGATACTCTCCAAGTCTTGGTTGATCTTGATCATCAAGTCGGATATCAAGTCGAGTTCCAAGACCATAATAATTATATCCAGGAAGATGTTTCTCACCTGGGTATTTAGCCCATGGAACTCTGGCAATTTCCCTAATGAAGCAGCAATATCTCCACCTGACTTGGTCAGGGGGAAAAATTTGTATTTTTTCGTACCACATTTTACACATTTACCTGTAATTGCACGTCTTTTATTTTTTGTTGTTATTGTTGTTAATCCAGTGGTATGGGTAGGTGCTCTGCATCGAATGCAATATAAATTCATATTATTTATTATATGGATATAATTGACTTTTCTGCGACACAAAAACAAGAACCAGTAAAGCACCATCCTGTGCTACCGAATTCTATCAGAATGATTATAATAGGCCCATCTGGATCAGGCAGAACACAATTATTGCTTAATCTGATAATGCAATGGCTTAAGTGGGATAAATTATATTTGGTAGCACCATGTGTAGATGATCAACGGTGTTACAAAGTACTTAAAGATTTTAATGAAAATGCAAAATTGCTGAATGAAGACGGTAATGATGATGTTGACTTTATTACTGATATTGATGAAGCCCCATCTGTAGATGACCTAGATGGATTTATTAATAATTTAGTGGTGTACGATGACGTTATGCTGGACAAACAATCAAATCCAGCTAGAATATTTTCTCGAGGTAGACAGAAAAATACTGACGTGATCTATGTTACTCAGCGATATACACAAATACCTAAAGTGATCAGAGACAACTGCAGTATTTTAGTTGTGTTTAATGGAGTAGATAATTATACCTTACAAAATATTTATTATACTTGGTGTTCAGGGGATATGGACATGATCAAGTTTAAAAACTTCTTTTCAAAAGCACAAGCTGTTCCGTTCGGATTTATTACAATAAATCTACATGACCCAAGATCCAGATATCGTATAGGTCTTGATAAAATCTTTGGTTAATTTATAGCAGCAGGAAGGGTGAATAACCAATATTGAGTGACCCGGCGAGTAAACGAAACACACTATAAGATAAAAACAAAGAGTCAAAGATAAAATAACAAAAATGAGCTAACCCAAACGATTTATTATCTGTTTTCAACCATATGGAAATAATCTCGGTTAGAGGCTTCAGTTTAACGTTATTGACATTGTTTTTTCAGCCTTCATAGGAAACTTATGTTTTAGACAAATGACGATTCAGACAAGGGGTCTGTTCACCCTCCCTGCTGCTCGCAAACATTAATATTCTTAGTAAGTTTTCAGTAATGAGGAAGTATGATTAAGTCTTGAACAAATAATTTACCTTTTTGCCACCCAGTGTTTTCAGTTTGGTGCCAGTGAATAGATAAGACTTCATTTTCCATCACCAAAAAACATGGGAGTATAAATTGGGGCTTTATGTTTTAAAATAAAAAAATAACATACCAGAAGTTGACAACAGGGTACACTTTTTCTCAAAGTCATCAGTTCTGTTATTGACTAATTTGCTACACATTTTTTCCAGCCATTTATAGAATAAAACTGACTTATTATGATGGGTAATAATTGGGATGTGTGAAAGCACAGCATGATCTGTAAATAACATTGCAGTCAAAAAGAAAGTAATAAGGGCTGTTCAGTTTAGCTAGAAAATGTCCTAGTCTTTTATATTAAAGGAAATTTTTATTAAAGGAAATTTTCAACAAGTTTTAATGGAAAGGTGCCAAATTTGGAGGATTGTTACAATTAGAATATTTAACAGTATATTGTATTGCAGTAAGGTCTTGCATAAATCAGTGATGTATATGTCTACATTTTTTTGTGCTACTGACCTTTGATCTACTGCAAGGGGAGATGACTAATATATAGTGTGTGTCCTCAGAATATGTACTTTACTGTTGCATAACCCATTTTAGTCTGTATTTGTAGCCTGCACAGAAATCAGGCTTATCTAGTCTGAATATGTGTATATATAAATGACTACTGATAGTGTTTGGTCAGAATGTATACGTGACCTACTTGTATTGATTAGTAGATAATAATAATCCCAAGTACATATGGTCCAAATGAGTGAGAATTTGCATAATTAAAAAACTTTGAAAAAATTCACTAATTTATTATTACATTGGTCCTTGTTAGCAACTTTAAAATATTGCAATATGCCCAGCCATTTTTTATCTCTGCTGGTCAATACCGAAGAGCTTTTGGGCTCAGACCCTACTTTCCACCTCCAGTTACAGGGTTCATTACCAGCTTGGCCCTTTAAACCCACCTTTTTGGACTCGGGGTACTTTGCAGGTAGGGATATAGTGTGTGACCTGGACCTGTCTCTCCATTATGTCCCTTGAGACTTTGGAATGACAGGCTCATTCACTGGCTATTATAACCCCTCATGCTGATTTTTTTTGCTGCCTCCTTTTCTGTTCACAAGGAATGTTTGAGGACATGCCAGGGTGCTCTTATTTTCCATGGTGTTCACTGCCATGCTTCTCAACATCTGTACAGAAGGAAATCATAAAAATTAAGGCAATAAATTTGTGAATTTTTCTGATGGAAATATATTGTTTGTAATGTTTATAATTGCCATTTTGATCTTTATGCTTTTGATTTATCAGAGCAAAATGTGATTATTGACCCCATGAAACTTAATTTTTCATGTTTATTTATGATGATTTATTAAAGAAAGTGTTTTAATCATTAAAATTTTTTTGAAAAAATGATTTCAAAATTTCTTGAGAAAAAACCAATACAGAAAACTTTTTTTGAAAAATATATATTAAAAAAATATTTGAAAAATATATAGAAAAATTTTTTGAACAAAAAGTATATGGAAAACAATATATAGGAAAGTTGAAAACAAGTTTTTAAAAATATACAGAAAATTGTGAAAATGTTGAAAAAATATAAGGCAAAAACAATTCTTGAAAAAAAAACAACAGAATTGTTTCTTTTAAAACAAGTATAATGACCTTGTATGCCTCCACTGGAAACATTTCCAAATTTAATTACTAAGATCTTAGAAACCCATGACCATAACAATAATCTTAAGAAAGTTGTTTAGTCAACCTTAGCTGATCAAATCATTGGACCTTAACCTGTAACCTTCTGGTCACATGTCCAGGAGCTTAACAAGCAAGCCACTGCAGCTGTCTTGGATGGGGATCTTAATGGAATGCATGCTTGCTGCACAGATTAACTCTTTGTAATGCTAATTAAATACAGATGAACCTCTCAATAGTGGCCACCCATGGAAACGAGGCAGAACTGGTCATTGTGACTTGTGTGTATACAGGTTCACCTTTCATAATTGGTTTTTGGAACAAATACCATGCACTGAATATTATTATTATTATTATTATTATCATTACTATTATTATTACTACTATTATTATTATTACTATATCAAGATTGTTTTATGTGCAGTATAACATTACAGTGAGTAAATGTAGGTTATGAAATCTTTGCACATCAGTTTACATGATATGCCTTTATCTAAACAATGCTTTGCATAATTTGAGTGGTCACTGTTGATACACTTCATTGACTGCACAAGGCAGGGAGAAACCACTGTTGGATAGGAAACATTTGGTTCCTGACCACAGAAAGCAGCTGACTGTCACACATTTATATAGGAAATTTGCCAGGTGGAATTTCCATTAGCTGTTGTGACAATGCGACTGCTTTGTACAGGTGATTGTATACACAGTGCAGTATCCTTTAAGAGTGGGACTGTGAAAAGTTATTACTTAGGGCTAAATCCCCAATGGCTTGGGGAAATCCAAGGGGACAATACCAGTTATATAAATGACTGGACCTTTTTATGCCAAGAAAATGTTGATATATGTACAATTTGGTCTAGGCAAGAAGATGAATTACACCAACATTAGTAGACAATGTTGCAGCTTTGTTCTCAGAGCTTTTATTTCTCAACAGGTTCAATATATGTGTAAATCTTCATTCACATGCTGAATTTTGTCTAGTACACAGGTGGGTAATATCAGGCTCTTTGGCCTCCTGTTACATTCTTATCTAGAACTCTGCACATGTTTATGAATAAAGTAATCCAAATTACATCACCTTTACACCTGTCTACATGTTTATAGTAAGTTTTTGATCTCTTGAGATTATAAAGGGATCTCATTCATTTTTACTGTCATTGTTTCTAGCATCGAATTCTATTTAGTCTGAGACATACAGCTATGTCCTTTTTCACAACAGTATTTGACTCAAGATTTCAGCTTGTTTTAGTATTATTTTTTTTTATAAATGCTTGTTCCTTAAACAAGATCCACACAATAATAGTTGTGAACCAATACAAAGTAGCATATCATATTTAAGTGGGTAAAGGTTCATTTCATCTTTTTATTGATACAGTTTTGCAGTCTCATCGTTATGGTAATGGAATCTCATTGTTATAATAATGAATGCATTGATATAGTAATGCAGTCTCATAGGTATGGTAATGAAGTCTCATTGTTATGGTAATGGAGTCTCATTTTTATAGTAACTAATGTGGTCTCATTGATATAGTAATGCAGTCTCATAGGTATGGTAATGCAGTTATGTTAATACAGTCTCATTGTAGTAATGCAGGCTCATTGTTATGGTAATGCAGTCTGCTTGTTATAGTGATGTAGACCTATTGTTATAGTGATGCAGACTCATTGTTATGATAAAGCAGTCTCATTGTTATGGTAATGCGGTCTTGTTATGGTAATGCAATCTCATTGTTACAGTGGTGTAGACTCGTTATGATAATGCAGTCTTCTTGTTATGGCAATACAATCTCATTCTTATGGTAATGTAGTCACATTATTAAAGTAATGTAATCTCATTGCTAAAGTAATGCAGTCTCATTGTTATAGTGATGCAGACTCATTGTTATGATAATGCAGTCTCATTGTTATGGTAATGCAGTCTCATTGTTGTAGTAATGCAGTCACATTGTTATGGTAATGCAGTCTCATTGTTATGGTAATGCAGTCTTATTGTTAAAGTAATGCAGTCTAATCATGAGTAATATTCATCAGAAAAAGAATACTTATATTATTTCCACATGACATAGGTATTGGGTGTGGTTATGGGCAAAATAGTCAGAATGCCAACTGATATGATTAACAGCATTTATTAAGTTCTGTTAAGCAGCGACTTTTATTAGAAGTTGGAAGTAGATGTCCTGAATGGACTTTGTTGCAAACGCTTTTCTATCAGATTACAAATAAATAAGTTATTATGGAAAAATGTGCAGAAAATTATTTCATTATTTCAGCATTGTAAGATACAGAAGGAAATGTGACAAGATATTGCAACACTACAAATTATTTTGTTCTCTTTCAGATAGACTCGGCAATGAGTGATAAAAAGCTTATAAAAAAGCAGTTAGACCAAAAAAGTTGCATCTCCTTTGCAGCAATCCTTGACAAGCATTACGTGCAATGCTGTTTCCAGTATGTCTGTGCAGAATGTACAGGCAGAATTGCTTTTAACAGAGTCTGAAAAAAATCACTGCAACTTCAGGGGCAAATTTGCCTGCCACCTGCATTTGGCATGGCTTCTGATGATGGAGTGTCCACAGAACAAATGAGGCAGTCAGTTATTAATTCTTCAAAGAGATCTGACCTTGCCAATCAGTGTGACAAGAAAAATGTCATCAGATGATCAGAATGCATCACATGATTCCAATGAAAATGGGGATTCTTTGCAAGGAACTCAATCACCCCAAGCTAGTGCTTCATTGCTTACACAGCCAAGTCCACTGATTCCTGGCACTATCTTAGGAAACTCTTTGTTACAACAGCCACCTGGAAACACTTTACTTAGACATCCAGCAACAAATGTTTGGCTGAGGCAGACACTTGTTTATTTGCTGCGATATATCCAGCCTTTGAATCTTGAGGAATTTCCACCATTAATGTGTCCAAATGTTCCTGTTCAAAATCTGGCTGCAGCATCAACAGCAAAAACTTCAAACCCATCCTTGGGTATTAACCAAGGTAAAGCAATATGCAGAAAGAGAAATAATTGCATCAGGAGCAAAATACAAAGCACTGAGAGAAGGGACAGCACCAGCAGCTCTAGTGAGAACTGCTGTAGAAGTAAAAAAGTCTGAATCAATGTCATCAGCAGTACCTAAAGCAATTGAACTTGGAAATTCAGAGTCAGATGATGATTCTATCCAAAGTCTTAGCAGCAGTTCAGCAGCTCAAATTATCTGTCCACCTGAGTTACCTGAAACTACTTTATACCATTTGGAGTTACTTAAAGAATATTGTAAAAGTAAAACATGGGAAGAAAATAAAATTATGCCTTCATCCTGATTACAGTGCCATCAGAGAAAGCTTGCATTGACAGCCAACAATAAATATTGTTTCACATTCTGGCATTCCACAACAACCCTCCCCCTCAAAGATTACAAAGGAAGCATCAGATGTACAAGCTGGTGGGTTATCAGCTCTCCAGTCATGTCGACAAGCTTTTTCTGAAATGAATATGCCAGTACCAGAAGCAGAATCCCCACTGAAAGGATCTTTGTTAGCTGTAGAGACCCATGTTGATAGATTGGCTCATTCTGAAAACTTGGGCTTGTCTTCAATTCTGGTGAACTCAACTGAGAAAAAAATTGAGGAGAAAGAAATTATTGCTCATATGTGTACATGCCAAAGAGAGGACACCCAAATCAGGATGACATTGAGAGGGTGGCTAAAGAATGCATGGATCTTCTGGCTGAGGCAAATGAGTATGTGTCACCAGAGAGGATTGAAAAATTGGTGACTCTACGGTATCAGGTTAGCAGAGTTAATGAACTTGGGCTTCGCTATCTTGACCAACTTAAATGTGTGTATGAACGTAACCGATTGTTGTCTAAAGTAAATGCATATGTCCATGCCTTTGTTAAATCAAGATCTTTGTGTACTCTTCATGAATTGGCAGAGTGTCTTCGTGACTTTGTTCCAAACAAAGAGGACTTCTTGCATCTGAAGCTAGGTCCAATCCAGAGGTTGCCTGTGATCTTTGAACAGTTCAAGTTTCCTCCAGATCAAGCACTTGTCCCAGAAATCACAAGCATAGACATTATTGAGCATTTCCGCAACTACCTGAACAAGACAGAGAAATGGACATCCCCTGTGGAATTAGAGGACTTCATGGATTACCTTGTGGAGCAATACACGGCAAAAATGCATATTACCTTGGAGTCAGAATCCTTTAATGGCACAGGTATTTCCAAATGCTGCAAAGCCCACACTTTGTTGGGGGGGTATTGTAGTGGAAATTTGGTTATCGTTATCTAGAGGGTGATCACCTTCGGTGTTATTGCCCGGATCAAGTAAATATTAATATAAAATGTGAAACTTATAGGTGGAATAGATAGAGATCTGAACAGATATATTAAACAGAATGACACGAGCCCCCGTACATGAAAATGACAATTTAATCAATTACATAAACAACCGTGACAATGCATTACATTATGAAGATACACTTCTTTTTTAAATAAATCATTCACTGAATTTCAAACACAAATATACTTGTATAAATAGCCGATCTGTTTTAAATGATAGAATTAGTTCATCATACAATCGAGTGAACAATCAAAGTCATTGCCTTGTACAACTTCATAACCTGATTATTTCCGGTTCATTCCAACTTCACTGTGACTGTTCTCCAACTTCACTCTGACTGTTCGTCTTGGCCCTTTCCACTTTTCCCTTCTCCAAACTCTCTATTGTCTCGCCTCTTTCGGCCCTCGAACTTTGTGTGGGTAGGTGGATATGTAAGTACGTGATATGTAGATACTTCGATAGGTAGGTACATGGATACATCCCATGGAGCTATTTCACCTTCCAAAAGATAAACAGAAGCAACCTAAATCTTCTGTCAGATATCCTACTGGGAATAGATCATTATTCCCCTCTCGTTATGTCAGATATCGTTCTATCGGAATTCAAACATACCAAAGTCTATCTGGTCAAGCTAAACATGGCAGACCATAAATAAACCTAGTTTCATAAGATTAATGTACTTCCTAACGGCTATTTCAACCTGACTCACACTGTCGTCCCATGACATAACAGTTCTCTTCTCGTCTCAATGAATGAATGAATGAAATTTATTACATGGCTTAACTACATTAATTCTAGCGAATACACACATTCAAGTCTTTAGCATATATGATATCTCACTTCATGGTTTAACAACGTTAATTTCAATCAATACGCACTCAAGTCTTTATCATACGTGAAATCATCTAAGGTTGGTGAATTCACACAGATTCTTGTAACTCATATCAGCTAAGGTAAGGCATGAAATTCTTAGATACATATTTTCCTATAACAATCAAGACAACACATTCAAACAATTCGTCAAACTTATATAAAGAATATCATTGCACGGATTAATATAGATGAATTCACACAGTTGTATTCATACAGTCCTACCCACTTATATCGACATCACTTATGTCAACAAGTCGCCTATTTCGACGAGAAAGCAAAGTCCCGGTCCCTTGGTCTACTATTACTACCAAAATTGTCATACTGATGTCGACATCGAGATAAAAAATAATATGCATGTCGACAGAAGCCCTTGGTCCCAGCTTGAACAAATCCTTTGTTTTCTAATCATTTATGTCAACAAGCTGCCAGTTCCGACCCATACTTTGTTCAACAATTAGTTGATCTTGCCGCCAGGCTTTAATTTTCCCGCCTAATCATTTATGTCGACCAGCTGCCTGTTCCGACCCATACTTTGTTCAACAATTAGTTGATCTTGCCGCTAGGCTTTAATTTTCCTGCCTAATCATTATTGTTGGCAAGCGGCCAGTTCTGACCTGTACTTTATTCAACAATTAGTTGATCTTGCCGCCAGGCTTTAATGTCGCGGTTGGATAAAAAACAGGCTTTTGGTTGGTACTATAAAGTTGGCCTCTCACGGCGACTTAAATAAAAGCAATGAAATCTGATCGATTCTTGCATTTTCCAAAGTGATCGGTGACTAAAACAAGTTTATTGTGCTGTGAAAGTTTCCTTTTTAACTTTATTTATATTTACGATGGCTACGAACAGCAGTGTAAAATGCAGATTAAATTTACAGCCTCTGGAAACTAAATATCTGGCTGTTAAGGAAGTTAAGGGTGGAGCATCTCGCAAAGATGTCTGTGAAAAATTTTCTCTTAAACATAACACTCTGTCAGGATGGATGAAAGCTGCTGAGAAAGACTAACTGCACTCCACAAAGGAAGAAGCAGAAGACTGCTAAATTTGAAGACGTGGAGGAGGCAACAGCAAAATGGTTCACTGAAACCCACATTGCACATTCCACCTTATCCATAGATCGTGATATGATCATCAAAAAGCAAAAGAATTTGCGAAAAAACTTCGATGCAACAAGTAGTTGGTTCAGTCGCTTTAAAGTTTGTCATAACATCGGATACAAAAGGATTTGTGGAGAAGCCAGCTCAGCAGACACATCACAGTTTGATGGATGGAAACCCAACTTAAAGATATATTGCAGAATTATAAGTCTGAGGGTATATACAATGCGGACGAAACAGCTTTATTCTTTAAGTGTACTCCATACAAGACATACTGCATCAAAGGTCAACCATGTGTTGGTGGGAAATAGCCTAAAGACCGCATCTCTGTTCTAGTCACGTCGAACATGATTGGAAACGATAAAATGCCACTTCTAGTTATTGGCAAGTCTAAGAAGTCTCGCTGTTTTAAAAATGTTCACCATCTTCCTGTGGATTATTATGCGAACACAAAAGCTTGGATGACGTCGGATATTTTTATGGAGTGGATAAGGAAACTTGACAGAAAAATGAAAGTGCAAGGAAGAAAAATTGCCTTGTGGATAATTGTTCTTCGCACCAATGTGTGGACAATCTCCAACACGTCCAACTAATTTTTCTTCAGTCCAATACCATGTCACTCGTACAGCCAATGGATCAAGGAATCATCCAGAATCTAAAACTACATTATCGAAAACTTCTTGCTCAGAAAAAGCTGGCTGTGATTGATCAGCAAGAAGAATTTAAGGAAGATTTGCTTGGGGCTCTGTACAACTTGAGGAAAGCTTGGGGATTAGTGAAGCCAGAGACCATTCAGAACTGCTTTATGCACGCTTTCTTTCCTGAAAACGAGGAATTTCATGGATTCTCCCCATCAAATATCCCACATAGTCTTGAAGAAGATGGCTTATATGAAGGTATTGGAATTCTGATGGATGAGTTTGTTTGGATGGCTACTGAAACAGATGACAAAGAACAATGCCGAGCAGCTCTAGCAGATGATGACATTATTGCTGCTGTCAAAATGGATTACGTTTCAAAAGACGGCACAGAAGACAACATAATTGATACTGATGCAAATGATGAATTGGAAACACTACCTTTGCCATGTGTTTCATGCAGAGAGGCCTTTTCAATGTGCGATGGTTTGTCAAGATTTTTTTGCGCAATCAAACTTATTGGTAATATCGGAAGAAGCGCATGGTCACTTGGAAAAGTTGCAGCATCTTCTCCAGAGAGAACAACTATCAAGGCTCAAACAGAAGAAGCTTGCATGAAGTTCAGAAATGCATGTACTCTCGTTATCTTCCATGCCCATTTGTTGTGCTAACATTTAATTTTCATTAATTTAAATTTAAATTAAATTTTATTGTAATTTTATGCATTGATTATGCTATAGATAATAATCTCAATTACATTTATATGTATTTGTCATTAAAATCTTATACTGATACATGTATTTGTATTTTGAGAGAATTCATAACTTGTTATCTCTGGGACGTATTTTAAATGTATACCACTTGAGCTGACATTGTTACAATATTATATTGTAACAATCATTTTCTTTTAATGCCTCATTAGCATGTGTCAATGTATGCAATATTATGCCTTCATTAATCATATCAGCCGCATATCTCTTGTTCGCTTTTATGTACTTTTCACAATGACTTCTGTAACTAAATACATGTACTGTTTAAACCAACTTGTTGACAGGTTTACATTTCCCTGTGAATAGCCCCATCCCCTTGGTAGCCTCAATAAGATGGGAACAGACTGACCAAAATCTAGGCCAATTTAGGTACATGTACTTGAAGCAATGGATCAAGGAATCATGTTGAGGATACTGCTAAACAGACTAAAGCCACAGGCTGAAAAGATCATTGCCGAGGAGCAGGCAGGTTTCAGAGCAGGGCGCAGCACAACAGAACAGATCTTCAACCTCAAGATATTGTGTGAGAAGTACCTCCAACACCAGCAATATCTGTACCACGTCTTCATGGATTTCAAGAAGACATTTGACTGGGTATGGCATGCAGCCTTGTGGGCGACCATGAGATTGTACAACATCAATGCCAACCTCATCACAGTAATAGAGCACCTGTACAAGGCCACCAGTGCAGTATACTTCAACGGCAGCATAGGGGACTGGTTCAGAATGACAGTCGGAGTCAGACAAGGCTGTCTGCTCTCTCCCACACTATTCAACATCTTTCTGGAGAGAATCATGGCTGACACGCTTGAAAAGCTTGAAGGGACAATCAGCATCAGAGGCAGAACAGTCACCAACTTACGTTTTGCCAACGACATTGATGGACTAGCAGGAAATGAACAAGAAATAGCTAGCTTAGTAGAGAGCCTTGACAAAACCTCTGCAGCCTACGGCATGGAAATCAGTGCAGAGAAGACCGAACTGATGACCAACAACACCAAGGGCATCAGTACTGACATCAGGGTCCAAGGTATGAAGCTAGAAACAGTCCACAGCTTCAAGAATTTGGGGGGGAATTGTAACAGATGAAGGATCAAAGCCTGAAGTACTCTCCAGGATTCCGCAGACAACAGCAGCGCTGACAAAACTGAAGCTCATCTAGAACGACAAGAACATCGCACTCAGTTTAAAGATCAGACTGATGCACTCACTGGTTATCTCCATATTTCTCTACACCTGTGAATCATGGACCATAACAGCTGACTTAGAGAAAAGGATACAAGGCACAGAGATGAGATGCTTCCGAAAGATCCTCGGTGTCTCATACAAAGACCATATCACCAATGAAAAAATATGGCAAAGAATCAGACAAGCCATTGGGCCTCACGAAGACCTCCTGAGCACAGTGAAAAAACGTAAACTGCAGTGGTATGGGCATGTCTCACGATCATCAGGACTTGCCAAAACAATCCTGCAAGGCACTGTACAAGGAAGAAGAAAGAGAGGCAGGCAGAGAAAGAGGTGGGAAGACAACATTCGAGAGTGGACAGGCTTGACATTGAGTGACTCAATGAGAAAGACGGAAAATCGAGAGGAATGGAGGAAGCTGATTGTTCAGTCTTGTGTGGTGCCCCACATAATGTACATACATATGCCTAATATAGGTAATATTGCCTAATATAGGTAAGATTGTCAATAAATATTGGGATTTATTAAAATTATCATGTAAAGCAAGTGTTAAATCGTTACACGAAAGCAAACCTACACTTGCTTATAAAAGGCCTAAAAATCTTAATTTTCTAATTAATTCTAAATTAGAAAAAACATTATATAAAAAGGGCTCATCAACTAAATGCAATAGACCTAGATGTTCGCACTGTTCTTTTATTAATGAAAATACTTCTTTCAATAGTAATAATATGAAAGAAACTTTTAATATGCGTTGTGATACCAATTGTGCAACATCAAATGTTATTTATTTGATCACATGCAAAAAATGTGGTATCCATTATATTGGACAAACCAGTCAACAAATATCTAAATATATGAACCAACATAGATCAGACATAAAAAATTATATCGATCAATCATTTTTATCTCATGTTGCCGCACAATTTAACAAGAGTTCCCATACTTTGCAAGATTTTTCCTTTCAACCTATTGTTACAGTTGATTCTGAGATGGAATGTCTGCTAAAGGAAACCTATTGGATTCACCATCTTAAGACGGTGTATCCAAAAGGTCTAAATTCCAAAACACTATATGACATTCATTAATCTAAAGGGGTTTTTTTTTTTTTTTTAATTATGTCCCCTGTTTACAAATAGTTAAGAATATTTTTATCTTATTCTAATTTACTGAATAACTTAACTAGTGAAAGTATAAACTAATATCATAAAAATAAGTTCAATAATTCCTTAAAAATGAAAGGGCATTTTAAATTATGAATATATTAAAATTAATTATTTATAGAATACTTATTTATTTTATGATTATAAGTATTATGCACACCATAATTTTTTAAAATTTTGTTATGATATAATTTGAGTTCTGATAAAACAGGAAACATTCGTTAATGATATATCAAGATATTATATATATGTGTATTTTATTCAAATGTGTATTACACAAAATAAAAATATTAATAAAACTGTTTATTTATTCATAAATGTTTATGAGATAGAGTTCAATAGAGATTTACATATCTTTAAGGTCCAGTTTTATGTATTTTTATGTATTAAAATATCATTAATCTGTGCTGTATATGCATATAACCATGTCAACTATTCGTTAAAGACTAAGACAGTTAAGTTAAAAATGTAAGTATGACATCATCTTGTTTATGTCATATTGTTTATATTATTGATCACTTGGAAACACAAGATATTTAATGATGTAATCAATGATATTGAATTCAGTCTGATGAAGCAATAAAGTGAAACCGGTCACATTCTACGTGTTGGTGTTGTTTATTTTATAATATATATATATATGAATGAATAATTGAGAAAAGAAGTTAAATCAGCTAGTATTAACAATGTAACAGTCATATGTTTGTGTTCCAATCTTTTCTTTTTCCCTCAACAGTTTCAGTGTGTATGTGAATTTGTATTCACAAGCTGACATATATCAACTACACATGTGAGCAATATCATTCTCAAATGGGCCTCTTGTTCTTTATTTCTTGTTTGAATAAGCCTGTAAGCGGAGACATGATATTAAATCCAATAACTTGATCTGAAGTTGACTTCCTGGTAATGTCTGTAATGAATAGAAATGTATTTATCACCGAGTTTTGATTGATTGATTTATTGGCAAGTTTTGATTACTAAGGTTCTACTTTGTTTATTTGAATGGGTGCATGCATGCACATAGACCTGGATTCAGATGTGAACATATAGTCACCACTCCTTACATCCTAGTAATTCTGTAATTAGAAACCTGATCACATGCATTTACTTCAGCTTTGTTGTTTGCCAAAGTAAAGAGAGGTTTTTATTGCCTATGCATACATACACTAGGAATAACAACAACAACAACAATAATACTAATAAATATGTCCCCACACATCTCATTTATGTGTTCTCCTGCTAATGTCACTATCTTCCTTCTTGAACCATAAAATGGTGTGACATTTTGCCCAGATGTAATAAACCATATAAAAAAATTTAATTCTTTATTTCCGAAGGTTGAGAATTAGTTGTGTGATTATTCATGTATTCATGTACTTTGACTTACCATCAGATATGCATGAATTTGGCATTACTTTTTTGAAGAGAAACTATTGCTTTGCAATTATGCATAATGAAAAGTAGATTACGGAGTTGAAATAAAAGCATCCAAAGCATACATATTTTGTTTCCACTTAACCAGAAGTGCAAAATGTAGAAGTCAGTTTTTAAAATTCAAGTCTAGCTTGGCCCCTGATAATAATAATAATAATAATAATAATAATAAAAGTAATAGTGATGATGGTGGTGAAGATAAGTGATGCTTTGTTTTAAATTTTATTAGTTTCACAAATTACAAATTTGTCTAATTCATAAAGAATATGTACATGGCCCCAAGTTTTCTGAAAACTGAAACTGAAAGTAGTATCATTTGAATTGTCTCCCCTGATTGAGTAATCTGTTGTGGTGTTGAAATTAAAATAGCACAGGTATACATCAATTCTTAGAAATATAAATAAGCGTATCGTAACTTGGTTTTTCCAGTGAATATTGATTTCATTTCTGTAAATATCAGGAGAGGTAGCTAAAAGATGGTCTTCATTGGAAGCTTTCACAAAATGATAGTTTGATGACAAGAAGTTTTTAAAGTGGTGAGTTTTTACATTTTTTCCCATTATCAAGAAACACTTTAAATATTGTTGATATAAAAGCATTTATTTGGTGGTAGAGAAGCTTAAACATATTAATAACATAGTTTTCAGTATTGGGGAAGTACAGTTTAGTCTTGAAAAACACATTTACCTTTATGCCACCTAAGGTTTGCAAACCATTTTCCAGTGCAAAAACACATGTACACATATAAAGGTGCTTTAAGATTTAAAATAAAAAAATTACATACCAAAAGTTGACTGTAGGGTGCACTTTTCTCAGCCATCAGTGCTATTATTGGCTCACTTGCTACACATTTTTTTCCAGCCATTTATAGAATAAAACAAAATTCTTATAATGGGTAATTTGAATTTGTAAATGCACAGCATGATCTGTAAATAAGATATATTGCATTCAAAATAAAGAAATTAATAAGGGCTTTCCATTTAAACATAGATGGTACACAGGGGAGGCAGATTTTAGCTCTACTAATCACAGATCAGAAGAGCATATGGAATAATATATTCTGTTATCCATCATCTGTCCTTCAAGTAGCAATACCGTACAAATTTCGTCCCAGATAATAATCTTAGGGATATATTTTTCACCCATCCGTGATGGAGTCCATGCGTCTCCGCACCATCTGAAGAAACCATGATAGGTTTGAGATTTTACTCGACATTCATTCATTTCTCTGGCGAGTCTATGCGTAGGTGTCAAAACAACCATATCAAAATTCTGAAATAATTCAATCGCGCGTGTTGTTTTACCAGAACCTCCAGGCCCATTGAGATAAACGGTTTTATGCCTGGATACAGGATCAAACACAGATGGCGCTGATGATTTTGATACTTGATTGTTATTCTTGTAATGTTTCCTTGATTTCAACGTCTGCTGATTCAGAATGACTAAATATATTTTCTTGTGTTATTCTCCATGATCCCCATTCACCAGTGCCGAGTAGCGGCTTTAGCAAATCCAAATATTTTTTATTTATATAAAATGAATCTGTGACAACTCTGACCGCGATCAAGAGAAATCTGTCATCAATAATAAGTTTATCAAAATGTACGCAAGCATTGAAGATCTCAAATGAGTAAACTGCAGTGATTCACCATCAATACAGCTCACAGTTGTACCTAATTTAGTTCCGTCTGGCAAATAAACATTACTTCAACTTATAAATGTGTTTCTCTCCATTGTATCAGCAATTATAAAATCAAGTTCGGCATCATCCATAATTAATCTTGTGCAATGTCGCTTATGATCACATGAACTTCCTTGTGTGAACTTACCAATTATTTTTCTGCTGAGATCTTTTGCAACTTTATTTTCATAATCAATCATATCAGGATTTTCATCATCAGAATATTTCTTTTGTTGTGACAACCAAACTTGTTTCTGCGGACGATATGATATAATTGCTTCATTTACTTTCAATGATATCAATATCAGTACATCAATCATGTATCGTAACAGCACAATAGGAGCCCAATGTTTTTCTGAAAAATGTTTTCCAAACCACGCATAAACAATCGGATGGAAATCCCGTGAAAACTCAAATGACTCAATACAGGCAAATCCAGTCAGGTCAAAATCTGGCAAAGATCCATTTATCACAACTCTGGTCATCTCGTGTGTTGGATGTCCGAATCATTTAAAGTATTCAGAACACTTTCCATATCCAAGAAAACTTCCAGGATGACATGCTACCATATCAACTGAGATAACGTCATCGTAGTCGTATTCGGTATTCCATAATCCGTCGTGTCCGTATTCGACACAACTGCGCTGGACATCTTCAAGAAATTCCGATCTTGTCGGTGACTATGAATTTTTTTCCTGAGCAGCGTGGGCAGCAACTGATGGAATGGTAAAACAATTACTGAGTAATTGTTCAACCCTGACATCATCAGGAGCATATTTCAATGCAAGATTTTTCATTTCTTCGTGGAGTGATTCTACACGATAAATTTCTCCGCTAGGCCTTACAAACTGATCATAATTTCCATCATCAGAACTTCGAAATAACCACACAGATACAGGGACACTCTTACTGATATCGTTGATAAAATCAAATATATAGCCATCGTAAAATTTGACTGTTCTGTCTTGTGGAAATATCATCACCATGGACATCCATGCATGTATGTTATGATTAATAATCGTTATAGAAGCTCCTCTTGATGTATATTTCGACTTATACAAAATCTCTCTGGTTAATGTCTTCACTGTTATTGGGAATTTCAATTTTTGGGGGGTTTATCATTTAACAGATATAACGCATAAACAACTGCAGTCACAGGATACACTCATTCGTAATATGGTTTGTCAATACCAGTCAGCATTCCTGGTTTGGAATTTTTATTCAACGTAATGATGCTACTTCCAACATGTACATGGACAGGGTCATGTTTGTCACGGATAATCCAAGTGTCGTTGTCTGTCTGCACAATAAATTTTATCAGAATAATATATCACTGATTGTCGAGATTGTTAATAATGTTCCTTCCTCGCTCATCATTCATTCTAACATCGACAACATTCATGATTCTGAATGTTGACCACACATGAGCCGCACCATCGTTGCAAAATTCCTTCTTTGCTTCATGGATACAATCAGTTATATCTTTATTCATCAAAGCCAGAGCTTGCATCAAGAAACTAAATTTAGGTTTTGGCAATTTGTCAAGATTGAATTTGGCTCTAGAAGGCTCAGTTGCAGATAATCTCTCAAACTCTTCCATATTATAATTAAGGCAAATATGTGTTTAATTAAACTTTAATTATATATATAATGATACAAGCAAAGAATCGATACAGATGGCTTATGATAGGCTTTACATCTCCTTGTAACAATGTATGCGTAAATGAATTCTGTGATTATCACATGCAAAGTTTTCAACATGGAAGTCAAGGACCAAAACCATGTTTATGGTGTCATGTTGGTATACGAGGAGAAATCCGCTTGTGTATACAGTGTGTTGGTAAAAAATACAGAGGGCTGAAACAATATTATGATTAAAAAAATGTCGAATCTCCCATACAAAACGCCAAAGACTATCTCGCCAGATTTTCAAAATAACAATGTAGACAAATAATAATATTATATAAATGGAGCAAAATGAATTTGTGAAACATCCCATCATCAAGAATTATGAGACATCTTGAGATGGTATCATCAGGCACTGTTGATTAAAAAAATCAGTTGGTGTTGTTGATAATACTGGTTATCTTAGATTTACTGTTGGAAAAAAAAGATATTTATCTCATAGATTCGTGTTTGAATGTTTTCATGGGCTGATCAAAGATGATCTGGTGATCGATCACATTAACGGCAATAAAATCGATAACTCTTTATGTAACTTACAAGCTATTACACAGAGTCAGAATTCTGTACGAGGGAATACTGGTAAGCATGAAAAACGAGCAAGAGTTATTAAGTCTGTAAATGCAGAGACAGGTGAAGAAATAATATTTTCATCGATATATACAGCTGGTACGTATTTTGGTATTCACCCGCGTTCAGTACAATATGTTGCAGATAATATAACCAAATCGGCATTTTCAAATAAGTATGATCATCGGATAATATTTAAGTACGCTGCCACTTCTGAATAAAACAAGAAAATATTTTTGAATTGTAGTGTAGTTGACAAGGCGAGATAACTCCGTCAGGCAAAGCTCTCTCTGATAGAGTAATTAAGCATTTGTCCCACTTGATTACATAATCACAATTCTTTTTTTATGTATCATATTCAGTAACTGTCTGCAGACACTGGATCAGTATAATTTGTAATTTACATCTTTCCACTCTGATAAATTCAGATTGTTCACGAGTTTGATATATACATACAATCCAGGTAGGTTATTTTTATATTTTCAGTGTAGCTGTGCAAATTACAGGTAGGTTATTTTTAGATCTTCCAGGTATATATGTACGCTCAGTAGGTCACGCAACATCTGTTTCCAAACAACATCCGGCAGAAATGCAGGTATTTTATAAAATGTTTCAGAAATTAAAATGAATCAACACTACAGTTTATTCAGCTGAAACGTGTGTGAAATTTAGTTTAGATCCACACAGCAGTTCATGTAAGTTGCCTGCGTTCCAGCATAGGTAACTTCATAGTAATTTCTAAAACATGTATTCGTAAGAACGTACAGTGGCGCAGTGTTATAACGTCGGATTCTCGTACTCGAGGCCTGAGGTTCGATTCTCGTGACTGACATATTGTCGATGATGGTGGTATGATGCCATTTTTTCTAATAGTTGGGGGTCTGTGACCCATTTGCTTGAACTTCAACAGAAAAAAAACACACCCTCCCACCATGTTACCACGTGGTGGGTGTATTTTTGCGCACTTCTCGGGGTTGATTATGGGGAAGGGTGTGCAGAACTCTGTTGAATGTAGAGAAGGCCCCCGTTTATGTGTCTGCTGTTCTTATATGTTGTGCAGTCCATAAAAAATACGGATTGCCTTCTGAACTTGCTAAAATATCGTTTGGTAATTTAGGGGTTCAAATGGGGGTTGTGTCTGTTTCGTCACCATCTGAACTTGCTAGCAATCTAGGAGTTCACATGGTAGTTGTGTCTGTTTCGTCACCTTCTGAATTTTCTAGAATGTCGTTTGGCAATCTAGGATTTTTTACGTGGGAGTTATATGTTGTGCTGTCCATAGAGATAAGTACTATATGTATCTGTGCTGTCCTTAGAACTAAGTTAGAATTAAGTTTATATATGTATCTTCTGAACTTGCTAGAATGTTGTTTGGCAACCTAGGAGTTCACATGGGGATTGATTTCGAATGCCTCTGAACTTGCTAGGATGTCGTTTGGCAACCTAGGAGTTCACATGGGGATGTGCTGTGATTATATGTTTTGTAAATATTTTTTTATTTTAAATAAATATTTATTATATAATGAATCATGAAAATATTAATGCTGTTATTTCTGCTATTAAAAAATTACAACATGACAGTATAAAAATTTCTGATGAACTTGATCCTGAAAAAATTGTGTTATTTTGAATCATTACAATGTCAAAAATCCGAGAACAGATATACATTACCAGCTGATCATAGATTCATAAAGTTGATTCAATGAGCAATGGTGCAGTCGTTGGCAGCAGTTACAGATATGCAGGTAAAATTATTTGTCCCCATTGCAAACGCAATCGAAAAAATTAGGTCAGAATTATCTCACAGATACGAAACAAAAAGAATTGTGAACGCTCGTATAAGACGGTTGAGAGAGATTATGATCAGTGACAAGGTCATTGCGTGTGATGATTGCGAAAGTGAAAGTAGTAATTGTGAAAGTGAAAGTAGTAATTGTGAAAGTGAAAATGTTATAAAAATCTGTGAATTTTGTGAAAAATCTGTAATTTTCGTTAAAAAGTTACCCTTTTTAGTCGATTTTTGTGATTTTTTTTTTTTTTTACATTTTTGTTGATTTTTGTCGGGTAAAGTACTTAACTTTCTAATTGGTTTCATTTAGAGAAACTAAGAAAATTGATTTTTCCCTGTAAAATAACGAAAAAAAGAGGAAATCTGACCAAAAAACAATGACAAAATCCGCGAAAAACAGGAAATTTGTGAAAAAAACAGGAGAAAAAATATCATTTTTTGGTTTCTCTGAATGAAACCAACTAGAGAATTTACCTGTTTAACCCAAACAAAAAAGAGGAAATTTGACCAAAAACAACGAAAAAATCAACTAAAATGGGTAATTTTTTAAACGAAAATTAGATTTTTTTTTTTACAAAATTCACAGATTTATTATATGGTTTTTTTTGTTTTTACAAAATTGTTGGCAGACTGATGTGAAATTGGTACAGATCACTATAAAAATATGTTTGTGTCCTGATTCCACAATGGTAGCGACTCTCTATGATCGTGACGCTCTATGAGCGTACATACAGATTAATATTTAATGATTCTCCTTGTAAACCCAGAAGGTATCCAGTTTGGTCAGTAAGTTTGAAATGTAACCTTGACAAACGCAGATTATGCACACACAGATAAACAGGGTTAACTAGTACAATCAAATACCCTGGTGGGACTTGAGGGGTAAACAAATATAAAATGTATCCCTGCTGGGCCTGGCTGGCTTTTTGTAAATCTACTTGATAGCTGCCATCAATGATGTCACATACTAGATTGACTGCAATCGTTGATGTTATAATTACAATGCTAGGCGATATATGATGACCACCCTGATATGGATCGTTATCGTGTTTGAGAATATTATCTGGCGGGACTATTTTTTCCACGATTGTAGTATTTGTGGAAAGATGACATCTATGGTTTTTTCGTTTGGTGAATTCAGCTTGGAAAATTAAAATCTGGTAAAATTAAGTTTGGATCATCAAGATTAACTGTGTTTCCATATATTTTTTTGAGATCATCATCGAAATTTTATATTATCGATGATAAGTTTATTTTCATGATATATCGCTGATCTGACATAGTTTAGATGTTGAATAATTTCAATCATTTGTTGTTTTACATCATCGTTGTAATCTTGTGATAGAGATTTAAACAAATTAGGTAGATCATTATATATTTTATAATATTCAGATTTGAGTGAGTCAGCGAGTGATTTAATAAACTCCACATTGGCAGTTTTATCAACACCTTGAATTTTAAACAAATACCTTCTCCGTCAGGAACAAATATCCACGACGGATAACATTGTCGATATTTGGGAATCTTTATAAATCTTAGCTCGGTTATAAGTACAGTTCTGATCGAAGACTGATAAATATCTACAGAGTAATCGGGCGAATATATTTCAATGGCGGCCGACAACATTGGTTGGTGAACAGTAATTGCTATCTTGGTTTCTTTGCCTGTGATAGATTTAATTCTGCGCTGGAATTCTTTGTTGATCTGTTCGATTTGATAACTGCCTGTGGGTATGCTGACTACTTGCTAGTCTGGAGTTCCATCAGGTTTGTTTTTGTTCGCGAATACAAGCGAGTTGTTTGCGGGGAGACCACCGAATGATATCGACCTGATATTTGGCCAACTATAATAAACTCGTAATTGTGCTAGTGCTATTTCACTCGCTGGAATTGCAGTTGGGAAACTAATGCTGAATTCAGGACTAGTTGAACTTGCTGATATCATTGTTGTTTTTTGCGGCACTGTATTAGTGACGATCTGTTGTAGTAACTCTTGCAATCTTTGATCGTGCGACGTTGACATTATTATTAACCCGTTGATTTTAAATCAGATTTTCCATCTGTTAATGCCTCGTAAATCTTAATTATCATTGCGAACTCATTAGCTGATATTATTCCATTGTTGAGATACGACGAAATCAACGATGATAGTTTAGAGTATGCTAACATCGCCACGTGCAGTTTTATTGTGTACTCGTGTAATTTTGCGTTTGTGCACATCGATATTTTTTTTGCGATGATATTAAGAATACCAGCGATTGTTGTTGCGGCTGAAATACAAACTGTTACAACTGCTGGCGACGTTATCGTTACTGTGGACAGTAATACACCAGTGGACACGATGATTGTAGACGCTGAATACACAACTACGTTGATGACAACGCGTCTGCGATATTTTTTAACTTGTACATCGTACTTGTCAATGATATTTTTCAGTTTGGTTTGTAACTCACATACTTGATTGTATCTGTGTTGGTTAGCCGCGATCATTATATTTTTATTATGTAATTAATTGAGATGTTTCGGCGACAAATTCAAGACAACACCAGTAAGATGCTGCGGTTAATTTTTTATCAGATGGTTCCAGGATAAACGTTTTTTTCTGTATCTTTATTTAGCACAATAGACACGGTTCCAGAAAAATTATTGGTTGAATGACGCCATGGATATGTGGAAAATATCCTATATTTTGCAGAGCTGAACACGGAGAGTCTATATACACCAGTGACTTCCGCTGTATGTTTGATAGTGTTATTTTGCTGTGACCATGTTGATGATCCTGATGATACTGTGTATACCACATTGGTGATCTGCTGGCGAGGAATTTTAACGAGAATAGTTTTTTTAATGATATCAGGAATTCCACTGATGATATCGTTGATTCTCGTGTTTACGTCAACGAGTTTTATGTCAACTGTTGCTGGACTTCCAGAAAATTCACTAATGGTTCTGTTTATGTTTCCTTGAAAATTCAGAAACAGTTGTACGTGATTAGAAAATTCAGTCTTAAATGTGGTCATTCCATCGTTGATTGTCGACAACAAAGTTGTCATCGAAATGTTGTTATTGTCGACGTACTTCTTCGTTGCAGCATCGAGATCACCAGCAGGTTCTCCCATGTTGGTAATTTTATTGTTGTTCATGTTGAGAATGCCAGTCATTGTATCACCGGTCTTTAACAATTGTTCAGATATACTATCTCAGATCGACAACGGAGTAACAACACTAGGAACAAGTTTTCCGTCTCGGTCATACACAGCAACAAGACCTTCTTTGCATACTCGATTATGAACAATGATATAGCTAATTGAAATATTAGTCATTATTAATTTTCCTTTATGGTTCTAAAATACTACAAGTACTTTTGGATCAATATTGGTAAGATTTAGCAGGTCAGATAATTCATCATTTATCTGTTTTGTTACTTGCTTGAATAAGTCTTCACCTGGCTTTTGTTGGGTTTTAGTTTTAGCTGATTTTCCGTAAATATCTACCATTATATATTTAATGGTTGTTTAAAATGGTGTGTGCGTGCTCATGTACGCGTGCATGACTTTATGAGGTGGCATTGAGGATTTTGATACAGCATTGAGTACCTCAAGGGCTTCACAGCCACATATTGGTGGGTCGGTTATTTTTTGTGTTGGTAACGTTGAATACCAGATTGGAATACTTTGCATGTTGCTCACATATTTTAAAAATTCTTTTGGTGGACCTAACCCATACGAATCAAAATAAACAACTCCACGTGGATCAATTGCGTATGCAACCCAATGAGTACCTTTCCCACTGTTGGTGGAGCGGCGTGAACTTTCATCAAGATTAATAATACCAGTTTCAACATGATTTGGTTTGTGCGGTAATTGATCACGCATAAAAACACCTCTGAAGTTTTTTATGTTTAGCTAGGTAGCTACATCAAGTAAATCAAAACTGGACATGGGGAGAATCAATGAAGTGTTCCTGGGATTCTTAATCCTTTTCCATACCGTGATAGAGTTCCTGGCAGTCTTTGACACTGTCCTTTTTTTAAACCTTTTTCTGTTGTTTTCTTTAGTACCATCCCAGCAGTGGTTCCAACAGCACCCAACGCAGTAGCTTTTGCAATAGTTGGGGCTGCAGCGGCTATTATTCCTGGAATAGCTGCGAGAAGTGGAAATATTCCATCGGTTTTAACGGCATCATTGATAGCACCAGCGGAGAGATTAAGTCGTATGCCTTTCTTTGATTGTTTAGCATTGTTGAAGTGCTTGAGCTGGCATTCTGTCAGTGATAGTTTATTTGGACCGCCTGAGATTTGTCCTTGTTTTAACGATATTGTTGTTCCACAGTTATCCTTTGATGCTGATTGCAGTTTTTTAATCTGACCAGGAGTCAGACTGACACTAACATGATGATATGACATTTATAATATCATCCTGATTTTTAAATCCTAATTTAAAATTAGGGGATCGATTACATGTTTTCTACTGGGGCATCAATGACTCTCATTCGTCCACCAGCACCTTCAAGTAGCATCATTTTATCACTGAGTATAACTGCGATTGTTCTGTAATTGGCAATAACTCCTTGGTTTACGCGAGCTCGAAAATGTATATCAACAATGGATTGTCTAGATAAATCTAAATGTTCCAACGAAAAATAATAGATCGGATACAGCATTGTAAAATCCCACTGAGATATTTGCAAACCAGTATCAACATTTTGATCACGCCCCATGAATGTTATCAAACGATGATACGCACGTGCAACATGATTATGCTTGAAATTCAATAATATGTCCTCGGCTGGTTCTTGATGTCCGTTTATTCGTAACAAAACTTCAGTAACACCAAGTTTGTTGAATATCATTATACTACGTGTTTGTGAGTTTACTTGTGCAGCATCTTGAAAGCAATAAATATATGTCGCAGTGCAGAGACACCTTGCTGTGATGCTATCTACCATGTGAATAATCCATTAATGTTACTTTGTATAGCATCTGTGGTCATTGTCAACCATGATAATGTTGATTTACTGCCTTGATCCATAAAAGAAAGCAGGCGTTGTTCTTCTGTTAGCGATGGAGTCATTGTTGGCATCCACGAAGAAAGTTTTGTCAGTGTTACTTTTCCATGAAGTGCTGCGGTTGCGGCTACATTAGCTCCTTCATCGTGCCATATTGCATCATCGTCGGTATTTTTTCATACTAGTACAGTTGTATGTTTTGCTCCGAAAATAACCTTTCTAACATTTCTGCAGAATCCAAAGATATGTGACAATGGAATTGCACATGAAAAACTTTCATCATTGCCTAGCATTGATCGACTTGATGCAAATCCCAAGTTGAAATTTTCATTCATCGATGTAACTGTGTCCCCAGCTGCATTTTGTGTTACATTTCTGTTTTCCGGATGATCAGTTGTGTCCTTGGCAAACATCATTGATGGACCAGCTGATCTTGAGCAATCATCGCTGTATCTTGCAAGTCCAAGTATCATTGTGGAAACGTCGATGTCGTTGTGGCAAACTTCAATTTCTCGTCCATCAATGATGTATGCGGCACTTTTGAATAATGCCATGATGCCATTGTTGACAAAACCAACTCGATCACCAATTCTGTATCTGTATTATCTAATTTCAAAAGTCTGCCTTCGATCTCAAGAGATGCCTCAGCGGGCAGGAAATATCTACTTGTATCCTGAACTTGTAATTCGATTCTTCCACGTTCATCAAGTACACGTGCGTCATAAGAATAATACTGATAATCTCGCACAGACTCATCTTTGAGTACTGGTACGTCCATGTCAAATGCGGGATCAGATATACGTTTGAACATCTTTATTATTATCATGTTTGTCTAACACGAAGACCACTTCCTGTTACCAGACTAGCAGTTATATTATTTTTCTTTTTCTGATAGTGGTACACATAGCCAACTCTGTTAGTTTTTGATTTGCAGCTTGATTTATTATTTTACTAACATTTGCAGGCATAATTTGAGTGCTGGGTAATTTTACTGACTGCGGCTTTCGTCGTATTAATCGTGCTAGTTTATCCCGGATTGCCGAGAATGCTTTCGCGGCAATGTTACCAGTGGCGCTGATACCTTTTTCATGAACAACATTGATGGCTTTCATACCTAATTGTTTTGCAATCGGGATTGCTTTTGGTGCTAACTTTGTAAATAACCCCTTGACAATATCACCAAAACCATCTCCGTAATATGCGCTATAAGTTGGTAATCAAGAATTTATCACCCTGACCATGACCGGGGCACATTGAGTATTAGTATAATCATCTTATTATAGTTATTATATTTAACTGTTTAATCACTCTAGTAATTGTCGGTAATTTCATCGATGAGTTCCCGGTAAACATTAATGTCTATGATACCTCCTGTAAATAATCGTTGACAAATTGATGTTATCTCGTTGATGATTTCTGGCGAGTTATTACCAGCTCTTTTTCTGCCAGTCAGAATTTCTAATTTATCTACGTCGGCAAGGACGTTATCGAGGCAAGTAATAAGACCACTTCCCCTGGTATCTGTACCAGGAGTACTAATACCACTTCCAGTTGCACTGGGGGCATCATGGAATTCTTCTTCTTCGGATACTGGACTGGCTGCTCTTTTTTATTGTGGTGGTTGTTTTTGTTGTTGTAGTATTTGTTGTTGTCGCACCGGTGGTAGTTGTATCCATGCAATTTGTCTATCTCATAAATAAATCCAATATATCTTGTATCACTATTTCGAGCTTGATCAACATTGTAGTATATGCAGTATATCCATTTATACCAATTGTCACGACTTACAGGATCATCAGCGTATTCAGGTTTCAAAATTTTGTCTCGAGCATCATAACTTTTCACAGCTGTCTCAGCTAATTGTTTTATACTTCTGATTTTTTTTATATTAACAATAGCTTCTTCAGTAAATTTATCAACCAGATTAACCTTGGCTCTTGCTCCTGATTCTGGTTCTGGTGAATCACCCTCCACTTCATCTGTATCCTCGGGCATTTCTTGCACTTGTTGAGCAGCAGCTATTTCAACCGGAAGTTCTTGTAAAATCTATTTTGTTTTCTTATTTCGCTCTGCTATTGTTTTAGTTGCTTCAGCGTTTTCTCCAACGCGGGATGAAGACCTTTAGTAGTCTTTGTGACAGGTTTGAATAATTCTTCTGCACCTTCTGCAAATTCCACTTGAGACTCCTGATGCGCTTGAAATTTTTGTCTGACAGAATCACAGACGGGTAGATATTTCTTGATTGTCTCTGGTCGCTCTCAAGCTAGTCTAGCTGAGTGAGCTTCACCAATCATTATTGATATAATAGTTATTTAATTACAGCAGCAGAGAGGGTGAACGACCAACAGTCGTGACCTGGTACGTAAACAAGTCACATAAAAATTTGAAAATAATACGTCAACAAATGAGTAACTAAAACGAGCTAACCCACATGATTTCACGTTATTGCGGTCTGTTTTTCCCCGTATGGAAATGTGCTTGGTTAGAGGCTTCATTTTGACCTTATTAACCTTATTTTCAGTCTTTGTAGGAACCTTTAGTTTTCGTAAATAAAGTCTCCAGCAAAATGGTCTGCTCACCCGCTCTGCTGCTTTTGTAAACAGGTAAAACAAAAGAATTGTATACTCTAATAGCCTAGACCAGTTTCTTTTGTTGCCAGTTTTCTTTTGCATCATACATCTGTTAGGTTTTCATAATAAATGTATTAATTTTTCTTACTCTAAGGAGTGAAGTTTTGCTAACAGCTATATGATTACATGAAAACTATGTCCATTTTTGAAAAAAAAACTTCTGATTTTTTTTGTCCACTTCACCGATATCTTTGAAATGCTTCTAAGAGCAAAGTAATAAATAAAATTATTACTGCACATTTTTTCTTGCATAAATCTGAGGGATGTACTTGTATGATTTGTTTTTTACCATCCTGACCTCTAATCTACTTCAAAGGGACATAATTAATACATGTATATTATGTATCCTCAGAATGTGTAGTTTATTGTTGCACAACCCATGTTAGTCTGTGTTTGTAGCCTGCACAGAAACCAGACAAATCCAGTCTGAATATGTGTATGTATAAATTACTTCTGATGGTTTCCAGTTAGAATGTATACATGTCCTACTAACATAGACTTGTAAATAATAAATAATCCCAAGTATGTGCAGCTCAGATAAGATGGAATTCAAAATTTGCTAATTAATTATTGCCTTTTTCCTTGTTATCAGTTTTACACTGTTGCAAGATAGAAATATGCAGCACTGAAACTTGTCCCCATCACCATTGTTTATCACCCGTACGAAAAGTATGGGCGTATTGCACCTGTACAGGAGCAGTATAAGAGGCATAACACGCTCAATCTAAAGGCGTAAAGCAACTTTTACAGGCGTACAAGACCCAGAAGCGTAATACTAGTACGAAATACAGGCGTCTTTTGTCTAAGTGTTTTGAAAATTACAGGTGTATTCCAAAAACAGTGCTGGCATACTGGCAAGAAAAGGTGTATTTTGAAACTTATCAAACTGCAATTCACTAGTTAAGGCATAGTTTAAAACTTAGAAAATTGCAAAAAATCTAAGTATAACTGGTAAGTATTCAAAGTTAGGATTTGATACAGTTACATTATCCTTATTACATGAAGAGATAAGAAATTATGATCAACAACAAATACTCAAAAATAAATGTTGCACATATGAATGATAATTAGTAAAAATAGAGGGAAGAAAAATATATACAGACGTAAAAATCAGTAACAGATCCTTATATATAAACACACAATTTGGATATACTCTTCAAACATGAAGAGAAATGCATGGGCAAATATAGTACAGAAGTTATTATATAAATTGTACATATTTTTATTTCAAACACTTTAAAATTTAACTGGAGATATAAATTATTCTTTCTGGTTGATCATGCTTGTTGGTTGAGCATGCTTGGAATTGGGACAGAATTAGGTATGATTAGGTCAACAAAGCATTTATTATGTAACTGCCTATACATACCATACTGGTCAATCAAGTCACATGAAACTTAAAGAGCAAGAGAATATGTGAACACTGAATGTCTTCCCAAACTCCTAGGCACCTAAAGACAAAAAAGCAATTGTCCCACAGAATTAAACAAATTACACTGAAGTGAACATTTTTCTCATTGTTGTTATTTCAGCTGAAACAAATGACAGTTATATATCACCATGCCTTTGCAGATGAGACAATAAGTCTCATTTTATGTGTTAGAAACATGAAACCATTCAACTTAATTTGACTCAAGACTGTTTAGATATAGATGAAAGCATATTTTGCAGCAAGGAATTCTGCAAGCATACAACCTGTCAATATGCAACTTTCTGGAACTACTTCAACATCAACTGTCTTTATCACAGCAAGAATATTTAGTTTTTCATTGTAATTTGGACACTAAAATCTCTACAAAGGCAAAGACTGCCTTCTGGTTCTCAGTATCTGTTGAAGTGCATGTAACAAAAAACCTAACATGGCAAAAACAAATCTTTCTGTTCACTGTATACTTAATAGTAGAGTTATTGCATCTTGTCATTCGTTTATAATTATTTCCATACACTTAACAATCTCTCAAATGCAGTCTGTTAAATGCATTAACTTCATTACTCTGTGGGCATGAACCAAAATATATTATTAGGGAATTCATCTTCCTTCAAAATCTGACAGTGAAAACTTCCAAGAACATACACACCTTCCTCCAGCTGTTCACATCTTTTTAAAATGGAAGGGGATTCAATCAAATTGTATAACCTCTCAGCTTCTGACCCTCTTGTTTTAATTCAGGAAGCTTTTGAACAAATGAAACCCCTGTTATGATCTGATTATTTATGGTATGAGTCCCTCTAATCATTTTCAAAAGAAATCCAATCTTGTCTTCAAAGTGAAAAACAACCGTGTGTGTATAATGGTCCAAGTTCTCTGACACTGTCTGCTAAATGAACAAGTTGATGAATATTAAGAGTCATACAACATTTATCATACAGAAATTCAAAATGTTTACAAAACTGAAGCAGCATAATCTCAGCATCTTGTATATCTTGCAATGAACAGCCATTTGAAAGCAGTATATGGAGTACATCTACTAACAATATGTAGTGATTAAACCTTGCGTCATCTAATATGCCACTCAAGATGGGAGCACCATAATAAAGTAAAAAGGACCTATATTCTGCAGCTTTCCAGTGCTTGAAGTCTGTGCAAATAGATCTAGGTAATCTCCAGATTTTTAGTGTTGGCAAAATACTTAGTAATCTCTTATCAACCTCACTTACTTTGATATTGAAGTTAAACTTCTTACCTGAAAATTCATTTGAGAACCACAAGCAAAGGAGGAGTTTCTGAACTCCTAATAATACACCATGCATGTAATCAATAGAGATTCCTTTCACGATATTAAACATAGGAAAAAAGCTAAGCCATGTTGGACCTTTCACGTCATTTATAATGATATTTTTGGACCCAATGCTCTGATTATAAACAACTTTTATTGCATCATTCAGAACCAAATCTGATGTTCTCTTGGGTCCTTTGGGTGAAATTTCATTGAATGGAAAAATATGTGTGTGACCTTTACCAATTTTTTGCAGTTTCCCCTATTAGAAAACATTTCCAGCATCCATAAGCTCCATTATATTGTATAATGTTACACAAAAGGGATCTAGCAGGAAGATCAGCTGCTGTTGCACATGGCAGAAAAGCTCTGCAAATAAAATTACCTCTTTGTCCGGGAGGCTGCAATTCAATTCCATTTTGAAGTATTGCCATTGTTTAATACAGAGGTTTAAAAAATGTACCCATAGCAGGTTTCTGTGAACCAAACCACAAGCCTCCTAAACTCATCTTTTCTCTTTTCACCCTAATTTTAAATGGTAGTTCATTTATAACAAAGAATATTGGCTAGATTGACATCTTACTACTTTGAACACAGGTGCACCATCAGTGTTGAGTGTGAAGGATACATTTTCTTGTTTACTTAAAGGTCCAGCATTTTCAACATATTTTTTGTACAAATTTCCACCATAGATATCTCGAGTTTTACCACTTAAAGAATGTCTTTCAAACCTATGTTTAAGGGATTCAAAAAAGCCCTCTTGTGACAAAAAGTTTCATTAGATGATCAACCACTGGCAAAAAGTATGGAATTTTAATTTTCTCAAAGCTGTTAGAGCAGAAATCAATACGATGGTGGAGTTTTGTATTATCACTGAGACCACCAAGGCAAAAAGGGCAGTAATAGTGATATTTCATTGGGTTTTTCAAATTTCTGAAGAAGATTTTAAAACTGTATAAACTTGTGCATAACTTGTGTTCATTTGGCAGAAGAAATGCAATTATTTGCAGTAACTGTTGCATACTATCATCAACAAGGTTATACTTTGTTGCAAAAATTGCTAAAAGCAACATGGCTGCACCAACTGTAATGCTGGCACCTTCATAAAGGGGTATTTTATCATTTATTGATTCTTCAGGAATGGCATCTGTGAAACACAGTGTTTCGTCTAAAGCACTGTCTATATCCTCAGTAAACAGATCTTCAAAACAATGAATTCTGTCATCTGGGCTTAATGTCAGATCACAGTCTGTTTCCTCCTCTGTTTCTTGGTCTGTCAGTTCACATTGTTGCTTGAATTCCTGGCGGCAAGCATTCTCATAATTAAAAACTTTCCCTTCCTCATGAATTTCATTTTCAGCACATATACCTTGTACTGACTCACAACAGCTTGAGTCATTTGCCATCTGAAATAAGTTTTTAAAAATAGTTTTATTTGAAGCTGGCAAATAATTTAATTACTGTAAAATTGTTTTAATTAGTGGTGTACCCATTTTGAAGTAGTCTAGATTGCTTCATATTAATTAATTTAAAAACAAAATTAAAGTTGTTCTGTCATGATTGAAATCATGCATGTCCAAAAAAAATACAAGACAATTTACAAGACAATCTTTTCAGCAACCCTATTTTTTTCCTAATGTTTCTTCTTTTTCATACCTTTTTGTCAGATGCCCTATTTGTTCCTACTTTTTTAATGAAGTGTTTGTTGTAAATAGATAAAGCATCAAAAGGACAAAATATATGCTAAAAATGTTTCCCAATTTATAGAGAGCAATATATGATGTTTGGTTAAACAAAAGATTTATGGTAAACTTGGAAATGTCATAACTTACAAAAATAAATTGTAATTTGATCGACTTAACGGTCATCATGGTGAAGATGTTCAAATCAGGAGACTTATTTTCAGTTTCAAAACATTCTGTAGCAATTAATTGGCCCAACTGAAAGAAAGATATTAATTTCATAAATATTGAGAAACATTTCATGAATGAAAAGAGAAAAATGATATGTAATGGCTTAATTTCAACTAACAAGAAATTTTTGCTCTGATTTATTTGCAAATTTTGACAAACATACTATTACTGCTCAACTGATTTAAAACAGCATTGTCTCAAAATCTCACCAAACATGCACCACAAGTAATTTGCTAACAATAAAACCATTATTTAAAAAAATAAGTAGACATAATATTAATGGCACCTTCTTACAATAACAGAACATGAATGAAACCCATACAATGTCATTATGCTCCTGAAAGGAATGAATTTTCATTCGGTGATATATTGCACAAGCAAATTCTTTTGCCAAATTAATATTTGCACAGTGGATGAAGTAATAAAAATATTTGATTTTTTTTGTTTTATCTGTATCGTGATCTTAACCATACAGAATTTTTGCATGAAGATCACAATCTGTTGGAAATGTTCTTTTTTGAGTTACATCATTTCAACAGTACTTACAGTCAGAGGTTCAGCTTGGTGACTGAGGTGTGGATCAGGTATTTCAATGGCATAATCCTGTGCCAACATCATTTGATCCATTTCATTAAGTTCCAGTGTTGAGCTTCCTGTATCTTCTTGTACTTTTCTTTTCTTTCTATAAGGTCCCCTCCTTGCTCTTTTGAAAGTTAGGGTGGCCATTTTGTCCAATTACACACAAGCTAGCTATTCTGTTCTTCTGGCCAGTAATTACAAAAACACATGGCTATACTAAACTATACCAAACTGCAGCAACTTGATGGTATCACGGTACGAATTGTTTTTCCATAGACCTCAATGCTAATGTTTTGCGAAATAAATTTACTTTCTATCCTACTTCAGCATGCATGTCACACACTGTCATGGAGAACAATGTTAGATTGTCAATTTGACAAGGACAGAACCAGGTACACCACTCCCTCGATAACTCGCGCCCGGATAACTCGCGAACCCGCTTATAACGCGGTGTCCGGCATGGCTCCCGACTTTTTTTCCAAAGAAAATATATTTTAAAATGTGCTGAACGTGAAAAAAATGGCGATAAGAATTGGTAAATTGGTAAATTGAACCCTGATACATACCTTATTTTATGTAAATTTTCGTAAACGAAAATATATATTAATCATTAAATTTTGTAAAAACAAAATGGGAATACGGTATTTTCGATCTTTTTTGCAAACGTAAATCTTCTTAGTGGAAATTTTATGTCCGATAATTTAACGAATTTTTCAAATAATACAATGTGATATGTATGAAAAATTCTGATACATTTAAATAATTATTATTTTGATAACTGGATTGTGTACGAAAAATTAAAGGATACGAAAAAATACATGAAATACGGTAGCTCATTTTATCATCGGAAATGGTGATTATTGCCCGTAAAGATAGAATCCATATTGTGAAATTTGCAAGTTCTAATAAGATATCACATATTATGTTTGGGGTTTTTTTGAGAGAGAAATAGTTGTCAATACACTGTAAATAAACAGTCTGGTGAAACAGCGATCAACGAAAAATTCTGGTAAATACTAACAGGTGGTAACAGAGAATGAAATAAACACCAATTAAATGTCTTGCTATGTGAAATTCACGTTCTAATCCTTTAATTTAGCTTCAACGTAAACGCTATAATCGCAACATATTCTCTTCTATGAAAACATGAGAAGAGTCAATCGACCGTCACATCGAAACCCGTGAGTACTTCTGTGAGAACCTAATTACATGCCGGCTTTATTTTGATCAACAACGTGGGGAAGTGTTTGTTGAATTAAAAAAATCAATTAAAAGAGACCTGTGTTGTTTTATCACTTTGAATATGTCTTTTGTATCAAATCAAGCAAGGGAAGTACAATTAAAAAAAATTCAAAGGCATGCCAATAGCAGCATAAGTTCTTGTGGTCATTACCGTTCTCAAAATTCATTTTATTTGACCAATCGAAAATGGTTTCACATTTTTATGTACTTAACATCACTAAAGTATATAATATCAGTAATGTATCCTAATCATTTGTAAATGTGACCATGGAGAGCAAAGGAAGTAAGCGAAAGGTGTACTCGGTGACTGAAAAGCTGTGCATCATAGATAGGGTTCATAATGGCGAAGCGAGATCCAACGTTTGCAATGAACTAAACAATTGCTGAGTCGACATTTAGAGGTTGGCTTAAGGATAAGCAGAAACTTCGGGATTATTTACATGATGTTTATTCAGATAATGGGATCAAACAAAAACGAGCACGGACTGCAAATGATACTGAATTAGATGATGCTGTGTACGCATGGTTCAAACAGCAACGTGAACAAGGTGTTCCCATCTCTGGAACAATTCTCAAGGCCCAAGCAGAAAAAATGGCAAAATGTATGGAGAATGAATCTCGTTTTAGGGCAAGCCATGGATGGATTTGGAGATTCCAGCGCCGACAGAATTAAACAAAATTCGTTGTCGGGAGACATACGCTCAGCGAATCAGGAAGCCGCATGTAATTATCCATACCAGCTCAGAGAGATAATCATCCGTGAACAATACACAGAGGCGGCAGAGAAATCAAAGAGTAACACAAACAAACAAAAAAATGAACAGATGTTTTCAAAAGGTGAAGTGATATTTGTCAAACGTGTCACAAACTGCAAGTATTATCGTGTTCTAATTTACGTTATTTTAAATTTGTAGACCCATTAAATTTATGTTGGTAATGGTTAACCCTTGTAAATTTTTTATTTTTTTTTCATTTTACTTCTACCGCAATCAAATCTACCCATCGTTCGATCGACATTGTTTTTTCGAAATGAGTGTCGATCTTTTGTATAAAAAAGGTCTATTTTGGATCAAACAATAAAATTAGAATTTATCCTATTCAACACAAAAATTTGTGACGTAATACACAATGTGCGAAGTCGTACATGTGTTAAGCGAACGGAAACCATGTGGAATAAAGTTTTGATGATCTCCTCAATATACTGTAAGTTATCCTGACATTAATGTTACTCTGTGAGGAAAAATGTAAACAAAGTATACCGCTATGAAGAGATATTTATTCACAGTTAATCTTAGCACGATTATTAATTGAGTATTCAACACTAACATGCCAACCCAACCCACCCCCCTTTTGCCTCTACGTCGATCCCTTTGTTAGTTTTGTTGTTTGTTATAGGTCCCTCGATAACTCGCGCCCTCGCTTATAACGCGGTCGATGGTTTTGGACCCCGTTGTGCGCGAGTTATCGAGGGAGTGGTGTACTCCATTGCATTTAAGAGAGATAACTCTGCTAGAACTAGACAGGGGTAAGAGTTGTCTAGTCACACCAGACACATTTTCAGTCATGTGTACCACATTTTTAAAAAATCATACAAAATACAAAATGTGACCTAGATATGAATTGACATAATCTCACATGTTGCCAAGAGACTCAACTTTTTTTAAGCCTAACAAAAAGTACAACTCTTACATAATGCACCAATCACAGCTAGTTTTGTTGTTTATTTCTGAATACAATGTTCCTACACCTTAAGCTCCACCCACCTGGGGTTGTACAGTTGGTACTGTTATACCTGATATGGGATGAATCCACAGCAGTTTTTTTTTCCCTCCAGATTGAGGTCAGAGTGTGAGGCCACTTTAAGGAGGAACATTAATTCTTGAAACAATTATATTTATAAAGATATTGAAAGTACTCTATCATTACCTCAGAGACAGAAATTTACATGCATACATTTCACAAACTGAGTAAAAAGTTGACTAGCATTGAATCCATTCTACAACAAAAGTTTGTATAAAAATACTCAAGACCCCTCAGGAGGACCCTATGAATCCCATAATGTGTCATTAGTTCAAAATTTGAAATCATCACTGTAATTTTAACTATAACAGTCTAAGACTTGGCATTTTCCAAATATACACAATGTTTGCTTGTATTTACTTTCATGAAGATAAAACCTTTAGTGTTGTATCAAAAAGCAATCCTTCTCTGAAAATGAAGACTGAGTTCACTATAAAAGGAGAAGTGGAGATGAAATGGGGTTGCAAGTTCTTCAGTGGAGTTATAGTAAAAATAAGTGGTAAGTGAAAACCTATGTACACTTTGCATATAATCAATCTATTCAGTGGTTGTCATTGCCATCTAGTTTCATCTTAGGTTTCTTTTTGTGCTTAATTATCATGAATATTAATTATGGCATGAAGATAAAACAACTGTGTACTTTGCAGATATGCAAATAAATACATTCTTAAGTATTGTCCATTATGAGAAATTTATATAACACCAGTCTGAAAATAAGCACTTAGGTTAACAACCATTTTCAGCTGAGTAAAGAAACTTTCATTGTGGGAAATTGTTGGCTGAGAAGCTTAGAATTTTAAGAACAAAGTTTTATGAACTTAAGAAAATTGTTATTCAAAATACCCTCGTAGTGCTTGTTAAATATCAGATTACAGTCAGACCAGTGTAATGGTGCTTTACTAAAACAGTCATAATTTGCCACTACTGAGACAATTATTACTGTTTCTGCATGTACATGTTTTTGCCACTTTGCTTTAATGATTCATATCTATAGATAAAAATCATTAAAATCATTTCTTGGTAAAAGAAGAAAAAAATAAGTAAAAACCTAAACATGATAAAAAAGACATTTATAAAAGATAAATTGTTTTAGATAATGAAGCAGTGCTCAAGAAATTTGCTAAGGGAGCTTATGAATCTGTTGTCAAGTCCTTCAAGCCAAAGTATGAAGGAGAAATTCCAGATGATATATTTGAGCTTGACATGTCAAACAACACTGAAGATTGAATCCTGTTTCTGGAAAGAGGAAGAGAAAAGAGATGGAGAAATTGAGAGAAAGTAAAACACAGAAAGAGGCAGAAAATGAAGTTGTAAGGAAGAAAAAAGAAAAGATGACACCATCATCAAATAAGGCTCAGAAGTAGAAAATGGAGGCTTTTGCTGCCTGTAAAACCAGCCAAGAAATGCTCCAGACAGTACTCGTTAACCAGTTTTCCAGCCCTTCCATAGTTGGTAGTGATTCACTAGAGGATACACCACTCACAGAAACATGGAGGGTCATACTACAGGACATTAATAAAACGACATATCCGGAGAAAGCAAAGTTACCAGGTTTGCTTTATCTCATAAAAAATAAAGTAATCACTCCCATTTTATCTATTTAAAAGCATTTTCAAAATCCCTTTTTAAATTAAATGAATAATATATGATATAATCACTCCATACAAAAATAAATACAACTTTATATCCTGTAATTTATATATATAACAGTGCCATATTATGTAAGAAGAGAGTGAACAAATAACATTGATGAATATGTGTGTGTGTGTTTTGCTTGACAATTAGTTCATATATATTCCAGTTCCATCAACAAAAGTCCTGAAGTTGTTCCACCTTTTAATATATCCAGAGGTTCATCCTACCTTTCTGCCATGTGCAATCATTTTGATGTTGATGGAAACTGTGACCATGGAAACTTAGAGTGCTTTGAGGTAATTATTCTTCTGTAAATGACAGATGATGCAAAATGATATTTTTCTTCTTTTACAGATATTTTAGAAATGGAAAGGACTTTCAGTTATACTGATATTAGAAGCAGGCCCATTGAGAGCAGCACAGATCTTCCTAAAGTTTTTCATGTCATGTTTAGACTTCTGATTTCATAATAAAATAGTATAGAATGAAGTGATGTACAGACAGCAGCTTAGAATATATGTGATCTTTAGATGCAAACAAGTACTAAGTGGCCTCAAAAAATATAGTGATTTTACTAGTAGATATGTAGATAATACTATTTTGCCTAAATACTAGTGAAATCACTATATTTTGTATAGTTAAATACATGAAGAGGATTCCATACTTGTACACATTTATTCACAGTTTCAAAAAAATTATATTCTGAGGTTATCAAGTCACATGTTCAGGGTTTCAAACCTTGGACCCCACTACTCTGAAACAAATGCTGTACCATATGAGCTATCAGAGATGATGCAACTTACCAGTTTATGAGTCAGATAGAGTGTGTATGTGTGTGTGTGATTTAGATTTTTAACATAGCTTTAACAATTTTTCAGTCTTATCGCTACGATGTCTGCAGTGTGACAGTTTATAGTGATGTCTAGCACTGCGGCATCATGCCACAGACATGTGGCATGATGTCCCACACAGTCACATTATCCTGACACTAGGCCGACCATTCCTAACTCTAACCTCTTAATGCTGAGCACCAAGCGAGGCAGCTGTTAGTACCATTTTTTAAAGTCTTTGGTATGACTCGGCTGGGGATCACACCCGCGACCTTCCGCATCCAAGGTGGATGCTCTAACCACTAAGCCACCAGAGCAGATAGAATGTACATAGCAAGATCAGATTAGACATTAAGTATTTCCTTCTTTTGGTGTGATACTAATTTCTTCCTTTTCTCTGCAAGGTTATTGGTATTTTTATGTGTAGCTATCCATTTTAAATGGATGCATGTAACAGTAAAATGATAATGTATACAACTATAAAATCGTGTGCATTTTAAGCAAATTCATTATTTCATGTAGACTGATTAACACTTTCTTTAAGATCATCTTCAAACTTGAAAAAAATGTTAGCTATATTCGTATAGTAAGATACCTATTATAAGAATTACATACCTTGTCAGAAGGTGAAGTAACAAATACAGTCAAGAAATAGGGAATTAATAATGTAAACAGAAAATTACATGGATGAGGCATTCTTCATAAGAACTTTTTAAAATTTGTTTTTCTAAAAGAGTTCCATGTATGTTTGATTATTTGGTGGGATAAACCTATTTATTCCATTTTTTTATTTCAAGGTACATAATACTCAAGAGAACTATACACAGCAGTCAACTCCATGGGAAAATAATTTGTTTGTGTCAGAGGAGCCAACATATTACACACTAGAAGCTCCCTCATCACTTCATAATCCTTCACAAAACACCCAAAACATGCCCAGTGGCAATGTCCCATCTGCTGTAACACAAGCAAAGAAAACCCATGATGCAACAATGGAAAGGAAAAATGAAGACATCAGCCTCTATCAGGACTCCTGCAATTATGAGCAAACGAACAGTTGTCAAAGGACAACACACACAGTCATCTGCAGCCAGGACAAGCAGCAACCTCTATTGCCACCACCAACATTGATAGTGTCAACAACAGCAAATGCCACCCATTCATCACCAAGAAGGTCACCACAAGAGCTGGCTGCACAGAAATCAACAGCTTTTGGGACTTCATCTTCTGGAGTAAGTAGAATGATAATGATGAGTCAGATGGCAGCAAGTATCTAGTATTTTTGATCCACTTTGCAATGTGGGCAGGATACGCTATGTTTGTCCATCTAAAAGAGAACATGTATGTGGTCAGTTGTCTCTCATCCTTGTCCAATTGCATTAATTAAACATAGGGATAAACATATTTAACTTAGCGTTAATGTTTGCAGGAGCCTGCAGGAAGTATAAAAGCCTGTGGGATGAAACACTTAAGCTAAGTAAGACCTACAAATTTTGTATAATAATATTGTTATTCTTAAATAATTATTAGGTACATGAAATAATTAATTATTAGGTACATGTTGCTGTTGTTTTGAGTTTGTCAGCACAAGATAGACTAAAAATGGAAGCCAGTATAATTGGTTGACAAAGAACCGAGGAAAACCCCAGTAAGGACCACTGACCCATGGCTAGCTACTGGTAAGCTTTCTCACATAACCGTGTTGACTGAGCCCAAGGCCCAAACCCATCGAGACAGAGGTGCAGTGGCAGTGATTGGTAAAGGCAAGTGCTTTAGACTACTCAGCCACCAGGGGCCCCCATTTTTACATAAATTGTATGCCAAACACTATCAAATGATCCATTTTAAGCACAGGAATATTGCTCCCATGAAGCACACAAATTTCTGCCATTTAAATGTGTTGGTGTTACAACGATGTACAGCATTTTAAGCACAAGAATTTTGCTCTCATGAACCACACAAATTTCCACTATTTAAGTATATTGATGTCACATTGATGTATACATCACAGCCTGATCAAGCTCTTTCATGTACTTTTAAGAATTTAATTGATAATTCTTAAAATGTAGCCAGTAACACAACTGCCTTAATTTAAAGCACATATCTACAGTTGGGAGCATCATTAGATGAAAAATTTATAACTCACCAAACCTTGGTCACTATGACCTCTGACTTTAAATATTTTATATTAAAAAGAATGCTAGAATATTATAAAAATGTAAAATATCTTGATATTATTTCCATCTAAGTTATAATATCTCTAACCTATGTATAATATTTTCATAGAATTCTTTGGCATTTTCAGAAAACAAAACTCCTTAGTTCTTACAATGTCGTGGTTGATAGTATCAGACTGAGTCATGCCTTGAACCATGCCAAGAAAGCAAGCTGTCAAGGATATGCCCTCATGAGAAAGTTGCTACGGTTGGTGTTTACTGACAAAGAAATGGAATTTCCCAAAGTCAAGGATTGCTGAAATCTAAGGAAGGAGATCTAAGGTCTCCCTTAGACAAAACACACATATCATCATGCAAAGGTGAGATGCATGACTGATGAGCATTTTTATCCACAATTTGTAAAAAAAAAATTTCAAGTTCTGTTTGTATAATTTGTTTTTGTTTTTATTAGAAATATATCATATTCTGTGAATGATAATTGGCAGCAAATATAATTAATGCATGAAACTGATATTTCAATAATATATTCTTTCTCTGCATATGTTAATAATATTCAAAGTAATAATTTATTTAACTGATTATATTCCTTCATTTTGAACTATGGTGGCCTATTGGTTAATGTGCTGGACTTGTGACATCTGGGTGGGAGTTGGATTCACATGTATGTGTTCTTGGCACTTTCTTTTCCCTCAGCACAATATAGCATTAAACATGTTGCTGTGCTGTAAAACCACCAAACCCCAAAACTTTTTTCAATTTAAAATTTGTCAGAATTGATATGCTAAAATATGACTTAGTTTTGAAAAGTGAGCCACTGTAGCTCAGTGGTTGAGTGTCATCATTGTAATCCAAGAGTCAAGTTTGGTACTCAACTAGGTCAGCTGTCTTGGTGTATCCTTGGGGAAAAGTATTTAGCTCCCATTTCCTTGAAATAATATAGCCAATAACATGTGTATTGTGCCATTAAACAACAAAGCATCAGTTTTCGTAACGTATTCCCTACAAATTAATATCAAATACATAAATTAAAAATTAATATTTCTACTTTCTTCATTAAATGAATTAAATGCATTTTCTTACCACATATATCTTTATTTCAGAATATGTCAATGCATGGTGTAGTAAATGTGGAATAACAAACCCATCGATGACTGATTTGAAAGATGCTGTGACTGAAATCGTTAGTTATTTGAGATGAAAATGTAGACAAAACTTGATGAGTGCAGAATGACAATAAAACATCTTTGTTCAGCAGACAAAGAACATGGTTGTATTGCTATGAATGATTCTGCTAACAATTGTATTTATGTTATGAGGTTATTAAAATCAACTACACTTTTCATCTATTTTGTCTGTGTTCATTTCTACATGACTAAATTAGCTGTGTGTACATTTTTCAAATAATTACACCTCTTGCATAATATGCTTTATTTAGAATGTGTAAAATATGCCGATACTTAAGGCTTGTTTTATCCAGTACAAAATTTTTAGGAAGATTCTGCCTGGATTTTAGGTGGATTCAGGGCTTATTCCACCTAAAAACCCAAATTTCAGACAGAGTTTAGGGGGACTGGGAATATGGCATAGGTGACAGACTGAATCCATCTAATAGTTAAGTGTACTCATATTCCTCCTAAAGGATAACTGTTAGACGGAAAAGTTCTGATTGTCCAATTCATTTTCCTACTTTAAGGCAGATTTTGGACTTAGACTGATTTTAGCAGAAATGTTAGGCGTAATTTTGAACTTTATCACAAGAACTACAAGCATAGATGAATCTTTGGACTTAGAAAATTTGGTGCAAGGTGGATTTTGGACTTGATCTGATGTTTACTCTGAAAAATAATTTTTTTGCTTCCTAATATAAAATATGCTCTACAAAAATCATACCCTAGTGAAAATGTGACTGAAATTTCAGTGAAATCAAAGTGAAAATTTTTTGACATTCACTCAGATGTCCTTTTTTCACTAAAATTTATGGTATTTTAGGAGATGTTACCAAAATTTCTGAAAGTATCAGTGAAAGTTTGTGATTGAAATTTCATGGACTCTGCCAACATTTCTGAAAATATCAGCGAGAATTTGTGATTGAAATTTCACTGAGAGTTTGCCAAAAGTTCTGAAAATATAGTGATATTTTGTGATTGTAATATCATTGACATTTAAATAACAAATATCAGTAAGTTATTATAAAATTTATTTTTTGTTTCTTGCACAATTTGAATGATTTTCAGCAATATTTATATTTCCTGTTTCTGATAGCTGTAATTTTATTGTTCATTTTGGGAACAATAACTTCTTTCCACATCTTTACTTGTTATATTTGTTTTCAAATTTTTGTTGTTGTTGTAGTTTTGTTTAAATTCAATTGGATTTAACTGCCCTCAAACAAGATTGTTTTCTTCTTTTCCATTTTAAAGCAGAATTTCACTTTTCTCCTGGCCTGAATTTGATTTTCCTTGATATGGATACTTTTTTCAATATTGTCTCCGAAACTATTTTTTAAAAATTTTGTTATAATGTTCTGGTCCCATTCCACAACAAGCTTTCTAATAATTATTTGCTCCACATATTATTTAACAGATAATTGCTGTAAAGAGCTTTCTGATTGGTCAAAGCTTGTACTTGCCCAATGAATCATCGTATAACGGAAACTGATGGGAATGAGCATGTTTGGTAAACATGATGATTCGAATTTTCGAGCAGGATATTGAGTTGGAATAACCATTTGAAAAATGTGCAGCAATGAGAATAGCTTGAATGCAAAGTTGATGGAAATGTAATTAGTCAATCAGTATGAAAACTGAGCGCCAGGACTAGCATTTTGCTTTTTATGCCATAAAGAGCTTTACAGTAGCGGCCAACGTGCTAAATATGACAAGGAATTGAACCAGGATGATTTTGAAGTTATATAACTCCTAAGCTCCCTTAATATGAGCAATTATGGTTTAGGCAGAAAGCACCTAAAAGACCCAACTGAAATCTGCCTCAAGCCCACCTGGAAAATTTCATACAGGATGCCAATGTTTGATGCCTGTAACTTTTGGTTTGCTTTACACCTGTAATATACGCCTGTACTTTAGTATGGTTTACACCTGTGATTTATACCTGTACTTGAATATGTTTTACGCCTGTGATTTACGCCTGTAATACACCTTATTACATTGATGTATTTGAATACAGTTGTACTAAGTTAAATAATTTGCTTCTGTGTATGCCTAAAGTACACTAGTATTTCACCAGAGATGAGCGAGTATTACAAGATACACTAGTATTACACTTTTCTCATATTCTCATAAGCCAAAGAGAACCCATATATTAGGTGCAGAATATGCCTGTAGTATGCCTGTGATACAAGCATATAATTTTGTGCGGGCTCTACTGGTCAAGGACCAGAAGAGCTTATGGGATTCAGTCCTTGGTTTCCATCTCCAGGTACAGGATTCATTACCAGCTTGCGTCACAGGTAGTGATATAGCATGTGACCAGGACCTGCCTCTCCATTATGTCCTTCAAGACTTTGGAATGCCAAACTCATACTCTGGTTATTATAAGCCTCTCATACTGACCTTTATTTGGCTGCCTCCTTCAGTCTGTTCACAAAAAAAGTTTGCGGCGATTCCGAGGGAACAGGATGCATGTTTTCAGTTTTCATGGTGTTCCCTGCCAAGATTCTTGACATCTGTTCAGATGGAAATCATAAAAAATGTTAAGGCAATAAATCTGAATTTTTCTAATGAAAATATATCTTATATAATGTTTACAATTGCCATTTTGATGTTTATGCATGATTTATGAGAGAAAAATGTAATTATTTACCCCATAAAACTTAATTTTTTGTGTTTATTTAAGATAATTTATTAAAGAAAATATGTTTATTAATGATTAAAAACTTTTAAAAATATGATTTCACAAATATATAAGAATATTTATTGAAAAAATATACAGAAATATTTTGTAACAATAAATAGAAAAAAAATTAATTAAAAAATATTTGATAACAAATTCTTGAGAAAAAGAAAAATGTGAGAAAAATTTATATTAAGACAAAATTATAATGACCTCAAGTGACTTCACCTGAAACACTTCCAGATTTAATTATTGAGAAGTTCTGTAGTCAACCTGAGCCGATTAGGTAGCTGGACTCAAACCTGCAACCTCTAGTCATGTGTCCAAGAGCTTAACAAGTGATCCACTGCAGCCGTCTTAGATGGGGATCTTAGTGGCCCAGAAATCCATGCTTACTGCACAGATTAACTCTTTCTAGGGGCCCCAAGTGGCCGAGTGGTCTAAAGCGCTGTCCGTTACAGATCACTGCCATCTCACCTCTGTCTGCGTGGGTTCGAGTCTAGGATTCGGCCAATGTGGATATGTGAGAAAGCTTGCCAGTAGCTTCTCGTGGGTCGGTAGTTCTTTCCGGGGTTTTCCCGGGTTCTTCCTCCACCATTAATACTGGCCGCCATGTATAGCCTATTGTGTGCTGAAAAATGGCATTAAGCCCTACAACAACAACAACAACAACAACTCTTTGTAATGTTAAGTAAGTACAGTCAAACCTTTCAATAGTGGCCACCCAAAAGGAAAATGGCAAAACTGGCCGTTTTGACTTCTATATACAGGTTCACCATTTCAAAATTGGTTTTTGAAACAAATACCATGCACTAAATATCATTATTATTATTATTATTATTATTATTATTACTACATTATCAAGATTGTGCAGTATTCAGCAAAGTCATAAAAATACTGGTATATGTTGTTCTCTCCCAAATTTATGTTCCACACCAGATTACTGTATCCTGCTCACTTTAATCCATCCAATAAATTAAATTATAACTGACTTAATCTTTGTTTTGTGCACCATGACACAAGACACAAGAATAATTTCACTATTGTGTGATAGCTTACATATGACTGTAAAACAGGACAGACTCTTTAGTCAGCCAGCCTATATAAATCAGGCTGTCCTTATAAATCAGCCTGTCCTTATTTCAAAAACAATATCCCATTAACAGTTGCTCAGCTTGTAGAGATCACTAGATCATCTTGAGAGGGTTGTGATGAATAGGGAATCAAAAAAGTTAAATATTGCTTTTTGTGACCAGTAAACCTAAACTTTTTCTGCCTTTGTCTTCTGTGAAAAAGGATGTAACTTGTATCTCTTGTCAGAGATGAACTTTTTTAATCTGAGATTGCTTTCATTCACAAGCAGATAGATGATGATATCAAACTATATGTCATACTGGCACAAAGCAACTTTTAACAAGTCCTACAAATTAATAGTTGTGAAACAATAAAAACATTATGTCATATTCAAGTGGGTAAAGGCTCACTTAATGTTTTCAGTTTGTTAAAGTAATCCAGTCTTGTTATGATAATGCAGTCTCACTGTTATGGTAATGCAGTCTCACTATTATAGTAATGCAGTCTCATTGTTATGGTAATGTAGTCACATTGTTATAGTTGTGCACTCTCATTGTTATGGTAATGTAGTTGCATTGTTATAGTAATGCATTGACATTGTCATAGTAATGCAGTCTCATGCTTATAGTAATGCAGTCTCTTTATTATGGTAATGCAGTCTCATTGTAATAGTAAAGCAGTTTCATTATTATGTTAATACAGTCAGATCAGTAGTAACATAAGTCAGTAGCATGGATACTTTATATTAATTTATTCCACATGATATAGGTATTGGATGTGGTTTGTGGATGAAATAGTCCAGTTGCCAACAAATCTTATCTAATTAGCAACATTTGTTGAGTTCTGTTCAGATAGGACTTTTATTAAAAGTTGGTGGTTGATGACCAAAATGGCCTTTGTCACTAACACTTTACAGATGGATTAGAAATAAAAATGTTATCATAAAACATGCAGGAAACTTTTTTGACATAGTAAAGTACAGAAGGAAGTGAGATAAGAATTTGCAACACTAAAGTATTTTCTTCTCTTGCAGATAGACTCAGCAATGAGTGATAAAAAGCAAATAAAAGAGCGACAACTTGCTCTTCAGGATGCTCTTCACAATGATGTTATTAGTGTTTTGAAAGAGTATCCTGATGGAATTCCAAAAAATGAAATTTGGAATGATGTTCGGAACAGAAAAAAACGCCATGCAAGTGCAGCCATGTATGGAGTGCGTAAATTGTCAGATCTTTTAAATTTGTGGAAGGAAATTGAAATAATTCAGGACAAAGGAAAGTCCATCGTGCGTTTGAAAAGTGTGCCTGGCTTTAACCTTGATGTTCCATCACTTGGAGGTTGTACATTGTCTTGCCCACATCAAGACCAAAAGACTGCATCTCCTTTGGAGGAGCCCTTGACAAATACTCGCTATAAAGCTATTCTCAATGAGCCCAGGGAGAAGGTATATTCACAGTTACTTTCAGAGTCTCAAAAAAAAAGTGCATCATTGGGGGCAAACATGCCACCTGGATTTGTCAAGGAGTTTGCTATTGGAGAGTCCACAGAACAAAAGCAAACAGATCTTAGTTCTTCAAAGAGATCTGACTTTCCCAAACAGTTTGATAAGAAAAATGTGTCATCAGATGATGAAACAGCATCACAGGATTCCAATGAAGAAAAGCAATCAGCAGAAAGAGAAACAGTTTCACCAGCTGGAATTATCTGGCCACCTGAACTACCTGAAAATTTGTTCAGGAAGAAGTTGACAGACATTTTGAAAGATTATCCAGATGGTCTGAAGGAAAGTGAATTTATTTCTATTTTTAAGCAGAGATACAATTTTGATATTGCTGCTGAAAAGTTTAGACTGAAAAGTCTTTCTATCCTTTGGAGTTACCTGAATCATGACAAAAAACTAAAATTATTCCTTAATCCCAATTACAGTACCATCACAGAAAGCTTGCATGGACAGCCGACAATGATGAATGATGCTTTACATTTTCAAATTCCTCAACATCCATCTGCCTCAAAGATGACAAAGGAGGAATCAGATTTAAATGCTGGGGCATTATCAACTCTCAAATCACGTCAACAGGTTCATCCCAAAATGAATATGCCTGTTCCAGAAGCAAAAGCCCCACAGATAGAACCTTTGTCAACTGCAGACTTACCTGTTGATAGCCTAGCTCATTCTGAAAAAGTGAACTTCTCTTCCGTTCAGGTGAATCCAATTGAGAAAAAACTCTTTGAGGATAAAGAAACTGTTTGCCAATATGTATATAAGCCAAAGAAAGGTTATCCAAAAAAGGATGACATCGAGAGGGTGGCTAAAGAATGCATAGACCAACTGGCTGAGGCAAATCAGTATGTATCACAAGAGAGAATTGAAAAATTGCTGACTCGGCGGTATCAGGTTAGCAGAGTTAATGAACTTGGGCTTCACTATCTTGCCCAACTTGAATGTGTGAATGAACATAAGCAAATGTTGTCTAAAGTAAATGCATATGTCCATGCCTTTGTTAAATCAAGGTCTTTGTGTACTCTTTATGAATTGTCAGAGTGTCTTCGTGAATATGTTCCAAACAAAGAGGACTTCTTACATCTAAAACTTGGACCAATTCAGAGGTTGCCTGTGGTCTTTGAACAGTTCAAGTTTCCTCCAGATCAAGCACTTGTCCCAGAAATTACTAGCATAGATATTATTGAGCATTTCTGCAACTACCTGGACAAGACCCAAAAATGGACATCACGTTTGGAATTAGAGGACTTCATGAATTACCTTGTGGGGCAATACATGGTGGAAGATGCATATTACCTTGGAATCAGAATCCGCAGTATGCCTTTAATGCTTCAAGTATGTACATCTTATATATCATAACTTACAATAGCATTTGACCATGCATTTTTGGGAGGCTTTAAAACAGAGTAAATTCCCTGAAGATGCCATATGATTTGATAATAATCAAAAAATAATAATCAGTATTGTTAATTTTTAATCAGTAAATTAATGTTTCTTTATTATCATTGAAATTTTTAAAGCTGTATTCATGCTGTTGCTGTCATTAATTACAGTTTTCAGAAGCCTACAGCCATTTAGTTTGTACTGATTAGGTTCTGCAGCACAGGCACTAGTTTTATGCAGTAAAAAGAGGGAAAACTATTGATAGCACCTACACCTTTCTCACAGTGGCACAAGGTGACTAGTTTGTGTAGCACAAAATCTTGTCCTTCTCTGATTGCATGCTGATTTTCTTACACCATGAATGATTTAGTGAATCACAACTTGTAGAAACATAAAGATTAGGCATTCCAAACTTTTACCCCATGTACAATTTAATTATTTTACTAATCATTAATTACCACTTTTATGCAAAGTTTCAGTATAGCTCCATGTCTTCTCAACTTGTATCCAGTTTTGAAGGTATGCACTTCTTGTATGTCATGCAGTGAATAGGCTGTTTTCAATTCTGATTGGTGGCCGCCTTGGATGCGGGAGGTCATGGGTTCGAACCTGGCTGAGTCATACCAAAGACTTATAAAAATGGTACTAACAGCTGCCTCACCAGGCACTCAGCATGAAGAGGTTAGTGTTAGGACTGGTCAGCCTGGTGTCAGGATAATGTGACTGGGTGGGACATCAAGCTACATGTCTGCAGCATGATGCCCGAGTGCTAGACATCACTATAAACTGCCACACTGCAGACATCATATTGATATGACTGAAATTTTTTTTTAAAGTTATGTTAAAAATCAAAATCTCTCTCACACACACACACACACTCAATTCTGATTGGTTGTAAAGGTTGTGTAAACCCTTACAACCAATCAGAATTGAAAATAACCCATTTACAATCCAAATCAGAATTGAATGTAGACTATTCATTGCATGTACTGTCATCTGAGAAGAACAATTAGGTGGTTCAACCTAATTTAGCAATTTTATTTTTCATCTCTTTTAATTCTAGGTACTAAAGAAGGCACGAAGAGATGCAGCAAATAGCAGACAGAAGATATATGCCAAGTTCAGAGATGACATGACCAGTGAAATCAAAGCAAGCTTTGATAAATTCAAATGGAGCATTCTCAAATCCTCAAGTGATGGTGATGGGGAAATTCAGCAACATTACTTGAAGCTCAAGCCAGAAAGTGCAATGACAGAAATTTTAAGAAAGTTTGAGGTTCTTGTATGCTTTGAGCAGCCCACAACCCGCAGAGAGAGAACACATATGAGAACAATAAGTCAAGTTATACCACAGTTCATTAAGGCACGTTATGAAGTTCTGAGTTTTTATCACTATACATTTGCATGCCTGATATTTCACAAAGTTCACATTATTATGTTTGATGACAAAGTTATCAGTTAGATTTTGGAAATGAAAGTCCAGGGCCAAAGTTTTTAAAAAATTGGAAGCACAGATCATTGAAAAATATTGACAAGATTTATAAAATTGCAAATTCAGCTGCTTAAGGTTTCTGAAAACAGTGATTTCCATGTTCATTAGTATGCCTAATATATTGTCATTGGTATTGTGAGATTTGATTCGTAGCCAGATCAGACCATGCATGCTCCATGGTATGTTTCTTGAAGAAGGGGCTTTTAACAGTGACTTAGTGATCAGTATGCCAGATAACTATTAATAGGGTTTTGGGTTTGATTCCTACACAGACCAAGCAATGTCTGCTACTATGGAGTGTCTCAGAGTAAAGCACAATGCTCCTATTGCCTTGGAAATAACGAGTCTCTCATTTGCTTATGTTGTGTTAAACAGCAATCATTTAATCAATCTGACTACTAAATGTTGAGAGCCTTGTACAGAAATCTGTTGATGGCATTAAGTCTAACTTGTTCAGCTTTGCATTATAGTTTTTGATACTTCAAACAGTAACACATCATTTATCCAGAATTCTTTGGAGACTTGGATATGGTCATAAACTGATTGCCCAGATAATTGAAAAGTAAAAAATATACATGTTTTTGATGCATTAATATTGACCCTCCTAAGTAACAATTAAATCAGTAGTTCACCTGGGGAGATTATCAGGCTCATAGATAGCATATAACATGTAATAAAAATTGGCTTAAAAGTTTTGAAAGTTTAAAATTTTAAATATTTTGCCATTAATGTTGATATCAAATAATATGGCAAGCATCTTCCATATATCATTCTCTTCAGAAAATGTGAGATGATTGTGTCACAACAATCATCAATTCAACCCCATGCCAGTAAGTTTGTACACCCTGTTGATTTTTAAAATGAAAAGCTTCAGAGATATAAAAAAGTGTACAGAACTTCCTCCATTCATTCATTGATTTATAATTTATAACCTGATGTCCATAACACTGTCATGTTGTTTGCATTTCAAACATGTTACCCTTTTAACTTTTTGTTTGCTTATTTTTACATACTTTTTAAAGAACTTTGGCATCTTTTACCTTTTATCTTGTAAGAGAAAATATTTACTTTCATTTGAAAGGGTTTATCTTGAAGATTTTTTAAAATTGATAACCTTTTATTTTCTCCAACCTTTTTCAGATCTTTGCATTTCGTCTTGAAGGACTACATATTTACATTCAAATAGAAGTGTTTATCTTCCTGATGTCTTTGCAATTTTTAGCTTACCTGATCTTAAAGACAAGTGAGCTGATGGTTTGCCCAGCATCTATTATAGATTGTAAGTTGTGTGTCCATCCACATTTTAAGCTTCTCAAAACACATGACAAATTTTGACCAAGTTTGTCACAGATCACCCTGGCATGAAGGGCATACAGACTAGTTCAGGTGTTCTGACAATCATCAGATATACCTGCCATTATTAAAAATAGCAATAAAAGCATTAAACTACTTCTTCAACAAAAACTGTTTGACAGAATTTTCATCCTGGAAGGAGGACGTTTTAGAATTATACAAATACTGCCAACCAGCCTTCAAATACAATTGCTGTTAATGAATGTAGAAAAGCCCTTAAATGCTTCTTTTCCAAAACTGCCAATCAGAATTTAACCAAACTTGACAGAAAGCATTCTGGTAGGAACACCTTTACATGACTTCTCAAAAACCACTCCAGTGAATTTTACCATATTTGACAGAAAGCACAGAGGGCCTTAAAGTTTCAACAGTTGACACAGATCTGCCATCAAATATGTCCACCATTACCAGAAATAAAAAATTTTTTTTTTTAAATGACTTAACAAAGCTACTGGACAGAATTTGACAAAATTTTACAGGAAGCATACTGGCATAGAGGGAAATAAGTTTTATATAAATGATACCATCAAATATAACTGTTGCTAAAAACCCAATAACGTCCTTTGACTTAACTTTACAGAAAGTATCCTAGTATAAATGACTTTCAAAACTTGTAGAATTGATGCCAAGCCACCACAAAATGTAGAAGAACATTGCACAACTTTATCTCATCAACATGCTGAACAGAATTGGACCAACTTTGGCACAGAGACCTTTCAGTGTTGGACAAATGATACTGTTGTAAGGATGAAGATACAAAAAATATAGAAACTTTTCAAAGCCCCAGCTGGCTACTGTACAATGTCTTTGAGCAAAGCATTTTACTCCAGTCATTTTTCTCCTTGCTGTCACTTTAAAATATTAAAACGCAAAGAAAATCCAATGTGTGTAATGCTTCTTTTCATAACAGAAACAGTGGTCCCTATCCAATTGGAATGAAAAGATGGCCTCTCATCATGCAATAGCCTTACTTTTGAAAGGGAACTTTGAAAATGGGGACCTTTGTACATATTTTGAAAGGGACCTTTAAAAATTGGGACCTTTGTATTTGTAACTAATCAAACTGTCTTGTTATGTGATTGGCAGATAATGAAAGAAGACACATTAGCAAAGTTGCTGTTTCATATAGCAGTCTGCATCAGTAACACAACACTTCAGGAAGAGGCAAGAAAATTCATGACACAAGTAAGTGAGAAAGAGGAGGCCAGAAAAATGGAACAGCAGAAGCAACCACCAAGGAAAGGTATATTAAATAGTTGTGTAATAATAATAATAATAATAATAATTAAATTAATGTAGCACTTCACTATAAGGCATCTGAGTCTTGCTTGTTATTATTCTTACTGTGTTTTGTTTTGAATTAGCTATTTGATTTATTTTACTTAATGTCAATATCAATATTTGAAGCATCCCTTATTTTTTTTACACTGTATATTCAATTTTTTAAAATCGTTTTCAATAGTTCCTAACATTTCTGGACATAGGTAGATTTTTAGACCCAGTGTAAAATGGAGAATTCAAGCTGATGCTTAAGCTAGACAGTGGTGTGCTGAAATTATAAAACAGGTAATTGAATAAATTACCATCATGCCATGAAATTGCTTTGATTACCTCATAGCATGGATTAACAAAAGGCATTGCCAGCTGGCAGCAATTAAAAAACCACCTGACATCCTTCACAGCCAATGATCACACAGTTCTCAGAATAAAGCAGTAAGCATCTCCAATATGTGAGTTTCACAATTTCCTGTAATCACAGTTTTTTTTCAGTGACCTCATTTTACATTTAGTTGGTTCAGTTTTCAGACCTGTAGGTCTGGAATCTTAAAAATATGTTTATTAAGAGAAATCCAAACTCAATTTTGGAGTTGTAATGTTGTGATCACTTCAAGTACTTTTGAAAGAAAATCAGGCTTATCTTTAAATTTGAGTAGATGTATATCATTTCACTGATGCATTCTTTTGGCACAGAAAGCCTTTACAGCAAGCATGTGAGACCTATGGCCCATGTGCTAGATCTGGCTCTGGTTTTTTCAGCTTATTCACATCGTAAGGTGTGGCATTAAAAATTGCTTATCTGGCCTGCATCGTGGAGGAATTTCTACATGCCTGCTCTTCATTACGAAACAATCTCAGTACTGTAACTTGGATCCATTATTGTTGTTTGTAGAAATGTTAAGGAAATCATTTTGAGCAGTTTCAGTTTCTGATCATTGCAAAATATCTTGCTTTTTATTAGTGTCACTTAATGGATACTGTTATTTTAGACTGTCATATCTCCCCTCCCTTGATTCAAGCCACCCACCTTGGACAGTGACCCAGATGTCATTGCTAGATATCCATTACTTCTCTTTCTTATTGCTGTGACTGCATATATAAATTTTATTCAGAAATATTTACAAATTTTTGTGTACTTTTGACTTGTGAGCTGACATCCTCCCTAGTGGAGGTTGCAAAAAATAATCTCTCTTGTACATTGTTATCACACTGAGAACTAATGTATTAAGTATTTACAGCAAGTGTTATAAGAGGATATTGGACAGGTGGACATCTGAATGGACAGACTGATGAATGAGAACAGACATTTTGGACATATGACTGGACAGATAGATGAGATCAAACATTTTGGACAGGTGGACATGTGAAGGGACAGATGGATGGAGGTGAATAGTATTACAACCCTGATGTTAAGGCAAGGGGATAAAAGTCCTTTGTCACTTATCATTTGATATTTGGTATTGGTTGCAAAATGGATATGTGGATATAGTGGATCTTTTGTAGTTCACATATATATTTAATATACTCCACATTTTGTATTTACATCATGGGGCCTTTGGAGCAAATTAATGTATTATAACCCTCATAAAACAAAGTTTATTATTATTATTATTAGTAGTAGTAGTAGTAATAGGTGATAACTATAGGGAAAATTTTTAAAATTTTCTTAGAAAATTTCCGTTCAGTATCAATAAGGGGATACGGATTAGGGTATGGAGTAGGATTAAGTATATATATTACCATGCACATATTTCTTCTTCACATACAATACGCAATCATTATATATTAGGAGTACATCCTCTACCTTGCAAATTCATCCCTCCTAAGCTGAATAAAAAGATGTATACCATGCTTTTTTGCTTGTTTTAGCAACAAAAGTGCAGAAAGTTGTCTTCTTGCCAAGAGAGATGTAAGACTAGAGTGGTCTCCCCTTGGTTAGAGGGATTAGCACCAAATCCCAGCAGTAGTCAGTTACTGCTTCATCTTGTTCCCGGCCTGTGTGCACATGGCAAGGCCTTGTAAATACCATTCCTCTTTTATGCCTTTTCACCATTTGAGTGGTTCCTTCAAGTTTTGTCACTACTGCGAAGTGTATTCCATATGGCTCATGCACTTACCAGGGCAGTTCAACACTCACTCTCCAAAGTAATAGCTGCATCTTCTAACCTGCAGGTCATGGAATCCATATCTGTTTGCACAGGATATCTGTTCATCCTACAAGGAACTATCGCAAGACTGCATGAATTTCTTAAGCATATCAATTTATGAGGTTAGATTGATTACTACCCACATAGGTGCAGATGGGACACCCAACCGGAAGCTACACCATTGTCTCCTGAAGACAGACGTTTGCCAACAACGACCCACATAGCATTCAGGTGCAACTGCTATTGTAACGAAATCATCTATGCTATTGACAGCACATGCCAATTTGAGTATGTCTTGTGGCAGGAGATACGATTGCCATTGTCATGTGAAATGGAAAAAAAATTTGAAGACTTATGTCAAGTTGAGGGATAGCAATAAGCCATTGAGCTGCTTAGGGTTTGGAACTGAAGTTTGTGCAACTGTTCTAGTGGTAAATAAGGTCTGCGTCTACTGTACAAACTTTTCAGTTAAACATAATGTTTACCATTGCTGCATGTTTTGAATACTGAACAGTTAAAACTTTTTCCAGCTTTACAGTAGCATTTATGATACTTTCTTACACCTGACTGAAAACTGGTCAAACTTATGGAACAAAATCAACTGCCTTATTCAGATGGTCTTGTGAAGGGTTGGCAGGTCTTCTAGTGTAACTGAAATCATCTAAGCCATTGGGCTGAGATCAAAGACAACATGCTCTAGCTTTTACCTCAGAGACCTGTCATTCCAGGGAGCTAAGTTTGACCTGGTGAGACCCATATCAACAGTACAACATGCTACCTTGCCAGTTCATTCAACAGCTGTGCCATAAAGCAGGCTACTCCTGATGGATTTCCTGAGTGAAAATGTTTTCTCTGAACTAGAACATAGATCTAGTGTTAGCTCATGCCCATATCTCACATGAAACTTCAAGCTGCTTCATGTATATTATGGGACCAAAGATGAGGTCAGCACTGGGATAGGGTGATGTAACTCCATCCTTCTTATCTGTTCTCATACCTGTTATGACCAGGTAATGTATTTGAAGAAGATGCAAGTTTTTAGAGTAAAATATTGTTCTTACCAGATCTTAATACAGACACACTCTCTCAAGCCCCCACAACTGTTACATTTCAGGAAGAGGATGCCCATCTGCTCCAGTAGTAACTGGTGGCTAATGTGATTTGATGCCATTTCTTCAATCCAAGGGAAATGACTAGTCAGCCTTGAAGGAGAAAACATTTTAGCACTTTTGTTGCTAAACAAGCCAAGTGACATTTTGTCTTTTTTAATTACATATATTTCAGCTTGGGAATGTTGGATTTGCAAGGTAATGGATGTACTTTCTAATCTCTTATGATCAGGTAAGTATTATTAAACAAATCTAATAATTTCAGATGAGCTTAGCAAAAAACTGAAAGAGTATTTGGAGAAGTATGTCTTCCGAGGTGCTTTGACCCTTTCTCTACTAGACAGGATAGAGGAAACGCTTTTAGAGGACTTCAGCTTTGCCTCTTTCTCCGATATGAAGCATGGACGATTTCTACAGTTTCTTGTCTCTGAGGGCAAGCAGGTATTTGATAATTCTTTCAATGCATACTTTGACTTTATTGTACAATTCCTAATTATAGCACATTTGTGAGTGTACAGTGCAGTCTTATTGATCTTAAAATATAATTTTTGTCAGTAAAACCCTGGATGAACTTCTGTAAACACAAACATATAATGGGTATTTGAAAAGATCTGAATATTTTGTTATAACTTTTTTGTTGTTTTAAACCTGTGAATAAATTGGATGCCATAGGTAAAATAATGTTTTATTAGCTGCACATACAGCCTGTTGGATACTTGCAGATATATGCTTGTGACATAACATAGGTAAAAGATTGTGACATAAAAATTTCAGAGGAGAAACAATTCTGCTTCTGAGCATAGAGCATACTGTAGAATCCAGGCATTCCTAGGGTACTCTCTGACTTATATCGAGGTCAACTTTGATAAAGTTTATGGATGTAATTCTGTTATATCCAACAAATTTCATCATTTAAAAAATGGCCACAAATCCATGGAGATTACCTACATGAAGATGCTTGATACAGAGTGGAAGATATTGTTTTATTGATGTATTAATTTGTCAGCTGTTTTTAATACAATGAAGAATCATTTAAAGTTCAAAAAGGTTTGTGAAAGATGGGTTTCATATTTGTTGATGGTTGATCAAAATTGGACTTGGGTTGAAATCACCAAACAGCTACTTGTCAGATATGAAAAGAGTGACCAGAGGTATTCAGATGAGATTACCACAGGTGGTAAAAATGAATTTACACTCTTGAACGCGTCTCAAGAGAAAATAATAAAGTTCGGATTGGAGAAAATGAGTAGTGTACCTATGCCTGACTTGGCTATTGTCACAGGACATTTTTTTGCCTTTAAAGTGTTGCCAACAGTTGCTGAACTCTGCCGAACCACTTGTCTGCACAACAGTACATGAGATCTCCATCTACTAGATGACACTGAACCAATACTATTCCCATTATCTCGAATAATAATTGGACAAGGCAGACTAGGAAGTGCATGGATGTGCATAGGGAGTACTTTGAGGGGATACACTGATGTTCTTTTTACTAATAAAGAAATTTTTGGACAGCACAATAATATTCCGGACTTTTTAAATTAGCCTGAGGTAGTAGGAGCCCCTAGCTGTCATGCACAGCTACCCAGTATGACATTATCAACAATCTCAGAACAATTTTTCTAAAATGTATTTGAGACTGTCTCGTCATTACACGATTTAAATGTTACAAATATCAGTTGTAATAATTATGGTAATGAATTGCAGGTAATTACCCCCCCCATAAAAAAATTATTAAATTTAACCTGAAAATAAGCATATTTGTGTGTGATTAAGATGGTAATTGAAATCAAAACAGGTTGATTTTTTTATATATGCAATTTTGCTAAATTATGTTTATTTAGCAATCTTTCTGTATATTTATTCAATTTGTATATGCATACATGTTACAGATATTAGAAGAAAATGGTGGAATTACACTTGGAGCAAGTGCTGCATCAGATGGGCAGAGTTCCTGCAAACACCAACAGACTGATCTGCTTGAATTTGTCAAGCAGGCAAACCAAGCTGGACTTACACAGGTATTTGGTTATGGTCTTAACCTTAATTTAACTATACAGAGCAAAATGTATGCCTCATATGTTCTCAGACTGTTCTTAGGGCTATTTCTTTTAAACATGCATGGTACTCAGGGAAGGCACTTTTTAAAAAATATATGCCAGGGTAATCACATTACACAAAGAGTTCATATCAAAACAATACAAAGTTCTAAATTGCATCTATGGGTGACTATTCTACATGAAAAGTGCCTTTCCTGGGTCCCATGTATATTTTACTGGAACAGCTCTTACAGAAAGTTATATCAAACAAGCACGTTATGTAAGAGTACATATCTAACACTAACATTATTTGTTGTTGAGTAATGCTGATAGTCTGATGTTGGGGTGTATGCCTGTATGATGATGATGATGAATGCTGATAAGGTAATTTCACAGAGTAAAAACTTGGCTGATGAAACTCATTCAGTTTTGGTAAATGGTGTCAGAAAAAAAAACCATGTAAAAATATTATTCCTCATGAAACTGAAAACACCAGGCTTGCTTACTCTATATTAGTCAAACATGTCCTTCAGTATATTCTGTGCAACCAGACATTGATGATGGGGTATGTCAAAATATTATTGTATCAAATTGTCTTTGATTGTTTTATCCATGAAGCTAATAGAATAATGAAGCAAAATTCAAAGATTACTGTGTCTTGTTTACAGATTGTTTCTTTGTTGAACAATCAATAAAGATATCACAGACTAAGCTGATTTCAAAGATGACTGGGTCTAGTTTACACATTGTTTTTTTGTCAGACAATCAGTGGAAGCACCACTGATTAAGCTTGTTACAGCTGAACTACCCAAAGGCTATACTGCTGTCAGTTAGCTGGCTAAATGGGGGTAGAGAAGGGCTGGAAATTTCAAAGATTGGTTTTAGCAAATGTTTGTTATTCTTTTTCATTTGGTAGGCTAGTACTATGGTTTCATTTTTTTTTTCATGATTATCTAGTTACATGTTTTTTTAAGAAAAAATTATTTTCATGGGTACTTAAATTCATGGATTTGTCTGTCAGAATTTGCATATTTGTAGGTATATGATATCATGGATTAACCTCCACAAAGACCATGAATAAAAAATAGAAAAGAACAAGTATATGCCAAAAAAGGCATCAGTTACTTCAGTTGTTAAAACACCTATATGAGCACAAATCAAACACCTGCCAGGATCAGTAACTTGCACCAGGTTTTCATCCAAGTGCTTAAAATCAAAGGGAGCTGATGCATCCAACAGCTTTAAGTTATTAAAGTACATGGATATGATCTCTTACTTAAAACACTGTCCATAAAGTTGTATCATCAGCACATTTACATGACCATTGGATGTGCAGTGACTAAAGATTGCTAAAATTCAGCTTAAATCCCAATCAGTTTTGATACTGTCATCATTGCACATGTGAACCCAGACTTGCAACCCTTACAATTTTGCTGTAAGTCTTACGAAAATAACCTTTAAAATATGGACTTACGGAATAAAAGCAAAAACTATGGAAATAAGATATTTGCAGTGAAATCTGGATAATTGGCTCATCCATGCCTTGATTTGGATCTGGGTTTTATATTAGATTTAGTGGAGTTAATGAAGGAACCAGACTATCTTTACAGTAGTACATCAGATTCTTTAAACTGCACACATTTTTCACACAAAACATCTTCATTGTCAAACTGTTGATGATAGAAATTTCAATTGTCTACTGGTGGGAGATGTGATTGCTGTCATAATGTGTAACTGAAAAAAAATTCCAAGAATTACATCAAGCTGAGACATAGCAAGAAGCCATTGAGCTGCATAGGGTTTGGAACTGAAGTTTGCACAACTCAACTTGAGGAAAATTAAGGTCAATATGTACTTTATAAACTTTTCAGTTGATCATCATGTTTACAGTCACTGCATCAGTTTTGTATACAGAACATTTTAAATTACATGTTTTTCAACTTTACAGTAGCAGTACATATTATGTTACACCATACTGAGACAGTCTTATTAGGGTTGGCAGGTCTGTGAACCTACCATTATGACTAACTGCCCCATGCTCTTTGCATTGCTGGCAGTGTCATTATTTGATGTGCTCAGAGCATATCCAGTTACAAAGATCCTAACTAAATTGAAAGACAATGGAATCACACCGTTCTTTGAGCCTGCCTTATGTGCAAACCAACTTCAACCACTAGACTTGACAATAAATAAAGACTGCAAATTAAGAATTAAAATCACACTTCCACAACCAGTGTGCTAAACAGGTTGTGGAGACCATTTAGGGAAAGAAGATGTCACTGGTGAAGATCTGTGTACTGTATTAGTAGACTCAAAAACCCAATCAATTAAGCCAATTCATGTTAAATGGATAATTGCAGCTCACACAAAAATGTGTGAATGTTTGGACCTCATTTTCCATGGCTTTGAGAAAGCTGGACTTGTTTAATTCGGCAATTTTAGGCTATTTACCTGTTAAACATTTTGTGTACCAGCAGAGTTGGTTAACAAGATGTTGATTCAGTGATTTTTTTCCCAGTAATCAGTGAAGTTTGAGCTTCAATACTCTGGTGCAATTATTGTATATACATGGTATTTTATTAGAATTGTGTTTCAAGCAATAATGCTGGTGTTTTACGGTCTTGTTGTTCATTTGATTTTAACATGCATGGATAAAAAATAAAAAATGTTTTCAGGAGGATTTAAATTTTTTGACAACAGTTCTGATTGAATAAATAATTAATTTGAATAAATGTTGAATCTAATATGTAAATATTACTTATAATTGTTTCTTTCAATTTCAGTAATGTTAATGTTTTGATAACCTTATTCTTTTTTTTCTATCTTTACTTTTCTCATAACATGTCGATTTAAAACACTGAATGGAAATTACAACTATCAGATACTGTATACATACATGTTCATGGAAACAATATCAAATGCTTTATAATTCTTTTTTTAAAGGGTTCAAATAAAACAAACACATGTTCAAATTAATATTTAATTACCAAATTAAAGTAAGGACATTGAATTTGTGTATTCATATTTTGGGTCTTTGAGCTCTGAAAAAGGAATCAAATGATTCCAAATGTTCTTGGGCTAGTTTCATAACTGTTTAACACTGTTGTTTGTCAGTTTTTATTTATTAATTAGCAATGTAGCTTTTCTTTTCCCCTCTAGTTTCAGTATGTATGTGAATTTGCATTCACAAGCTGACAGATGTCAACTAATCAGATGAACAATATCAGGCCCATATGGGCCTCTTTATTTGTAAGCAACATTCTGATGTCAAGAAAACATTACTAGCTGAAACAGTATTGGAAAGCTTTACTGTATATTTTAATGAATGTTCTTTTAATTTTTCCAAGTTGGACCTGCTAGGAGTTGCCCTGTGCAACCAGTTTCATGTGAAAGAGGTCCAGCAGCTTGGGCATGGGAACATCTCCAGACTGCTAGCAGCTGCAGACAAGCCTGAAAAATACCTGTCCAGAGACGTCACTGTCTTTTATGAGGCAGCACTTGTTACTAATTCAGGGTCAGTTGCTGAGCACTGTCTGTAATAAACAGTGTTTCAAGTTTCAGGCTGATGGTATGCCTGTCCTATTCCCACATTATTTTATCACTTGGTGCACCTGTTTTTATGGCCAGTGGCACCATCCTGGCACACAATGAAATCCATTCCACTCATTAGATTAAGAGTCAGTCACTGTATTAATATAATAACCCAGCACTTGTAACAGTTGCAGCCATTTCTAATAATTTATTTTGGCAAAAAGATTATTCCATTTTCTTTTTACTAATATAACAACATCACAGATCTCCTTCTCTTTGTCATCTTGTTTTTTGTGTATGACATTGCAGAAATTTATTGCAACAAATGTCTTGTGACCAAACCTAGAATATCCAGCTGTTGTGTTCTTCTACACATGGTGCAAGTTTGCTCCCAAAAATTGTTCAGTAATATCAATTGATTGCTAATCTTTACTGATGAAGAATTCATATTCAGAAATTGTAAAATAGTGATGATCAGAAAAATCATTCTGAGACAGAGTAAGAACCATGAGTTTGGATGAAACAAGCAGATGACATTTAACATTCAAAATAACCAATTTCATTCAGCATTCAAAATAATCATTTTCATTCTGCAGTCTTAATAATTTTCATTCTGCATTTGGAATAACAACTTATGTTGAGAATTCAAAATAACTTTCATTCAGCATTCAAAATAACCATTTTCATCCAGGATTCTAAATATCCACTTTTATTCCACATTCAAAAAAACTACTTTCATTGAGCATTAAAAATAACCACTTTCATTCAGCATACAAAATATAAACATTCATTTGGCATTCAAAATAAAAATTTTCATTCAGCATTCAAAGTAAAAACTTATTCATCATTCAGAATAATGACTTTTATTCAGCATTTAAAATAAGCATTTTCATTCAGCATTCAAAGTAACTTTAATTCAGCATTCAAAATAGCCACTTTCTCTATTCAAAATAAAAAAAAATTCATTCAGCATTCAAACTAAAAACTTTCATTCATCATTCAAAATAACCACTTTCATCCAGGATTCAAAATAACTTTCATTCAACATTCAAATAAAAGCATTCATTCAGCATTCAAGGTAACAACTTTCATTCAGTGTCCAAAATGACTTTCATTCAACATTCAAAATAGCTCTCTCATTTAGCATTCAGAATAACAACTTTCATTCATCATTAAAACTAACCACTTTTATTCTTCACTCAAAATAACCACATTCATCCAGGATTCAAAATAACTTTCATTCATCATTCAAAATAACCACTTTCATCCAGGATTCAAAATAACTTTCATTCAGCGTTCAAAATAACCATATTCATGCAGCATTCAAAGTAACCACTTTTATTAAGCATTCAAAATAACCACTTTTATTAAGCATTCAAAATAACCACTTTTATTAAGCATTCAAAATAGCCATTTTCATTCAGCATTCAAAATAACCAAATTTTATTCAGCACTCAAAAAAATACTTTCATTCAGCATTCAAAATAACCACTTTTATTCAGCATTCAAAATAACCACTTTTAATATGGTATTCAAAATAACTTTCATTCAGCATTCAAAATAGCTACTTTCATTCAGCACTCAAAAAAACCCACTTTCATTCAGCATTCAAAATAACCACTTTTATTCCGCATTCAAAATGACCACTTTTATTCAGTATTCAAAATAACTTTCATTCAGCATTCAAAATAGCCACTTTCATTCAGCATTCGAAACAACTACTTTCATCCAGGATTCAAAAAAACTTTCTTTCAGCATTCAAAATAACCACTTTCATTCAGCATTCAGAATGACCACTTTTATTCCACATTCAAAATTACCACTTATATTCAGCATTCAGAATAACTTATATTCCACATTCAAAATAACCACTTTTATTCCTCATTCAACATAACCACTTTCATCCATCATTGAAAATAACATTCATTCAGCATTCAAAATAACCACTTTCATCCAGGATTCAAAATAACTTTCATTCAGCATTTAAAATAACAACTTTCATTCAGCATTCAAAGTAACCACTTTTATTCAGTATTCAAAATGACTACTTTTATTCCACATTGAAAATAACCACTTTCATCCAGGATTCAAAATAACTTTCATTCAGCATTCAAAATAACCACTTTCATCCAGGATTCAAAATAACTTTTATTCATCATTCAAAATAACCACTTTCATTCAGCATTTAAAATAACCATTTTTATTCCACATTCAAAATAACCACTTTCATTCCACATTCAAAATAACTATGTTTATTTCACATTCAAAATAACCACTTTCATTCCACATTCAAAATAACTATGTTTATTTCACATTCAAAATAACCACTTTCGTTAGCACTAAAAATAACCACTTTCATTCAGCATTCAAAATAATCACATTCATTCCACATTCAAAATAACTACTTTTATTCCACATTCAAAATAATTTTCATTCAACGTTCAAAATACCACTGTTATTCAGCACTCAAAATAACCACTTTCATTCAGAATTCAAAATAACCACTTTGATTCTGCATTCAAAATAACCACTTTTATTCCATATTCAAAATAACCACTTTCATTCCACATTCAAAATAACCACTTTCATTCCACATTCAAAATAACCACTTTCATTCCACATTCAAAATGACCAGTTTCATTCAGCATTCAAAATAACCACTGTTATTCAGCACTCAAAATAACCACTTTCATTCAGCATTAAAAATAACCACTTTTATTCCACATTCAAAGCAACCACTTTTATTCAGCACTCAAAATAACCACTTTCATTCAGCATTGAAAATAACCACTTTATTCAGCATTCAAAATAGCCACTTTCATTCAGCATTCAAAATAACCACTTTCGTTCCACATTCAAAATAACCATTTTTTATTCGGCATTCAAAATAACTTTCATTCAGCATTCAAAATAGCCACTTTCATTCAGCATTCAAAATAACCACTTTTATTCAGTATTCAAAATGACCACTTTTATTCCACATTCAAAATAACCACTTTCATCCAGGATTCAAAATAACTTTCATTCAGCATTCAAAATGACAAATTTAATTCAGCATTCAAAATAACCACTTTTACTCTGCATTCAAACTAACTACTTTTATTCAGTATTCAAAACAACCACTTTCATTCCACATTCAAAATAATCACTTTTTATTCAGCACTCAAAATAACCACTTTCATTTGGCATTCAAAAATAACCACTTTTATTCTGCATTCAAAATAACCACTTTTAATATGGTATTCAAAATAACTTTCATTCAGCATTCAAAATAACCACTTTTATTCAGCATTCAAAATAACCACTTTTATTCTGCATTCCAAATAACCACTTTTAATATGGTATTCAAAATAACTTTCATTCAGCATTCAAAATAACCACTTTCATTCAGCACTCAAAATAACCACTTTCATTCAGCATTCAAAATAACCACTTTTATTCAGCATTCAAAATAACCACTTTTATTCTGCATTCAAAATAACCACTTTTAATATGGTATTCAAAATAACTTTCATTCAGCATTCCAAATAACCACTTTCATTCAGCACTCAAAATAACCACTTTCATTCAGCATTCAAAATAACCATTTTTATTCAGCATTCAAAATAACCACTTTTATTCAGCATTCAAAATAACCACTTTCATCCAGGACTCAAAATAACTTTTTTCATTCAGCATTCAAAATAACTGCTTTTAGTCATTATTCAAAATGACCACTTTTATTCCACATTCAAAATAACCACTTTCATCCAGCAGTCACAATAACCACTTTATTAAGCATTCAAAATAGCCACTTTTATTAAGCATTCAAAATAACCACTTTTACTCCACATTCAAAATAGCCACTTTCATTCAGCATTCAAAATAACCACTTTCATTCAGCAATCAAAATACTCAATTTTTATTCAGCACTCAAAATAACCACTTTTATTCAGCATTCAAAAAAACCACTTTTATTCTGTATTCAAAATAACCATTTTTATTCAGTATTCAAAATAACTTTCATTCATCATTCAAAATAGCCTTTTTCATTCAGCACTGAAAATAACCACTTTCATTCAAATTTCAAAATAGCCACTTTTATTCAGCATTCAAAATAACCATATTTATTCCTCATTCAAAATAACTACTTTCATCCAGGATTCAAGATAACTTTCTTTCAGAATTCAAAATAGCCATTTTCATTCAGCACTCAAAATAACCACTTTCATTCAAATTTCAAAACAGCCACTTTTATTTAGCATTCAAAATAACCATATTTATTCCCCATTCAAAATAACTACTTTCATCAAGGATTCAAGATAACTTTCTTTCAGCATTCAAAATAACCACTTTCATCCAGGATTCAAAATAACTCATTCAGCATTCAAAAAGCAAATTTCATTCAGCATTGAAAATAACCACTTTCATTCCACATTCAAAATAATCACTTTTATTCCACATTCAAAATAACCACTTCCATTCAGCATTCAAAATAACTTTCATTCAGAATTCAAAATAACTTCTTTCATTTGGTATTCAAAATAACCACATTCATTCAACATTCAAAATAACTTCCATTCAGCATGCAGAATAACCACTCTCATTCAGCATTCAAAGTAATACTTTCATTCAGGAAAAATTCATGTGAAAATTTTATAGAAATGATGTTTTTACCCCCCCCCCCATTTTCTATGACCAAAACTTCAAGACCCACAGCAAGTAGATGGAACAGATCCAGAAGAATACAACACATTTGTTCTAAATAAGCCATACATGTACCATCCTAAAAGAGCTTTTGCAATGATTAAATGATTAACACATTTTAATGTCATTTATTACAACAAGGGTTCATCCATTCATATGTGACCCTTTTTTTAAATATAAATTCATCAATATCTTAAATAGCTGTACTGTGCATCTCGCAATCCCAGCATCAGTAAGATCTACAAGAAACAATCACTTTTATGAGTGAAGTGGAACTGGGATTTTTAAGAAAGATTTACAGTTCAAATAACTTTAAAAAATTATGCTCTGATTTATAGGAAATAATCCCCCAAAGGAACTTCATATCCTGTTACTTATATGTAATTTAATTGTGTGTTAGTTTTAAATTTCTTGTTTTATTTTATTTTATTGCATGTTATTGTAATGATAACTTTTTTCACTGGATTTGACATTTTTCCAGTAAATTCAGTTCAGTTCATTTTAGCCTGATAAATATGCAGTTTGTAGAAACATTATATCTTTTGGTGACCTAGATTTCAGAGCTATTTTCAGCTATGTTGTAAACAACTTTTTAAAAATTTTTTTATTATTGAATCTTATAGTAAGATTCGTTCAGTACAATCAAATTCGTCCATGGCATACGTGATAATCGACGTGTAATGTTACTGCGCCACTTGAGAAATAGTGATCACGTGACTCATCAAGAGGGTCTGAAATTGTGTTTTTAGTTGGGTTTAATACCCATATCTCATAGTGATTTTTTTCAGTCATAAACCATACCTTCGGGCTCAAAGTTATTTATTTTGTTGTTGCTTTTTTCAATTGAGTTTTTATTTAAAATTTATTTTCCCTGGAGACTTTATCTAGTGCTCATCAGAATTCTTGGACAATGACATTTACTGAAAATTATTTGGAATTCTAAAGCCGGAATATTATTCTTGGTGATTAAATAAGGAACTGTTTACACCACAACACAAAAAAGGTTATAGAGGACATCATCGCCATCCATCTTGGAACTTCATCGGGATTCAAACTTTGATTCATTAGAATTTTTAGTGATAGGACTTATATTTTTAAATTTTAGGATTAATTTTTGGATTAGAGTCACAAACCATAAGTCCTATTTTTTTCTAGGGAAATAAATTATTCTGTTAAATTTACAAAGCTTGTAGGCTTCACTCTTTTCTTTGTTACTTTTGTACGAGCCTAGACATGTAACAATCCATTATATTAGTTAAAAAAGAATAAATTATCTTGAAGTAAAAGGAAAGAAATATCCTGGCTAAAATAATGTTTCAGGTCCTAGCCACCCCCCCCCTTTTTTTATTTCCAAAATATTAAATGGTAAAACTCTTAAGTAGATACCAAAATAAAATTATATATACAGTGCATTGTATATTTTTTATGTGTTTTCCCAGAAAGGGTATGAATTGTATAGGGCATAGGCTCCACCACTGCAGTCACTAACTGGCTTAATTAAGCCATTTTTGCAACACTTATCTTATACAAGAGCATGTGAATGAGGTAAGCTCAACTCTCATTAGACTTAAATCATTGTAGACATCATTTGCTTGTTGTAAACATAGTTTTGACGAAATCTAATACAAGTTCCCTTTTTTATTTGTGAAGACATTCTTGATATTGAATTTAATTTTATGTTTCATTAGCATCCATTGTGATATAGACTGGTCACCTGTCTTTCTTTGGTTACTGTAATTAAGAAATGTGGTAGCTGCATATGGGCTGACCAAGATGCTGTTGTGACGTCATGTTCTAGTTTTGCACCAACCGGTATATAGCTTTCTGAGGAGTATGTTTTTTGATTTGGCATACATCCATTCAAAGCAATCAACATGGTCATATCCATTTCCATTACACATTTTCAGTTCTTCAGTGGAATGTGATGCAGTAAATTTGCATTGTGATGACTGGATTTCTGAAGTTGAAGTTGGCTTGTACATTTAGGCAAACCTCCCCAGCCTGTTATTTCAGCCATCCAGTGAAGTGATTTTACAGAATAAACAACAGGGACAGAAGTAAATATAGACCCAACTATCCTGGCATATTTTTATTTTAAAGTGCCATCTCTGGATCCCATACATTTTAATGGAACAGCCCCAAGAACAAAATTTTTAATTTGGAGACATTATTTATGAAAATATTTTCCCACAAAAATAATGGTAAAATAACATGCATCGGTTACTTTCAAATAGTTTTTATGTTCTTAACACACTGAATTGACTATTTTCAGTAAAGTTTGATGATATGAAATAAAATATTTGCAGTTTTTGTTGTCTTGGAGCCACAGCATCAGTTTTGTGTCAGAATCTTTACAAGTTATACCCAGGAGTAGGGCATGGGGGAGGGGGCAGAAATCATTGCAGTCACTGGTGATACTCCAGGATATGTTGAACACATTTTGAAATTACAGGTAGAAAAGAAACATTAGGAGTTAGTGGGCAACTAGGTCTGAAACTCATGTAAGAGTACTATAATTTTACACTGTGCACATTTTCAGAAAATGGCTCCAGTGGCCGAAGTTGTTAGAGCATCAGCCTCAGATGCAGGTGGTTATGGCTTCAAATTTTGGCCAAGACCTACCAAGACTTATAAAAAAAATAGTACTAGCAGCTGCCTCACTTGGTGCTCAGCATTAAGACATTAGTGCTGGGACTGGCTGGCCTGGTGTTAGTATAATGTGACTGGTGGGACATGATGCTACATGTCTGTTGTATAATGCCCCAATGCTAGACATCACTTTAAACTGCAACACTGCAGACACGTAGCGATATGACTGAAAATTTTTTAAAGCTACATAAAAAATCTTAAATCACACACACACATTTTCAGATCACAGTGACACACATTTTCAGAATCTTTGTCTTTGTGGTAAATCTATTTTTGTCTGGGAGTGGTGATGATCTCAACTGATACATGGCCCAAAAAGTCAAAGGTCAGGATCACATTATGAAGATGAAATTTGTTAAACAGGAGACCAATAAATCCATTTTAAACTATTTTCAGATCAGTGTCCCAATCCATGTCCCAGGTTGGAATTTTGGGACACCAGTCACGTGAGGCAGCCCTCAACTGCCTACATAACTGCCCTCTACTAGAGAACCTAGCAGAATGGAGTCAGTGGAAGCTTGTTTTTGAACCAGAGCATGGCAGATTGAAGGACTTCATACAGAAACATGGAGGCACAAAAACATTATATTTGGAAGGTAACAGTTAGCAACCTGTAATTCTGGTTTTCTCATTATCAGCCAGAGTGCCTTTACTTTTAAGCATAATTTTGTAGGATTGTAACAGTTTTATTGACAATTTTATATTGACTCAGCTACTGATTGTTTTAGACTTACATATTTCTTGACTGTGCATCAATTTGATGTTTTAAATGCCTAATTTACACAGAACTTGCCCATAAAGTCTGTAATTTGACACCTCATATGAGTTTGCTGTTTGCTACAATAATAATTTTCTTTATTGTTATTCTTTTAGCTCATCTGGGCTTTCTAGTGAACTGGGAAAAATCAGACCTCCATGCATCCCAGAGTTTTGTCCATCTGGGCATGGAATATTTAATCAACCAGAATCTGGTGCGACTTCTTCGTGTTTGCATAATCAGAAACGTTGAACTCAGTAAGTCCATTTCCAGCAGGATTTGGATTTCAGCAAGAGAATTTTTGTAACTCTTTGGTTCATTCATTGTGGCAGCGGACTTGATCCTGTTTGGCCATCCTTTTATGTGCCCCTTAGAAATAACAATGTGAACACAATGGTGTCCCTTTTCAAGTCCCCTCCATCAACAGTCATGATCACACCCGAGATTCGATCATACCTGTATCAATAGCACATCCCAGGTTGGCTGACCATGGGAATCCTGCTGGAGAAGCCCCAGGTGGAAATAATGGTATATACTGATGCCATTGTGCACAGTTGAGGTGCCCACCTGTAGCCATACTTCACTACTGTCAGCACCATATGGGAGCCAGGGGAACAGCCTCATCACATCGACATCCTAGAAATCAATGCCTTTTACTTCTGAAAAGATTGACTTTCATGCAGGAATAGTCCTCATTAGGTCTGACAGCTCTGTGGTGGTGACCTGTCTCCTCAAACAAGGGGGCACAAAATCACCCGACCTGTGTGTTCTGGTTTGAGAGTTTCTACATTGGTGTGACAATCTCCTTTTCAGCATATGAATCAGATACATTCCCAGCAGACTCATTGTCTTGGCCTGCATTCTATCCAGGAAAGGTCAAGTCAATCATACCGGATGGCCTCTCCATCAATTGGTCTTCACTCAGATTTGTGCATTTTGTGGGCATCCAATGATTGATCTTTTGCTACAAGATTGCTTCACAAGTTACCCACCTTCATCTCTCCAGTCCCAGATCCAGAAGCTTGGGCTGTGGATGCACTGCAAATCAGTTTGGAGTGTTGTGGGCCTTTGCCTACCCACACTCAGTCCTGATACAAAAAATAATACATAATATTTGGAGTCAGAATTGCAAGATGATTCTGAAAGCCCCTCTCTGAGGAGGCAAGTCCTCAGCCATGGATCTACTCGATCTAGTGATTGATCTGCCCCAGATGATTCTGGACAATCCAAATCTTCTCAAGTAACCATTGCCATGGGTGTTCCATTTCTGCCCAGACCATCCTGTTCTCCATGTATGGCTTTTATCAGGACAGCCTTGTGAGAGAATTTAAACCTTTGATTGTTGAGAGAATCACGAGAACAAGAAGGCCCTCCACTCCGAAAGCTTATGAGGGAAAGTGGCATGCTTTCAGGGACTGGTGCCATACCAATAACATCATCCCTCTGAGTGTCTCCATCCCTCAACTGGCCAACTTTTTTTTTCTCTGGCTCTTTGAGGAGAAACAGTTAGCCCTATCTCTATCAAAGCTGCTGATATTGCCATGATATTGGACACATTCCGGCATCATGGCAGACATGTTTTGGGGCACATAAAGACCTGCTAGATCTTTTAGCCCATTGTTTGGTCTCAGTCTACCAAAATCCCACCCCGTTTCCCAATGGAACCAGTCCTGGGTTTTAACATGGCTTGATTTGTTTCAATTCAAGTTTCTAACCCACACTTTCCTGAAGTTCCTATCATACAAGATATGTTTCCCAGTAGCTTTAGCTTCTGCATGTAGGGTAAGTGAATTGCATGCCCTTTCTGTCAACTCAGACTCTCTTCATTTCCAGTGGGAGAGTTCATTGGTTTTCAGGACACAACCAGGTTTTGTAGCCAAAAATCAGTTACCATCCAATGGTCACTAAAGAGTTGTCAATCGCTCATTCTGTTCCATATTCAGGTCAAGAACAGCAGTGCAAGATCCTGTTTGCACACTTAAGCACTACTTGAAACACACAGAGACAAGTCGTGCCACAAGTAAATGCCTGTTGCTTCTGGTGAGAGTCGAGGTGCAGGATATCGCCCCTCAAGCCTTTGCTTCATGGCTGAAGTGGGTTGTATGCTCAGTGTACTCTGATGTCTCACCAGATCATAGTTGCCTCACAAAGATTATGGCTCAGAAGCTTCAAGCCATCTCTGCAAGCCCCACATTCAAACATAACATTTTCAGCTTTGATATGCATGCAGAGTTTACCTTATCAAGTTTTTATCTCAAAGATTTAGTGTCTCAGAGAAAGACCTTATATCTTGTTGGTCCGATGGTGGCAGCACATACAGCCACCAGACCCAACTAAATCAATCAACACAGCCTGTTAGCTTCACTGGATTCGTTGGTGAATTTTTATAGGTAAAAAAGATTTCAGTATCCATCTATCCATCTTCTTTACCTTGTGTTAGGGTTACAAGTCAAGTGATCCCAGACTGTGTTGCTTATGTAGTTAGGCAAACAGGTTATCATTACATTGGGGAATTCAGCTATTCTTCCCTAGAAGGATACCTGAGGTGGAGGTCAGATGCTCAGCATCCCCTCCTCCTATTCTAACATAATCCAATTGGGTAACTTATTCGGACGAGAAAGCAAATTTTTAAGTAAATTATGTTCTCTGAGAATACTTGCTCAATCACATTACTTCAGAGCCCTCCCAACCACTCCGCCATGCAAGCATCCTCGTTACTATCTCGCTCAACTAAAATCTAGCGACACCTGGCAGTGCCTTGGGGAGATAATGGGCAAGAGGTATGGTCTTTGTCTGTTGAAATAGAGAAAAGGCTGGATTCACAAGTTAGCAAGCTAATATTCCTAACATAATGTGATTGGGTAAGTATTCTTGGAGAACATAATTACTTAAAAATTTGCTTTAAATTTTCAGTTATGCCCCAGTTGTAGTGTCAGATTGTGGTGATTACCATGCATTGTGTTTGTAATGGTAGCCATATAGTGTCTATTACTTCAAAGATTACTCAGAAAATGTTACTCCCACCAAGTAAATCTGGTTTATAAGAATGGAACATGAACATAGATTCTGAATCATTGTGTGTTAGTAATTCTTTGAAGAATGTTAGAAAAATATACACCACTCCCTCGATAACTCGCGCCCTGATAACTCACGAACCCGCTTATAACGCGGGGTCAGGCGTGGATCCCATTTTTTAAAACCAGAAATTACCCCAAAAATAGATCCCTATTTTATGAACTTTATGGAAATCGCGATCAAAATTAGCTACAAAAACTTTTATATATCGCTCGTTTTATCATCGAAAACGGTAGATAGGACCTGGAAATTTTAATCAACATTATGAAATACCAAATTTAAAAATAAGTCATACAATTTTTTTACATTTTCTTTCCAAGTGACATTCCTAGCACACCGCAATTAACAATATGTAAGGAAATTTCGATCAATGAAAATGTCACTTACGCCGAGTGGAGGCAGTACTTTAATAAATAAATACAAATTAAATAATTTTTTTATCAATTGAAATTTGTGCTCTAGTTCTATCTTCTAGTTCCTTTTAAGTATAATCATCATAAATGTATTGTGTCCTCTTGTAATTAAACATAAAATGTGTCAATCTACCGTAACAGCTATGTCCGCAAGCATTTCTCTGAGAACCTATTTAGGTGCCGACCGTGTTTTGATAACTGACTTGCAGAAGTATTTGTTGCATTGTTGGACTGAATTAAAAGCTGGCCTCCTTTGTATTATCATGTTAATTATGTCTTTTGAATCAAATAATGGAGGTGAAATAAAAGAAAAGTTAAAAGGCACGAAAATCCTACAAACTTAAAATCTAGCTGCCTCGGTCGTATGTCGGGTGAACTCACTTCAGTTGATCAATTGAACACTGTTATAAATGTTATTGTGTATGTAACATAAACTACCTTAAATTAACCGACTCATTGGTAACTGTGATCAAAGATAGTATGGCAACCAAGCGAAAAGAATACTATACTTCGTAAAATAAAGAGCTTGGTTTCACAGATACGGACCATTGTGGGCAGGCGAGTTTCAGAGAATTCTTGAACTGGCACTTTGAGATATCCTCAAGAATGATAAAAAGTTTCATTATTACTTCCAATGAAATCACGATATCAATACTGTACTAATTGAACAGCACAAAAACTGAGATTCGACATAGACGATTGTGTCACGAAAATTTCGCTTGCTTTTTGAACAAAAGGAATCTTGTTTGGTGGTGTATCAAGAGTTAGTCTAGTTCCCTGCTCTTTTACTCCCAATTTGGCAGGATACAATAACATACCACTCCGGGAACCAGACTCATGAAGAGAACAAAAAGCAGTGACATAATACACACATGTTTTCATGTAAACGTAATGGTTTAATGGTTGAAACCAGTTGGAACGATCTTTCACATGTTGGACATTTTGAAAATAAATGTTATTTAAACAGAATAACGAACAACTTCATTAGAAAAAGTGCGTTATTAAAAGTTATTATCGACGTGAATGTAAAATGAGGATTCAGTCATTAAACAGCGAAGTTCCCTAACCCCGACCCCACCCCCACCCCCACTGTTTTCTCAATGTCCAAGTGATTCTTTTCACTTTTTGGAGGTCCCTCGGTAACTTGCGCCCTTGCTTATAGCGCGGTCTATGTTTGTGGACCCTGTTGTGCGCAAGTTATTGAGGGAGTGGTGTATTACTATTTTATAACCATTACAATTTTAAATTTGAGAGATAAAGCATTTTATAATTTTTATGCCCATTTCATTCCATGTAGTGATCAGGATTTTCATTGGTATGATTTGCCAATATTAGTGAACAAGTATTTTCTTTACTTTTTATTTTACTAGACTAAGTATTTATTGCCACACACCACCCCAGAAAAAGTACATGTTGCTTCTCAAATGTAGTATGTCAAAATGTCAGAAATATTATCCATCTTTTGTTGAACAGACTATAGTCATTTTGAATGGTTGAGGAGTTAAGTTCTATGTTGGGCAACATTAGGGGAGAAAATATTCATTTCTTATATAGATTCAGTAAAAAAAAGAAAGATGAGAAAAATTACTGTTATTTCAAGAAACTGCAAATCATGAGAGTGTTTTTATTGGTCAACATTGATGTTGGTGAACTTGGGCAAAATGCCAAAGCATATCATCATTTGCAGGTGTACCATGTACCTCACTGGGGACCTGTCTTCAAGGTCAGAGTCATGCTTAGAATTTTAAGTTTTGTACCATGCTTTTCTTTCTGTTTTGAGCCATTTAAGATTCAGAGATCCAACATGATATACTTATATATATATATATGAATGAAAGCTGTGATAAATAAGAGGATGAAAATTCTACATTCGCATGCAAATCTGCTGTATTTGAACTTTAGATACATATGTATGCTTTATGCATACTGTGTATGATGTTTTGGATATATTGCATGTATATTTTATGCATTCTGTGTATGATGTTTTTGATATATTACATGTATGCTTTATGCATACTGTGTACGATGTTATGGATATATTACATGGATGCTTTATTCATTCTGTATTGAGCTTTTTAATATATTGCATGTATGCTTTATGCATACTGTATATGTTTTGGATATATTACATGGATGCTGTATGCATAATGTGTATGATATTTTGGGTATATTGCAAGTATGCTTTATGCCTACTGTGTATGATGTTTTGGATATATTGCATGTATGCTTTATGCCTACTTTATATGTTTTGGATATATTACATGGATGCTTTATGCATACTGTGTATGATTTATGCATACTGTGTATGATGTTTTGGGTATATTGCATGTATGTTTTATGCATACTGTGTATGATGTTTTGGGTATATTGCATGTATACTTTATGCATACTGTGTATGATGTTTTGGGTATATTGCATGTATGCTTTATGCATACTGTATTTGATGTTTACAGCTATGACAATAGTTGCAAGTCTAGGAACTGTTATTGCCAGTCACAGACTACCTTATTAGAGCAAAACTGAAAACCTGACAAAATTAAAAACTTTTGTATACAAGAAAACATTAAGTCTATGACAGCATATTTCGATAGTAGGTCTGACGATTATACTTCACAATTTTCTTTCATTTTTCTTTTACCTGATTACATTTTTTAAAAACCATTGGAACTAATATATAATTTAGATCAATAAAGTTGTTACTTGGAAGGTATAAATTTGATAACATCCCTGATATCTCCACATAAAATATGGTGCATTGATATATTTACAGTGAATATTTACTGCTATTTTTCCATTGAGAAAAGGATCCTTAGATGAGAATATGACCACCCCCCTCCCCCAATGCCATTAGGACTTTAAAAAGTTTAATTCTTGTCTGAATACTGGTAATGACAATATTGTGTTATTTGGTCACCTCACCACCTGCATCATTAAAAAATGTACATAAAATAATTCAGTTTGTACTTTTCTGTTCAGTATTCTGTTGGTATATTTTTTAATAGGTGGAAGAATTGCAACCATGGACATTTTTGCCCTAGAAACTTGCCCAGGTCATCTGATCAAACTGACAAATCATGCATCAGAGGAGTTGTTTGCCCAGGCTGTTGAACAGAGAAATGTTTTATTGACTTGTGGTCAGCTGGTGTCGCTAGTGGCAAGCAAGAAAGGAATGGACAACCTGCCAACAGCTTTATTGGCCAACCATGTAAAGTCAACACTAATGAAACTGCATGCAGCTGACCCACAGTGCACCACTCGAGGTAGACTAGTTCCTTTATTGTCTTGTATTTGCAAATACTGGGTTATGGTATGAGTTTTCTGGTGGTGGCTGCAGCATAATGATTTGCACATTGTTACAGTGAAGGGTACATTGAAACCTGCTTGTGATGAATAAATGCCTTAAACTTCAAATGAACTAAATAAATAAAATCATTCGATACAGTGTGTACAGAATTAAGGTCAGCACTTACATGAACAGAAGAACACTCTTGTTTATGTTTGTTTCAATACATTTTTGGTAGCAAGCCTAACAAGAAAGTAATGGTTTCTGTACATTTAGTTAAAGATCCAATACCTTGACCAGTGATAGAGGTTGTTGAGACCTGTTGATCAATAATCTACACAGTCTACCATACCCAACAAGTATGTACATTTAGGTCTCCTAAGCACAAAGTGGGCAAATAATGTTACCATTTATTATACTCATGTTTTATTTCATGATTACTCTTTACATCAGATGAGGTAATTGCTTTCATGTTAGTCTATGGCCAGCATAAAATAGTGTCTAACAGTATATAAAATGATTTCTGATACATATGTTATGTTGGATATATTTATGGGTAAATAGTGACTAACATTATTCAAGGACATCTGTACCTATGTAAAGCAAAAACTGTGATATTTTCCTGAACTTTAATGCTGTAAAATTTCTCAGACGTTTGAAAGTTTCACTGGATTGTATGAAGTTAGCATTGAAATTAAAAACATAATTGTTCAGCATTCATTGTTTCTCATTTTGTTTAGATGTATCCTGATATAAATTTTTCAGCTCCAAAACAAATAGATGGTAGTAAAATATTTCAAAGAAGCAGATGATGCTGTACAATTACATCTAGTCATTGGTATGTCTCTGCATTCAGCAAAAATACTGCAAATAATCAAGAAGAAATAATAATTGTCTGGCAGTTGATTCCATGCTAGTGCAGACCCTGTGACTAGCAAGGAAGACCCCAAGGGATTTTTCTCTGTGTATCAGCAAATGATTGTGCACTCTTTTTTCCTTCAGGATGTCCACCAAGCTCAGCTGGTTCCACCAGCCATTATGCTTCTTATTTTGTGCTGCAGTGTCTGGTGAAGATACCAATACGCGTCTGTCAAGCTGTAGCCAACAAGGTAAATGTCTACATCTGTGTATATGTTGCCAACAAGGCAAATACCCTTTTCATATGTCAAGCTCTAGCTAACAAGGTAGATACCATTTATATTTGTCAAGCAGTGGCCAACAAGATAAGTACCCTATACATATGGCAAGCTGTAGCTGACAAGGTAAATACCCATTGCATCTATCTGTAACCAAAAAGGAAAACAAATATACCTGACAAGCTTTTGCCGCAAAGGTAAATACCCTTTACATCTATAGCCAACAAGGTTAACCCTTTACATCTGTCAAGCTGTACCCAAGAGGGTAAATATGCTTTGAATCTGTCAAGCTGTAGTCAGCAAAGTACACCCTGAACATTTGTCAAGCTGTAGCCAACAAGGTAAATATGCCTTATATCTGTGAAGCTTTAGTCAACAAGGTAAACCCTTAACATCTGTCAAGATGTAGCCAACAAGGTAAATACCATTTATATCTGTCAAGTTATATCCAGCAAGCTAAATATCCTTTACAGTAAATCACAATTATTATGCCTTCACTACGGTAGCATATAGGGGAAAACTGTATTGCAGCTCTCCATCTGCATGTCAATTTTGAATTCAAATAGCATGATAGCATGAAAACTATTGGACTTAGAGCTATGAATCCAAACAGCATGATAGCATGAAACTATTGGACACAGAGCTGACATCATACATGCCAAGTTTTCTGGAAATAAATGAGGGAGATTTGCGTTCAAAATCAGGGAGATTGGGTCCAAATCAGGGAGATTAGCGTAACAACTATTATCCTCATAAGTTTAAGCGCGAAAGTGCAGATCGTACCACAACTAAGTAAAATAACTATAATGAATAATAGTTACTGAACTTTGAAGACAGTTGAAAAGGTTTTCACTAGTTCCAATATTGCAAATGGGCATAGCCAGGAATTCGGTTGTCACTCTGTGACTGTCACTGTCAAACACCCTTACAAGAATTGCTACACACTTTTCATCACCACTGTCATTAGACTCATCCATCATCACTGAGAAAGGGTTTTCCTTGCATAGTAAAGTTACCTGATTGTCATACATTGGACCCAGTGCATTGTTAACAATGTTTTTTACCTTAGTTCTTTTGCAGCGAAATTTCTGAGCAATTTGCGAGTCAGGAAACATAACCTTACACAGCTCACTAAAATGATCAGCAACCAAGAGTGGTAAATTATGCTCCGCCACAAAGTTA
>JAECUM010000136.1:0-46244 GCA_016617855.1 Megalonaias nervosa | reverse complement strand
TCCCATTCTTTCATTATTCATCTGATTTATCTCAACTTTTGTGAATGACTTCTATTTGAATATTTTTCCCCTTGTCATCAATAAAAGGGATTGGTAATTTATCCTTTTGGCATTAGTGGAAGGGATATGTAATTTGCCCCTTGGAATCAGTAGAAGGGATAGGTAATTTATCCCCATGAAACCAGTAGAAGGGAAAGGTAATTTGTCCCCTTGGAATCAGTAGAGAGGATAGGTAATTTATTCCCTTGCCTTCAGAAGAGGTCATAGGTAATTTGTCTCCTTGGAATCAGTAGAAGGGATAGGTAATTTATCCCCTTGCATAGGTAGTAGCTTGGTATCATTGATAAAGCATCATCTTTTGTTGCCTCTGTATAATAGCTGGATAAGTCCTGTGCTTAAAGTGCGGAACACAATTCTCTCTCTCTCTCTCTCTCTCTCTCTCTCTCATTATTACTTTTGGCTTGAATATCAAACTGGATAACACTCAAACTATTCCAATTTCTTAGAATAAAATATTTGGAGCTGTCTCTGCATTTTGTTTTAATGTCCTTCTACAATTGTGATCCAGCCTAGCAAAACAATTTATGCTATCATTGGTCAGCAGGTAAGAATTGAATGCATAGCACAGGGAGACCCAACTCCCAGTGTATACTGGATTGACCCCTTGGTCCCAAGACGTGGTGACATTGTTCCAGAGGGTTTCCCACTAGAAGAAGGAACAGCTATTCTGGACATAACTAATGTTGGCAGGGAAAATACAGGCTATTATACTTGTGTTGCACAGAATGTTGGTGGCACAACAGAAGACAGAGTACGGCTCATTGGTAGGTTATGTCTCTATCATCTCAAAGTTTTTTTTTACACGGTAATATCAGGTTTATTATATTTACCCATACTATAAAGTCAAGCTTACTGTATTTACCCATACTGCAAAGTCTGTCTTACTGTATTTACCCAAACTTTGAAGTCAGGCTTATTGTATTTACCATACTGTAACATCGGCTTATTATATTTACCCATACTGTAAAGTTGGCTTACTGTATTTACCCATACTGTAAAGTTGGCTTACTGTATTTACCCATACTGAAAAGTCCAGCTTACTGTATTTACCCATACTGTCATATCAGGTTTACTGTATTTACCCATTCTGTAAAGTCAGGCTTATTGTATTTAACCATACTGTCAAGTCAGGCTTACTGTATTTACCCATTTACAAGGAGAGAAGACAGTACATTAGTAAGTTTGAGTTCTATAGGTTCAGTGTTCTTTACACTGTTTAGACACATCATTGGTTTTCTTTCGGGCTCAACGATCTACCTTCAGCATAGAGCCAGATCTGCCATCACTTAATGACATGAGAGTTGACAGAGTTCTTTCTATCTGATTGCATAAGCAAATAGTGTAGACCAAGATTTGCAGGGGAAATACCCATTGTTACTAGGAGATTGCCCACTGACAGGAATTACTGCACTGCAGACCTACTCAGTTCTAATATGGAATTACCCAGTGGTACTGGGGAATTACCTTTTGGCATTAGGAAATTACCCAATAGCACTGGGGAGTTACCTGATGGCACTCGGCAGTTACACGATAGCACTGGGGAATTGACTGATGGTACCAGGGAATTTTTCATTGACACTGGGTAATTACCTGACGGTGAGTGAATTTTTTTGTCTTGAGGCAATTATTAGCTTCACTTTTGTTTTCCACGACAGAAGGCCTGTACTGATAATTTATACTAAATCATAAATTGCTAAAGTTTTCCCATAGTCTTGTACACTTTTTATTGACCCTATTATTTTCTTTCACAGGACTGTTTCTATTGTGAATATGAAAATTTTAAAATTGTATAAGAATTTTGTTTTTAATTATTTAATAAGAGACAGAAGTGACAACCTTGTGGTTTCATGTCCACTTTCTCTGAAGTTCATACACTGTGATACACTTAGGTAGCAAGTGACATCCTATTGATCATGATATTATGTCATGAAGAAATGTCATTTCAAGGTCCTCATTAAGCTTTGATTTCACAGAGAGCATCCAGTTAGGTTAGAATCATGCAAATTTAAAATGTTCAAAACTTATTTATTTTTTTGCATCTGTATTATAAATGTCTTGTGACATATTTTCTCATTGGATTTGAAGATTCTGAACTTGTAACAAAGTTTTTTTGTAAAAACTTTCAAGAAGATACTTATATGAGGGGTATTTAAAATGTTCTGAATATTAGTGCACTGCACAAAATTTTTTTTTAATTAGTGAACAGTATGTCAGTGCATGCCCCAGAAGTACTACTCATGCACATCAACACGTCAACACAGACTTTGCATTCACTTTCGAGTATGTTGTATATGCCCAAGGAAACTACACTTCCAACTGCATGGCAGCTTCTAAATCATCTGCCTTTCAGCAAATCTTTGGTAATGAGATTCAGACAGAAATCACTTGGGAGCTAATCAGGGCTGTATAGAGGATGTGGCAAGGTATGGATGCTGTGTTCCATCAGAAAGTCTCTCATGATGGTGGATTTATGCATTGGTGCATTTTCATGTAGTAGATGGATACCTCAGGAACTGGTATGTGGATGGGTGGTTTGGTAGTGTTCAACAACTTCTGATAACACTTTAGAGGCATAAAAATGTCCATTTACCTGACAAAGTCAGGCACTCCTACCTTGATAACCTGAACATTTTTGCATTGAAAAATAATATGTATAAAATTCCCTTGAAAATCCAACTACATCAAGCAGTTTGTGGTCTCTGTTTTTTTTTTCTCTGATCCGAAGGTAGCTATTTTTTCTTGAGTTGGGTTAAAGAAAAGTAAGTCAGTGTTTCGTCACCTGTGACAGTCTCATTCAGATGTCTCAGATCAATCATATTTTTTTTGTTTGGCCCTTAGCTGTTTGGCAATTTCAACCCAAGTCTGTTTTTGTTTGATCAGCCGTCAACAAATGTGGGACCTATGTTGCACCGACTTTCCTGGCTTCAAATGATTCTGACAGATTAATGCCCCTGATAACAGAAAATATCTTTCACTTTGCATTGAATAACTTCATTAATTACCCTTTCACAGCAACTACTTTCTACTAACAAATCACAGATAACAGTCTTCCAGAGTGTGGGTCACCTTCCGTGGTTTTTGACCAATACATTGAAACCACTTTAAAATTGCAGGATGTGACAGAGAATTATAGTTGTAAACTTTATTCAAGTCAGCCTTGATGCGATTTTGAGTGTCCTAAGAGAGCACAGATTTTAGAGTATGAGCTTTGCCCAGTAGCATAAGTGTTCTTCCTCTCTTACATTTTTACATGACTGTCATTTACCCAATTTACTGTTCATCAGATGCATATATCTACAGATGTTCAGTGCGCTGCATGTACATCTACAGATCATTTTATAGAATGTTATTTTGTCCATCAGTTGGCATTAAATTTATTGACACATTCAAAGACAAACAAAAATATAAGAAGATATTCAGAGCTGCTCAAATACCTCTCAAAACTCCTTGTTTGTTAAATACTTGGTTAGGATGTTTGATGTGAAAAGGTTACTTAAAACTGATGTCCTTTTCAATGCTATTATATTGATTTATTGCTAAGTTTTAGTTATAGAATATATTTTTATACAGACATGCTATTTCCTTAAAACACCTGAATTTATTTGTACCAAAACCTTAACATGAGTAAAAATGTCAAGCTTTGTTTGCCTCAGAATCTGTGTTATTGTAGAAAATGTCTCAGTTTATTTACCCAAAATCTTAGCTTAAGTAACAAATGTATTAATTTACTTGCCCACAGATCATGGCTTCAGTATAAAATGGCACAGTTGATTTGTCCAAAATCATAGCTTGAATAGAAAATGCATAAGTGAGTTTGCCTCATTAATTTATCACAATTTTGTTTTTATTCCGTTTGTAGATAAAGATAGTGTCAGATGTAATTTTATGGGTCCTAGAATCTAATTATCTATTTTTTTAGACTCATTTCCAATACATTGCTGGTGTTTCAATTCTTTCCATTAACTTTTATTGAAATATGCAAATTGTCATGTAATTTAATTTTGTTGAAAGATCATGCATAGCAATGTTAGACAGAGACTCAGAGTTTTCAGAAGTCAGTACATTGCTTCCTCCATTTAATAGGACCTCTCATAAGAGAGGCCACCTTATTCTGCATCAACATCAGGTTAGTGCATTTGCACCATTTTATCGGCCTTACTAAGAGCAGCGTCTCTCATAAGGCAATCTTTTCATTACAGAAGGTCTCCTGAGAGCAGCAATCACTAGACATGGATTTTAATAAAGGTTGATATGCTTTTTTATGTCTTATTGCAGTTGAGGAGGGTCAGCGTGCTGAAGTGAAAATAGCAGGCCCAGGGATATTATCTGTTGTTGATGGAGAGAGTGTGGAACTGACTTGCACTGCTTCAGGTATGTTACACACAATTAGGCAGAAAATTGTCACGTATCAGTATTGTACAAAGCCTACTTTATACACACTGTACAACTAGTTGATGACACGACTGTCCTAGTATGTCATTTAGATTTATTATAATACAGTTTATATTCGTTAGAATGCTACAGAATATGCAGTCACTCTGCCTTATTCCTAACAAATTGTAAAACTTGGTTACGCAGACTTTTTAATTGCATCTTGTGTCATACCACTACCCTTGCCTACCACCATCTGCCAGTCTAATATCTGAATCAAACCATTTTTTTGCACTGATTGCCTTTGTTACATCACCAGTTGTGTCTACACTACTTGTCTTTGTTCCATCACCAGTTGTTTTTTGCACTAATTGTCTCTGTTACATCACCAGTTGTGTCTACATTATTTGCCTTTTTGAATCACCTGTTGTGTCTACACTACTTTGTTACATCACCAGTTGTTTTTGCACTAATGGCCTTTGTTACATCACCAGTTGTGTCAACATTAGCTGCCTTTTTGCATCACCTGTTGTGTCTACACCAGTTGTCTTTATCACATCACCAGTTGTTTTTGCACTAATTGCTTTTCTTACATCACTAGTTGTATCTTCACTAATTGCCTTTGCTATACCACCAATTGTTAGAAAAAACAATCTGCAATAAAATCTGGCAAAAAGGAGAATGGCCCACACCATGGATCCAGTCTCCCATAATTGCTCTTCCTAAGAAAGGGATTCTGCAGCAGTGCCAGAACTACCAAACAGTCAGCCTCATCAGTCACCCAAGCAAGGTTATGCTTAAGATCATCATCAACAGAATGCAGCCCCAAGCAGAGCACATCATTGATGAAGAACAGGCAGGTTTCAGAGCAGGATGTAACACTATAAAACAGATCTTCAGTCTTAGATTCCTCTGTGAAAAGTATCTGCAGCATCAACAGGACCTCTATCACGGTTTAACTGACTTCAAGAGGTTTTAGACAGGGTATGACATGCAGCATTGTGGGCCATCTTGTTGATATACAATATAAACACAAAACTATTCAGCACTTTAGAAAATGCAAACTAAGAGGGTATGGGCATGTCTTACACTCATATGGCCAGTGAAAGACAACCCTACAGGGCACAGCGAGAGGAAAGAGAAAACAAGACAGACAGAAGAAGAGATGGGAAGTTAACAACAAAGAGTGGGCAAACATGGATTTTGCAAAGCCTCAAAGAGCAATGGAGAACAGGGCAAAATGGAGAGCGATTGTTGCAAAGTCATCAATGATGCCCCTATGACCAGCTTTAAACCCCATTATGTGTCTATTTGAGGCATTCATATCACATTATTTTGCAATCCTAGAGTGTATATTGAAGTATCATAGCTTCAAGCATGTATAACTTTATTTCTTGTTTTCCATAGGTACGTGTTTTCCACTATTGAGGACATTTTCATATTTTCATATTTTGGCAGTTTGTTATTTGCATTCCAGTGGGTAATGTTGAATTTCCATGTATTGTCATATCTTACAGCTTTTAGTGTTTGAATCTACATACAGTCTGAACCCTTTTTATCCCCTACCTTTTTTTTCAGGAAAAGCAGATATAGTATGCACAAATTCCCACAAAACTAAATCATTTAAGAAAAGTTGATATAGTATGCACAAAATCCCACAAAACTACCTTTTCTAAGAAAAGCTGATATAGTATGCACAAAATCCCACAAAAAACCAAGCCTATTTTCAGGGTCAAGATCACAGCTCAGTATTGTGTTTCCATGACGCTTTCCCTTCCAGTCTACAGCTTTAAAGTCATTTGAGATTAAGGGGTGAAATTATACCTGTACATCATCACTGGATGCTGTATTGTGTACCATACTGTGAGTCCTATCTTTAAGGGCAAGGTCAGGACTCGATATTTTATTTTTTATGTTTTCCATAACACTTTCCTATGCTCATAGCTCTAAAGCTGTTTCAGATTAAGAGATGAAACCTGGTATATTTTGTACATGAGTCACTTAAATGTGTATCATAAATTATATTGCATATCCTATCCTGAAGGTCAAGACTCAGTATTTTATGTTTTCCTTCACACTTTCTTTTCCACTCTACAACTTTAGAGATGCATGAGATTAAATGATGCAACTTGGTGTATATCATCATAGCAGGTGTGTTGTTTTACTCCATTGGGAGTTTCATTTTGGTCAGCATTGTGGTGTTATATGTTTAATATTTTTATTACACTTTCTATTAAACTCTACATTATTACTAAAGGAGTTATAAGAAATTTTGGGGGATGGGTTGTGTGTCCTATTGTTGTGGTCAAAGTCAAAATTTGTTTATTTCAGTCACATTAATTTTGTCTTTCTGCTTTCTAACTCCACTGCTGTTTAAAATAAATGGCTAAAGCTAGGTGTACTTGAATATTTTCACTTGAAGATACGTTGCACAGCAAGTTTGAAGTCTTATCGTTATTGTCATGGTTTAGTATTTCAAGGTTTCTTTTGTTTTTTCATTTTAATATAAAATCTGTTTGAAGTACAGGGATGACCTATGGTACAGTTATGCTTCTCAGTTTGATGGCATCTCATGTGTAACAGGGTTTTATCTTCAAATACGGGGTCACTGATCAATTTTTATAACCCATTTTCTGCAGTTTTTCACTAATGTCCTTTAGATAGGGTTGTGAATCATGATTACTTTCCATGTCTGCAATTGGGTTTATAGTGCTGGCGTAAAGGTCACAGATGTCATTATTGTGGACTTTTGTGACCTAGCATGGATTTTGTTGGTTTTATTTGTCCTTTTAGTTCGAAGATGACATTGATATCACTGATTTAGTTTCTTTGACCACATATATTGCTGATCAGGCCAATTTGTGCACTGAACTGTCTCTGACACACTTAACATTAGATGCTGCTTGGGCTTCCTTGATCAATAGAGGATGCAGTTTCTAGATTTATACTGCTTGTGCCTCTGCGTTTGTCTTCAGCTGATTGTAGCTCCATTATGAATGAGGTGGAATCATGGTATCATGGTAGCCAGGGGATAAAAATGTACTGAAATTTCATGCTGTTCCTTCCATTACGTAGTCATTTTAACTCTACTGGTCATAGACCAGAAGAGCTTGTGGGATGATTTTTTGTGTGACTCTTCTGTCTGTTAGTACAAATTTGTTATTGCCACACTTTCTGAAATACTCATGATTGTCATAAAACTTTAAGCACACATTCATCCCTTGGTCTAGATGGTCCTAAGTGACAATGGTGCTGTTTGCACATCAGTTATGGTCACCACAGCAGCCATCTTGAAAATCTTGTTACAACTACTTTCCCTGAATGGATGGTCAGATCAGCACGGGGTGTTCACTAAAAGACTTCTTATGATATTTGGTTGGACATAAATGAAAATGGTGCCAATCTAACGTCCAGTATGGTCGTTATGGCAGCCATCTTGAAAATGTTATTTCTGCTCCAGAATGCAAAGTAATCTAACATCGTGTTTTCACCAGAAGACTTGTTATGTTGTGTAGATTTTGTTCTAAATAAAAATGGTGCTGTTCTGATGTTTAAAATGGCAGTCATCTTGAAAATAATGTTGCTACTCTTCCTGAATGGATTGTTATATTACCAACAAGGGGTTTTCATTGAAAGCGTTCTTACAATATCTAGTTGGTCCTAAACGAAAATAGTGCTGGTCAGACATCTAATATGTAGCCATCTTGAAAATCTAGTTTTTATTTTCCAATATGGCCACTGTAGCAGCAATCTTGAAAATCTTCTCACTATTTCTTCTGAACAAACTGATATTGACATGGGGTTTTCAGCAGAAGACTTCTTGTCATGTCCAATTAGTCATAAATGAAAATGGTGCCAGTCCCACATACAATATAGCTGCTACTTCTGCAATCTTGAGAATCTTGCTAGTGCTACTCTTTCTGAATAGATGGTCTTATCAAGATGGGGGTTTACTAAAGACTTCTTGTGATGTCTAGTTGGTCCTAAATGAAAATAGTGCTGCTTAGGCATCCCAAATGACCACCTCAATGGCTATCTTGAAAATGTAGTTGTCGCTACTTTATCCTGAATGAATGAAAATACCTGTAAAATCTTGTTACTTCTAATAGATGGCTGATCAAATTAACATTGTACTTTAACTAGAAGACTTCTTATGATCTGTAGTTGGTCCTAAATAAAATAAAGTGCATCTGATATGTAGTATGAGAAAAATCATGTGCAGAAGGTGTTCATTGTTCAAGTTGGCCTTCCACTCTGAAGGCATATAAGGGAAAGTGGAATGTCTCTCCACACTGTTGCAGAGGAAACATTAGAAGCTGTCCCCAGTCACTCACATTGTTCCCCAAATAAAATCTTATGGTTCTGAGATGGCTGAATTCTGCCAAGTTTGAGCCTTTGTGCAGTACTTTGCAGAGCTAGCTGTAGTGCATGGTATGCTTTTTGATAGCTTTAGCTTCAACCAGCAGGATGGATGAATTGCATGCTGTTTTAGCTGGACCAGACTCCTTAGGTCTGCTCAGATGGTTCAGTGGTTCTAATGAAACAACCAAATTTCATGGTCAAGAACCTCATGCTGTTGGCTGGCATGCAAGTAGACTTTCACTGAGTTTTATCTGTGATTTAGCCTCATAGAGAACTCGATCTGGTTGTTCCAATGGCTGTTGCAAAGACATCTACCAGACTATGTTGCTAGCTATTGTCCCACATGGTGCTTCTCTTTAGGAGAGTACTTTTATACTTAACATGCGGACCCATATAATAAAATGCCCTCAGAAGGGTGACCAAGGTATAAGTTAGATTCCTATGCATTTTTCCTGATTTACCTACAAGAGTCTCTTGATGTAAAAGTTGGCAGGTAATGTATTCGGTTGAGAAGGGAAATTTTTATCATAAAGTATATTTATCAAACAATACTTGCCCAATAACATTATGATTAAATCCTCCACACCACAAAAATGTGTGAATCCTTGTTTCTGTACTGCTCAAACCTTTAAAGAACATTCTGTATATGGGAAGTCCTGTAGTGAACAGGGGAAGTAAGTATATGTAATCTTGGAAAGTTACTTCCCTTCCAATATGTACTGTGTTTGTACTTGGTATTGTTGTTTGCATATAATAATTACTACCCTTAATGATAGCATTTTCTTTTTCGCTAAAGTTCCACTTTTGTCTGTGTACAAATGTTGGTGTTCTAATGGGTGTAGACTGTATTTTTAGAATGTTATTAATTAATGTTATAATTATTTATAATTTAACCTGTTTGAATTCAACTCTTCCTTGAAATATGGTTTTACTTAATACTTCACTGATATAAATCTGTATGTAAATAATGTCATCTTTACTTGAAGTTCCACAAGATGGATACATGTGGTTGTTTTTGCTGTTACACTTTAAACACTATTAAATATGTTTACAATATTGTCTGTCAATTTGTTTCCATATGTTTAAATTTCTTCATTAACTTGTGAGATGCTGTATAAAAGAGGAAAATATGATGCACAGTAGGAGGGGCTGTCATTATCTAAAGTTAAGGAAACCATAATATCCTTCTATTTATTTAAAGCAATTCTGAACCCCCTAATCCGATGGAAGCGTCGTGAGGGACCCCTGCCACCAGGACACAGATTGAGAGGAGGAATTCTGTCAATTCCACGATTAACTGTGGAATATGGAGGAGAATACATCTGCTCCACATCCTCACCAGAAGGAAGCTACCAAGCATCTGTGTTTATCACAGTTACAGGTAAGCAAAAATCTTAAATTGAAGATATTGATGTTGTTGTTGTTATAGGGTTTAACGCCATTTTTCAACACAAGATAGGCTATACATGGTGGCCAGTATAAATGGTGGAGGAAGAACCCAGGAAAACCCTTGAAAGAAACACCAACCCACGAGAAGCTACTGGCAAGTTTTCTCACATACCCACATTGGCTGAGCCTGAAACTCGAACCCACGCAGACAGAGGTGAGATGGCATTGATCAGTAATGGTGAGCGCTTTATACTACTCGGCCACTCGGTGGTCCTTAGGATATTGAAGTCATGTAATTATGAATTAGAGAATATTTAGTGTGTATCTACACTTCCAAATTGATCTCACCGGCAACATGTATTAGAAGTTTGAGAACATGATTATAGTAGTGTCAGTGATGGTTTTATTCAGGCAAATTGAGAACTGTCTTGGCTAAATCTGTATCAGAAAAAGTAACAGGAGTGAATGCACACAGTCTGAGTGAATGAAAATTTATAATGAATATAAATAATATTAATTAGTAATTAAAACACCTAAACAAAAATTTTCTGACTTTACGCAGTGACATAAAGGAAAAGCAAACCATGCTATGATTTTAACATACAATTTGGGCTGTGTGATGTCTATCTTGAGACTTTGTTTCTGTTATTTCTTCTAAATGAATGTCCATAGCAACTTGAGGTTTTCACTGAAATATTTTTTACAATGTCTAGTTACTCTTGAATCATAATGTTACTGATTTGACATCCAGGACGATTGCTATGATATCCTTGTTGAAAACCTTGTTATTGCTACTTCTCCTAAGTGGATATAGCCGGTAATGTGTTTAATGTGTTTTAGAAGTCAGCCAACCAACCAACCAACCAACCAACCTTGATAAGAAAGGTGCAGATTCGACCTCCGGCATGATGGCTGTGGTTGACGTCTTACAAATCTTGTTATGATTACATCTCTTGAAAGGATGATTATATCAACATGTTGTTTTCATTATATGTAGTTGTTCTTAAATAAAAATAATGCCATTGTGATTTCCCAAATGACTACTAATATTTTAAAGTAGGTTACCTTTTGGCATGTCAAACACTTAAGTATTATGTAGCATGCTCTTGACTTACATATGTGGCACCTTTGTGGCCATCTCAGTCTTACTTTCCTCTGTGGCACCATAGTGATCATTTCAGTCTGACTTCTATATGTGGCATGATAGTGACCATCTCATTCTGACTTAACTATGTGGCACCAGTGTATATTGAAAAGTATTTTTAAAACTATAAAATATAAAAAATACTGCCGTATACCAATGTACTGTGGTATTATTTTCTGGTGGTACATACCACGGTACCTTTTCACTGTACTAGTAGGTCACTAGCTTCCATCAGTAATGTACAGAAATTCACTAGGAATTATGTTAAAACTTAATGATATTAACATCATGTTTTCATTATTTATGACAAAATAGCTCAACAAATTAACTTCTTTTTACAAAATGGTTGTATCTGTCACAAATTAATGGTGAATATTAAAAATATAATTTAATTACATTACCCATTTAATATTACATGGTTGATCTGGCTTGTGATAGAGATATTCGGATCTGTTATTCCATATCGCACACACAGCCTAGAGCTATTTTTACAACTTGAAATATTAAATCATAGGCCACTTTTCTAGAATGATCTTTGCTATACATTTTAAATTATTAAAAAAAATGCCAACGCATTAGTAATGTTAAGAAATGCAGTCAGATTTGGTTAAAATCTACACTTTTGTTGCTGTGGATAATGGTAGAGTACCATAAGGTGTGAAGAGCAGTTTATGAGCATTTCACGGTATGTAGGCCAAGAAATTAGAATATTTTGAGGTGGACAACATATCTTGGACAGAATGTTTGATAATGAGTTCTCAGATGGAGCTGGTGTGCACAATGACATCTCTCTCTCTCTCTCTCTCTCTCTCTCTCTCGTACTGAAATGTTTAAGATTCAGACAGAGTAAGGAAGACTCAGGGAGTCATGGAAAGTTTAATGGCATGGATAGAAATACCGCACATTTGAAATAAAACTTTACTGCATATTTTGATTCCTGACAGCCTCAACATTCATACGCCATATCCAACTTCCTTCTTTCTACCGTTTACAGCTTCAAATATTCAAGAATAGTCCACTTATAAACTGTTAGGAATGATTTATTGCTATATATTGTTAAGCTATTAACAAATGTCAACATTTGTAATTTTAATTTTGGGAGAATATGGTGTTTTTGCTGCTCTGGATAATGGAGGAGTACCATAAGTAGTGACGAGGAGTTCACGAGTATGTTATGGTATATATTGCCAAGAAATTAGAGCTAGTTGAGATTGAAAACAATATTTTGAACAGTATGTTTGAAACTGAGTTTTCATATGAAGTAGTATTTCCAGTTGACTCCAAACATGATAGAGAATGAGAGACCAAGTACAATGTCACTGAATCTTGTATTGAAAGTTTAAAAATCAAGACAATGTAAATAAGACTATAAGAATGGTTAAAAATTCCTTCACATTCAGAGAAAACTTTACCACTTTTCAGTTAAATACTTAAATTGGTGCATAACCAAATACTTTAATGAAACTGGATGGTTTGTACGTTGAACCAGTCTTAATAGTTACAATGCAGCTATAGACTAATATGTAATGGAAAGTAACTACGGCTACAGCATTTGATATTCAGAAGAGTTTGCTAATTGCCACAAAGTGCTGAATTCTGAGCATGAAGATCTTAAACAAAATGGTTTAAGAAATTGGAGAACTAAAAACTTTTGAACCATTCACACCGTTCCCAGCTGCAGCACGGATGCCACAGAGAAGAGACATTCCACAAAGTAAAGCATCTGAAAACCAACACCACCTAAAAATCCTTTCAGCTTCAGCATTTAAAAACTTTATTCTATGGAATTTGTTATATATATATATATATATATATATATATATATATATATATATATATATAAGGAGCAAGTTTAAGTGTGGAAACTTTCAGTTTGTGTAATAATATCACTGGAATCAAATTTATTTAGTACATCATAAGATAAATCTGACAAACAGTTGTAACATAAAGATTGACATATCACAGAGAGCAGCAGCTCTTTTGAATATGACTCAAATATAGGAGAATTACATCTTGTTAAAACATTATTGTTTAGACTTTTTCATTACTGGGACACATCCCACATTTGTTACAACTTCTAGATTGCAACTTATAAAACAGTTACACATATTAAATTAATGTCTTGTAAGGCATTGGCCATTTAATTATCAGGGTGGGGGATAGGACTGTGATTTTCTTCTGAGCTGAAATATTTTCTTTTCTTTTTTCAGAAGATAAATAGTACTTTGTTTACCAAATAATATCGTTGATATTATATGGTGTTATATTGCTATAAATCTGAGCAAAATGTTTTTCAAAATATTGACAGACAGAAATGAAACAAAAAAATGTTAGGACTCTGCCACAAAACATTGAATTGTTGGTCTCTTATATAATTGCAGTATGCAATGGAAAATATCACGGTACGTTCAGAAATACCTTGAGATACCACAGAATATAATTTTAGCAATATCCAGCTCTAGTACTGTCATATGTCCTGTTATCACTTCTCCTCTTGTGTAAATGGTGACCTTGACATAGGATTGTTGCTATTTTTGCAGTATGGAATTTGCTTTGAATGGAAATTGTGAAGAACTGATCACCAACATATCTGCTTAAAGAGATTGTGTTTTACCTTGTGAACGCAGTGACTTGTACAAAGAATGGATTTTATCCAGAGATCATGTTTATTTGCATTTCAGTGAACAAGTTTATAGTCATCACTCTTGACATTGATTTTAAGGTCAAAAGACTTGACTTGGGGTTTTATAGCTGGACTGGCTTGTGAGTATGATAACACCAAAAATATGAGAGGTACATAGGCTGTGACGAAGAATTGTGTACTACTCTTGCAGATATCTTGTAAACATGTTAACTTGATCATGTAAGAAAATAGTTTTGTTTCAGAATTTGTATTTTGAAGTTTCTCTAGAATATCAGAGAGGATTTCAATACAAAGCAGTTAAAAAGAATAAAAGGGCAAAATAAACTGCTATATCTTGGATTCTTGGAATTTTTGGCAAGTAGCATCTCAGTCTCTTTGAGGGACTTGTCTTGAAATTGAATTCATAATCATGCTTGGCCGTTTGTTTTGTTTAATGCTAAGCAATATCTGATGAGAAATTTTGGCTTTGATCCAAATAAAAGAGGTCTTTTTTATGTAGTATTACATAATTCATTATTTACATTTTATTATATAAAAATGTATGTCACATTCTTTAGAGTGGAGCATTTAATGTCATCCTCATGTATCACTTATCTCATCTTATTCATTTTTGATCTGCCTTGTAAACATATTTTTATAGTTTCTCCACGTCTGACTGTGTCACCATCTCGGCTTGTGGCACGTGCTGGAGAGGACATCATTTTGAGATGCAGTCCTACAGGCAGTGGACCTTTCAACATTGAATGGTCAAAAGTCAATGGTGTTTTGTCTCCCCGAGCCTCAGAGAATGAAGGTATTCTGGAAATTAAGCAGGTAACAGCAGCAGATGCTGGCCGTTACAGGTGTGTTGCAACAAGTGCCTCTGGTAGTTCAGAAGGATATGCCATAGTGGAAATAACAGGTAATCTTTATCTTGTCCATCAGTCCATCTATATATCTGTATACGCTGTTTAAGACTTTATAGTTCTGTCGACTGTATTTTCTCACCTATAAGTCATTGTTTTTTGACCTGGAAGTCTAGGCTTCATCTTATACTCCTAGTTGACATGCATATGGATTATGTCATTGAAGTTACTTTAAGTACTGGTGATACCATAATTATGAGATGTTGAAAATAGTCTGCTAAAAAATTAACCACAATTATATACATCATTCTGTAATTAACTGAAGGATTCTGTTAAGAGATTTGTTTAACAATTATCAGCATCGTTCTTCCAGGAAAGTAACTGTTCTATTTTAAAATATGCATAGCTGAAATTGAAAGTTTACTCATCCTTTTTGGTACAAAAATTTATACATTCATGTGTATCAAGACTCAATAAGGAGGATTATTTCACTTCTGTTTTGGGTTCATTGTTCCACAAGATGTTGTCAGAAAGGTAAAATTGGCTAGCAAGACCTGTTTACTGACTATCACCATAAATCAGCCAGAATATTTTGTTAAAAAAAAGGGTCCAGTTTAAACAAAAATCATCACATAAAGTAATTCTGTAAGTAGGATAAATAATATTCCAGATGTACCCTTCCACATGTTGTAAATAGAATAAATCATAATCCTTCAAATAAATAGAATATGCCTGATGTACCCTTCTACATATTCGTTAGAGGTGACTATCATGGCAAGTTGGCTCAGTGGCCAAAGTATCAGGCTTGTGAGCAGAAGGGTGTGGATTTGATTTTTATTAATGGACCAGCCTGTGTTGGCTATCGTGTTCTGGCCCTGGGCAAGATAATTTACTCCAATTGCACTAAATGTCTATTGCTTTGCCATAAACCACCAATCAAGGATCTGATTTCAATTACAGAACTCAAGTATAGAATCCAACAATGTTATTGAACTTAATTAAAGTTTGATTTCAAATTGGCTAATCAGATGTCTTATATCTTGACATAACTTAAGACTTTTGTCGGTGAAATTGAAACCAGACCTGAATTTCACCAAAAGAACTGAAGTTTAAACTTCAGAACAAGTTTAGAATCGAGTGATATCATTGCCTGAAATATAATTCTTACTTTCAATCAGCTAATTAAATGTCATTAAGCCGAGTTTTAACTTTCTAGACTTATCTTGGTGAAATCAAGACCAGAACAATTAAAATATATGAGCAGTTTCAGTTGCAGTGAAATTGTAATGTTTGTGGAGGTTGACTTAAATGAGGGCAGATAGTTGTTTTGGAGGCAAGTTTTGATGGGAACTGAAATGTATGCACACAAACAGAGATACAGGAGTTGATATGTTGTAGGTTAGAGCTAACTGATCTCCCTTTTGTTCTTGCAGTGCCACCAACTGTAAGAGCACTCAAGCGAGAATACAGTGTGCAGCAGAATGCAGTGGTGGAACTTAGATGTGATTTTACTGGTTCCCCTGAGCCAACTATACGATGGGATCATAAATCTGGGGAATTACCACCGCAACACAGAATCCAGGATGGTGTGCTGACGTAGGTTATCATTTTTGAACTATTTTATGTGTAATATGTGCTCCTTCAGTGGCATCCTCTCATATATTGTGCATGTTGTCACCTCAGTAAAAGCATCCTCCTAAATATTATGTTCTTTGCCACTTAAGTAGAGACATCCTCCCAACTATTATGCCCCTTGTCACCTAAGTAGAGGCATCCTCCCAATTATTATGCCCCTTTAAGTAGAGGCATCCTCCCAATTATTATGCCCCTTGCCACCTAAGTAGAGGCATCCTCCCAATTATTATGCCCCTTGCCACCTAAGTAGAGGCATCCTCCCAATTATTATGCCCCTTGCCACCTAAGTAGAGGCATCCTCCCAATTATTATGCCCCTTGCCACCTAAGTAGAGGCATCCTCCCAATTATTATGCCCCTTGCCACCTAAGTAGTTTGATATTTTGATACCTTAAGCAGGGCTCAAAATATGATGAAGTTCTAGTGACTGTGACCAAATTTGGCAAATGTTTTAATTTTTTTAAACCCAACAGTTTTACCTTTTTTATTTATGTTTTTTTGACAAAAGCATTGTAATCACATTTTTAAGTGTAAATTACTATAAAGGACACCTGCTTTTGAACTTTGTTCTTAATTTGGCTTCTATATTTATGCTATATTTAAAAGAAATCAGTCCTTGATCAACAGTTTTTTTGGTCCCTTGATGATGTGTGCTTTTGCAAAATGAGTGTTGACTACACATCCCAAAAACGTTATAATTACATTATGATACCATCAGCATTATGTCATTTGTTACCTAAGTGTACCACAGTACTTAAAATAATAGAAACTGGCAATATACGAGGCATTATGAAATTCTAAAAAGTTATGTGACCTCTGGTTTTCTATAGAAAACCAGTGTGAGCTTAATTGTGTCATACTGAAAACTTTTGACTCACCATCATAAAGAGGTGTCTGTGATTTTCAGCCTAAGCAGATTTTATTATTTTGTAATACTTTTTAACTTATCTTTTTATGGACAGTAACAGTACTTTTTCCCCCATACTTCTCTGTGTAGTGGCTCTTCTTTAGGGATTAATTCAACAATGTGTAGTGCAGGAAAATGCATGCCTACTTGAACATTTTTATGTGATTTTGCCTGCTTGAACCCTTTATTGTGTAAAAACATTAGATTTTTTATAAAGCTGAATATTCCATATTTCAGATGTGATCATCCCAAAGGTTTTTTTATCTACTCTTTTTCTGGTTTTGTTTTATTTATATATAGTACAAAAATTTTGTCTCCAAATTTTACATATACATGATCTTTTTCCTTTCAGAATCTACAATGTCCAGCCAGCAGACTCAGGGAGGTACATCTGTACTGCTACAAATGCAGCTGGAACTGCCAGGGACTATGTCTTCCTCACAGTGGCAAGTAAGTGTTTCCAGTAATTTCTTGATCTGAATCCTATAGGTAATTTTTGACACAGCTACCACTTAAACCAAAGTGGTCTAATAGTCTTGCAATATTCAGATCAGGATATTTCAGATAACTAACTATATAGTATCTCTCAACAGATATTCTGGCATTTTCTTCCTTATTCTTGTGCACTTGCACAAATCAGCTGCAAAATGTTACAGCAAAGTGCATGTATATTCATTGGCAGTTTTAGTATCTACATTGCAAGTTTTAAGTGAAATATTTGAGTTGCATTAACCTGTTATTAATATCATCATTCATTCTTTCTTTTAAAAATATTGTGTACAAGTATAAAATGTTATATGCCTCTTACATCCTCACGTAAGATTACCTAATAAATTGGCTAAAATGAGTTGTACTTTTTGAAAATAGAGTAATATTTATTATTATAAAAATCATAATATATCAACGTTTTCTTTCCATTCATTCTTCAGTATTAATCTACTGCTTCAATTTTTGTTTAAAGCCCCATATGTAATTTTAACGTCATATATAGCACTTTGTCATTTCTGTCTATCAGGTGGTCCAGTCATTAATGGTGGAGAGACCCGTATTGACACTCAAATTGTGAATGTAGGAGACAGAGTTGAAATGGAATGTATTGTTGCTGGTAAGCTCATACTGCCATGTTAAATGGAAGATCACATCCTCATAAATGGTGTATTCAGGTCACCACTTCTGATGTTTTTCTGCAAATAGTGGATATTTCAGTTTCTGGATTTGTTATTTTGTTTTACAATTTCACAGAATTTTTATTCCTTTGCAAAATTTTGTTTGACTTCTAAGATTATCAAAAGGATTTTAAAATTAGAGATCCTATGTCAAAATGTTACTTACCATGTAAATTTACATTTGATATTACAAATGAGAAAGAACACCTCAAAGTACACTTCTAGATTTTCTTGTTAAATTCTTGTGGTGTAATGTATCCAGTAACTTCCATAGAACTCCCGTAGTAATGGAAAAACCTGGAAATTCTTGAAAATGTTTTTTTTTTTTTTTCTTAAATTTGAAAACATGCTGAAATATCAAGCAAAATAATGGATTAGAATAATTGTGGCGATACACCATATTATAAATTAACATTGGACTATAATGGCTGGTAAATTGATATCAGGTTATAATGGCTAGTAAGTTAAGAAAGGCTATAATTGCTTGCAACCAGCAAAGTTTTCTGTCCTCAGCTAACTTGATACCAGTAACTGCATACCAATTTATGTTTATCTTGTACTGCTAGATTGAAATGAAGTCCATGCGATCTTTTATGCAGTGGGAAAAAACAGTACCATGAAAACCCCAAATCATGTATGGTGTACCAATCATTCCATTGTGAATAGGACCTCTTATATGGAGAATCTGCAATATTTGTTTTTAAATTTGTAATTATTGGTGAAGATTATTTGTGATGATGATCATCATAGTGAGAGACACATCTTTGATATTGTTAGTGTTTAAATGAAATAATGCTGGTTATGATGGAATTGGGGATGATAATGCTGATGATGATACAGAATTATCGTTATGAAGATCATGATGATGATAATGACTAATCACATTGTTTCTGAAATTATTTGTTATGTACATAAAATGAGACTGACTGTAGAGTAATGTTTGATACAGGTACACAACATTCTCTACAGGTGGATTTTTTACGGGTATAAACTTCTCACTGTCTGCAAGTAGAGTTTTCACAGTTGTGATTATAAGCATGTACGGATCCTGAAATGTATAAATTTACAAAATCTTCATTTATTTTTCATTTGAGATCTGTTTTTATTTCATTTGCATTCCATTGAGATTTCATTCATATTTACATTTTGAATAGCTTCTTGGTTTTCATTCAAGGTTTCATAAATGCATTCAGATTTTGTGTGTATCACTTCCATCCATCACTTACTTTTATTTTACCCTATTTCAAAGAAGATGGAAATTTATGGAAGTCAGGTTACAGAACTCTAGCTTACATATCATTTCTTATTAAAAGTGTTCTTTAATGAAATAGCACATGCAAAAGACAGCATTGATTTTATGACACAAACTGACCTCAACTTCAAAAAGTGTAAACATACAGCTGTAGAGTATTTGTCAGCAAATTGTATTTCTTGATTTCATTGAAGTAAAAATTGTACAGGCCATAGAACACAATTAATTTTACTATATATTCTCTACATTTGTTTCTCAGTACTGAACTGTCCACTGTGTGACAATCAATACAAATTATATGTTAATCTAAAATACCTTCAAAGATGACTTCACGGTGAAGTTCTTGTCAAAGGTTCACCTGCATTTTTTTGAAAGGCTTGACTGTCAACAAACCAACGTGCAATGGAACACAGATTTCACTTCCGGATCATCACCAAGACCTTATTACTCACTGTACACTGTCGCCGAAACACACACAGACAACCACACCATAAGCTCATATTCTAAAGAATAAACAATTGCTTTTAAATCCATACCAAGAATGCCTAAATCTAACTCTTGTATCACCACCAAACAAAGACAGGAAAAAATGCTCTAAAAATAGACTGGGACTACATTCGTGGGTACTGAACCGGAACTATTAATTGTGACCTGATGCTGCACATGTCTACCTTGACAAGCACGTTATCATGGCTTGTAAGGTGGAAAAATTGCCTGTCTATGTAAGATCTGAGATTCTGGATTATGATATGAAAGGGTTTTGGACCACAGAAATTTAGCAGGCTTGAAAATAATAAATGTCAAATCACCTCATGGAATGCATTCATGTTTCAATTCCATTTTCATCCATCATTTTACATTTTGTGTTTGTGCATTTTGTTTTCTTAAAGATGCATTGATTTCATAGACATTCATTCTGCATTCCAGTTTTGTTTTACTGGTGGAATGACTTATTTCAGGGTCTGTATATTTCTTTATATTTTATAGACATATGACATTTTACAACAAGATCTCAGTAATACTTGACTGATGTGAAACTACTGCACAAATTCTGATAGTTACCCCATGCATGAGCAGGGCCGGATCAGGTCAAGTGTTGGGTGGGGGGGGGTGTTCCAAAATATCAAAAGTGCCCAAACTTTCCACAAAAGGGCACCAAAACAAATGTCTAAATGTCTGTTTGCTCAAAGTATGTATAATACGCAATAAATGTGTGTAAACATAAAACAATGGTCAAAGTTTAAGTGACAAGTGACTGTACGCTTCTATGTGTGCGTTTGTGCATTTTTTTAGGGGTAGGGGGATGGCTGATTTGGCCCTGACTGGTTCTCATTAATATATTGTACTATTTCTTCTGACATCCGTTCACAGGATTTTGAAGGGGTTATTTAAATTTGAGATTTGTATTATAAAAAGGACACCATGCCACACCTTTTCTTATTTGAAATAAATTTATCTTGTGATGAATGAAATAACGAAAAATATCCTGGTTGGAAAGAACAATCTAGCCCCATAAATTAAATGACCTTGCAGTACATATGTAGTTATATTCAGCCTCATGACTGGGTCATAAAGCGATTCATAAGCGCAGAATTTGCTTTTGTTTTTGTTGGGGTTATTTTATAAACAAAAGTGGTTGTGAACTGGAACTTAATTGTCTAAACCAAGAGGATTACTTTTCATGTTTAAACAAGTTAAGTTGACACTGTTCAAGAGAAGATCAATATGGTGTGCCTTCTGTGAAGTCAGTGTGAGTTCTTTGAATAAAATAAAAGCATAAACATATTGCAAAGAAGCTGATTGGCCTTCTCTAAATGTACAGAATATGCAAGACTTTTTTACATTTTGTTTTTTTTTTATTGTCCCAATATATTTGATAGAAAATAAATCACTTGATTATTGAAATGGTATCTGATTGTCTCAGTCTGTCCATGGGTGGTCATTATTCATTGACTATTCAAATGTCAATCAATAAAACTTCTATTGTTAATGATTGGACCATAATCTGAGTTCCATGTATTAAATGCAACATGCGAAGTCATTTATGTGACAGAAATACACTTTTCCCAAGCTGAAATTGACATCTTCTGATACTAACATTTTATAACAGTGTTTTCAAAGGTCACTGCCTTGATCTCTGCTGTACAGCCACTGAAACCAAGTCTTTATTAGGGAGAGACCATTTATTTAAGTATCTAAATGGACAGGAGATAAATGCAAACTATTGTCTTGTTCTGATTGGTGGTATAAAAAAGGACACTATGCCATTTCTTACTTACTTGAAACAAACTTATCTTGTGATGAATGAAATCATAAAAAGTACCAGTCAGAAATAATAATTTAGCCCCATAAAATTAAATGTCCAGTCCCTTACAGTACATGTGCATTCAGAATTTAGCTAGTTGATAGTTGTGTACATGTATATTCAATCTCGTAATTGGGGCATTACTGCTTAAGGACTAAACACATGGTTCGCATGTAAATATAAATTCATTATTTTCTTTTTTGTTGTTTTGAGTTTTTAAATAAAAGCTACTGCTATGTGGAATTTAATTGTCCATACCTCAGTGGATCACTTTTCATGTTTAAACAGTAGGATAAATTTACACTGTTCAAGAGAAGTGCAACAAGGTGGGCCTCTCGTCAAGTCAGCGCATACGTTTTCTAAATTTATGAAATATACAAGACTTTTAAAATCAATTTTTATTGTCCATATATATGATTGAAATATAGATCACTGATTGCTGAAATGGTATTTGATTGTTAATCACTCATGACACATCGGTCTTTCCATGGGTGGTCTTTATTGATTGGCTGTTCATATGTCAGTCAGTAATGACAATCAGCCTCTCCACAGTGGAGATGCCATCGGTGTGTCAGCTGAGGTACAGTGGTGATTTGTAATTAATTTATTGCTCTGACGCAGAACAAAAGAGGAGGGATTAAACACCCCCACCCCACCCCGTTGCAATCTGTGGGGTTCCAAAAATGAGCTGTACTGTACCCTTTTGTAAAATGTGCTGTATTATGACTGAATCACTAGCAGGTTGATAATTTTTTTACTCAAAAGGAAGGAGAGAAATTATTGTTCTTATCATTGCATATAGGAACACCGCTACCGACAATCCGTTGGAGCAGAGATGATGGACTACTGGCAGCGTCTGCCATTCTTGGAGATGGAAACTTGATCATCCCAGATGTAAGACTGGAGGATGCAGGAACGTATACCTGTACAGCCGTCAATCAGGCTGGATCTGTACAATCCAAGGTGGTGCTGTATATTAGAGGTAAGTTGAACATGCTTATTAAACTACCATCTCCTCTCTAGAAAGAAACTCTTACAAGGACAGCAGACAAGTTCTATTGAAGAATAAAAAAACAAAGGATTTTCATTATTAATCTTAATTACCCCTTTAAATGTTAATTGTTCCATACAGTGTGAGAACTGCTCATCCTTTTCATTTCATTGACAATATTTGGTACAGTACCACAAGATATTCTTCTCATGTGTGAATAAGTAACATATATATTATTTGCATGCCCATTTGAGATGCTGAAAATCTAGATATAGAATTCTCCACTAAAAGTTAGCAAAAACTTACACCCTCGTTATTACATATACATTTCATAAAACAAAGATAATTAATATTTTTTGTTCTCATTGTCAATTTTCAGCCCGGCCATTGATCTCTGTCCCTCAGACCTCCATGACTGCAGCTTTAGGAGATAGTGCTTCAATTGGATGTGAGGCCACGGGATACCCAAGCCCACAAATTACCTGGTATAGAAAGGATGGACAGATGCCATCGTAAGTAGAGAAGCATTTGCTCATATTCACAATATGAGTTTCAGCTTTGTATAGCCAGAATTCTGTGTATGTGCAGTTAAAGCCTATTTGTACACAGAGTTTGTGATCATTTCTGCCTAAATTCTTAATAAGAATACATGTTTCTCTGTACAAGATCTTGATACAATGGAATCTGTACAAAGGGCTAATCTTAATGCAAAGTACTCTATATGAAATCAAAATGTGTGAATTCATGCACTTGGAGAGCAGCGATGCACAAGGACTCTCAAACATTAGTTCAAAGTTGTGAAAATGTGCTCTGTGCGGTATACTGTTTTTTATTAAACGGTCATCGTCAGATCTGCACATAGGACAGCGGAGATCTGATTTTAATTAGATTGATGTAATTCTTTGTACAAAATATTTAAAAACAAAGAACTATAATTATGTAGATTGATGGTGTGCAAAAGTAAGAAAAGAATTGGTAAATGAAACCTTGATACATCACTTGTTTTATTGTCAAAAATGGCAGTTAGTGTTATGGCAAAATAGTGTTCAACGAAAAAATCTGGTAAATACTAACAGGTGGCAACAATGAAAGAAATGTTACCAGCATAAGCTCTTGTCGTCAATGTTGTGTCTCAAAATAAATCCATTTTATTTGACTAGTATAACATGGTTTCAAATATTATGTATTTAACTTCATTCAAGTGTGTGTGTGTGTGTGTGTGTGTGTGTGTGTCAATATATAGATAGATAGATAGATAGATAGATATTAATCAATAATGTATCCTAATCATTTGTAAATGTGATCATTGAGAGTAAAGGAATCAAGTAAAAGGCATATTCAGTGAATGAAAACAGGCACAGATTGCAAATGATGTGGAATTAGATGATGCTATGTACACATGGTTCACACAACAATATGAACAAGGTGTTCCTTTCTCTGGAAGAATCCTCAAGGCCCAGGCAGAAAATGGTAGAAAGTATGGGTAATGACTCTGATTTCATGGCAAGTCATGGATGGTTTTGAAGATTCCAGGACCAAGATGGAATAAAAACAAATTTGTTGTCAGGAGAGATATGCTCATTGAAATCAGGTCATGAAATGTGAAATGATTTTTGTCAAGCATGTCACAGACTACAAATATTATCATGTTCTCAGTTGTGTTTTTTTTTTTCTTTTCCCAATGTTGGATTAACATCCTTTAATAAGGAGAAGTTTTAGGGTAATTTTCTGTTTTTTTCTGACTAAAACGGCATGCCCCATATGGTGCACAGGGTCAAGATTTGAGTGACACGGAACAATGAGAAACTTCCATGGGATCCATGCTCATTTTCCAACATGGAAGATATTTTGCATAACTGGACAAATATTTATGGTATTTTAACGATTCATTGTGGTTGAGAAACTTTAAAATCTGTTCACAGTTTTTTAATTTTGTGTTTTTAGAGAATACACAATTGTAGATGGTAATCTTAAGATTCCACGTGTTAAAACTGAGGATGCTGGAACATACATCTGCTCAGCTCAGAACCAGTATGGACAGTCTGATGCATCAATAGACCTGAAGATTGGAGGTGAGTGTTTAATAGAAGAAGAAAAGTTCTATTTCATTTGTGATTTATTTTAGCCTCCAGATGTATTTATCATAAAGTACAGTGTTCCCTCACAATAAGGTACTTTGATATAACACAGTTCCTTGTAGTCGTGAATCCCTTATGTTATGTAATAGTAATACAAAAGTTTGATTAGCAAACTGGTTTCTGTATCAGTAGGATTTCTTATAGACATTAATTTTTCAGTATTTTAAGGCATTTGGAAACAAAACGAGTTCATTTTGTGCCATGATATGTATTTTCATATTATAATAACACAACAAGTTTTGTACATAAATGAGAGTCTCATAATTAATAGGAGACTAATGTCAATTAGATAAAAAAGGAACAGCTGTATATCTCATAGTTCACTGCAAAGATTCTTTTATAAAATCCACAAGCATTTTAGTTTTCTTTACAAGTTTACTGTATGGTGCCGACTGATGGCATTTATTGTGATTATTAAATTCCATAGTTAAAAATCTCTCATTAGTCTTCTGGTCCATATATCTCCTTTGCAGTAGTGTTTGCATATGCCTGGTGACACAATTTCTTCCTCCATATACCATCTTAACTTCCACTTTGCATGAAACACTTTGCACACTCATGACCTTTGCTACTTGCCAACACTGACATAAACTCTGACTTCTTGAACTTGCACCATTTTTTAGCAGATGGTATTTAGCATTGGGAGAAAGTGCATGCTTCAGCATTTCGATATGAACTGACCATAAACAGAGTAGAGATTCCTGAATTGTTAAAATTTTGCCCTGTTGTCTCTTCTCTGTCTCACTTTGTCTATCTCTCTCTCTCTCATGTGCACACACAAACACACATAATTTGTTGTGTGTTTGCAGATATTAGTGGTAAATCTAACTTATCAAGTTTAGAAATACATGATTGTGTGGAATTGATATTCATTATTGAAGCATCAAAACAGAGTAGGGTTTAGCACATAAAATAGATGCATTTACTGATTGCAACAAGTTCAATGACTGCATCTGCTTTTAAGACAAAATGTTATGCTTTGAATTTGAAATGTTACACTAGAATTGTTAGGCTGCGAATATTAAAGACTACCATATTTACCGTATATGTTGGGACACCGTATTTGTTGGGACACCATAAATTAATTTTAAACGTAATTTTTTTTGTGCACTGTATGTTCTGGGACACATCATTTTTTTGAGTTGTTGTGGAACACCATTTAAATCACTTGAAAATTGCATGTCGGAAAATGCATTCCAACTGAAATTTTAGTTTAAAAAATATAAAACTGTGTACTTGAGATAAACTCTTTAATCCACTGCAGCAGCATCTCATCAACACAATCCTTCTCCTGCACATGTACAATCCATTCTTTCGGTGCATGATAATATTTTTAACTTTCTCATACTGTGAAAAATTGTTAGAGGCAACACATCACCTGAAGCAGAAACTGCAAGGACTAAAGTCAGATATTTTCAAATCTGCACCAGTCTTGCTAATTCTCACACTTTTGATGCCCATCTATTTGTCAGTCTGTTTAGAAATGTGATCCAAGTACACTAGAATTTCATCCATTTCATCAATGACTGCATCTGCTTTTAAGACAAAATGTTATACTATGTGTGTGAGAAGAAGATTGGGCATTCTGAAAATTCAGACAGAAAGAGATAATAATGAGTATACATTCATATTGTATCAATGTATGAATAATTTCATTTTCTTTGTTATGACTTAAGAATTTTGGAACTTACTTGAAGTTTCGAAGCACAATTCCAATGACGGAAGATTTTAAAATATCAAACAGTTAAACTTCTCAAAATCAAAACCTCAGTATACCAGAATCCTCCTCCTTTTAAGTCCCAAATGTTTCCTTCTTTAATATCATTATTTTTTCCCAGTAAGATAAACCCTCAACGTAGAATACTAAAACAAAATTTTGATCCCAAGTTTCAAGTTTATCTTTAAATACCCACCCCACCCCCCGTCAACTGAAAGTCGCTTCAAACTTGGAAATGTATTTTAGCTGCTAAATTCCTGATACATGCTGGAACAGATTAATTACGTTAGCAAGTACTCTTATAGGTTTACTAATGATATAAAGACCTGGCCCAAGGGCATGTGAGGTTAAAACAACACTTGACATTTGCACCAACTCAGATTAGAGCTGACAATAGGCTAATCTGAAGCTTTTGCACCATAAAAGAAGAGACAGCTTTTAAAGTGAATTGTTTATGACTAAATGCTTATATCGTCATGCCTAAGATCTCAGCATTCCTGCATCAGTAGGGCAACTCAAGTTGGCTGCCCATCGGAATCCCACTCGAGAAGCCCCAAGCGGAAATAACGGTAGGAACGGACGCCAGCGTGCAACCTGGGGGTGCTGACCTGTTGCCGACCTTCACTGACGTCAACGACACATGGGAGCCAGGGCAATAGCCTCTACACATCATCATCCTAGAAATAAAGGCTGTAATCGACGTCTTTCACTTTTGAAAATATCGACTTTGAAGCAAAAACGGCCTTCTGTAAGTCCAACAATTCTGTGGCGGTGACCTATCTCTTCAAACAGGGAGGTACCAAATCACCCGAGCTGTGTGTTCTGTTTTGGCAATTCTACGTTGGTGCGACAATCTCCCCATATCAATGTACAAATCAGAAAACACATGTCGGGAGATTTGGTGACCAATCTCCTAAAACAGGGAGGCACCCAATTACCCGACTTGTGTGTTCTGATTTGGCGGTTTCTAAGTCAGTGCAAAAAACTCCATATCAAATGTACAAATCAGACACATTCCCGGCAAACTCAATCTTGGCCGACACTCTGTCCAGAAAAGGTCAAGTCTTCACTCGGATTTGAGCACATTGGGGACATCCGATGACTGACCTCCTTGCAACGAGGTAGAATCACAAGCTACCCACCTTCGTCTCTCCAGTTCCAGACCCCAAACCTTGGGTAGTGGATGCAGCGCCAATCATTTGGAAGGGGTTGCAGGCATTTTTGCCTCCCCTCCCACGGTGATGCGACCGAAAATAATCCAGAAGTTACTGGGTCAGAAATGGCAAGATGATTCTTATAGCTCCTTTCAGTTGGAACAAGTCATGGGTCACCGATCTGCTCGTTCTGGCGATAGATTTGCCCAGGAAGATGCGTTTAGACAGAATCCTTAATAAGTAGAGCTATGGCGACGAAATCTCTTATGAATGATGGTAATCAGGAAATTATTCCTTTAACTGACATATGTACTGGTCACGCCTTTAATGCGGCCACTTTTGCTCTAGATTGGATCAATCAAAAGGTATTGATCACAGCGATCTTCATTTTTTACTCATTCATTTTATTTTGTTCAGAGTAAGAAACGACAATCACTTGGAACAGGAACAAGATCCTGATGTCTACTGTTTACTTCAGATGCATATTAGATAGACTGAAGCCACAGAAGTACCTGTTTGTTATTTTGTTAAACATGGGGTTCTTAGGAGCAAATGGAGACAACCAGAGGCAAACGTTGGTGACGAGTGGTCAATGAGCTTTCAACTTGTTCCTAAGTCGTATAGACATGAACGTTTTAGTCTAGCAAATGAAATATCTTTGGCTGGTCATTTAGGGGTCAATAAGACTTATCACAAGATCTTGAATCACTTTATTGGTCAAAAATTAAAATTGTTGTTTGTAAGTACTGTTGATCTTGTTACACTTGTCAAATGGTAGTAAAGCCATACAGAAGATACCTAAGGCTCATCTGAAACCTATTCATGCATTTGATAAACCATTTAGCAGAATAATAGTAGAGGATGTTGGTCCCTTACCTAAGAACAAGTCAGGCAACCAGTACTTGTTGACCATACTGTGTGCGTCCATAAGATTCCTAGAGGCAATTTCTTTGAGGAATGTTCAAACGAAAGCAATAGTAAAGGCTTTGATTAAGTTTTTTTTCACACAATTTGGCCTTCCCAAAAGTTCTGTCCAAGCGGATCAAGGGTCAAATTTTATGTCTGGAATTGTCCAACAAGTTATACATGAATTATGCATTCAGCAATTTACGTCTTCTGCCTATCACCTTGAAAGCATTGGGACTTTCGAACAATTTCATCAAACTTTGACTGATACGATTCGGTCATATTGTTTTGATAATGGAAATGATTGGGGCGATGTTGTTCATTTGTTGTTGTTTGCTGTTAGAGAATCAGTTCAATAATCTTTAGGATTTAGCCACTTTGAACTACTTCATCGACATACGGTCCGTGGATCATTGAAGTTGTTAAAAGAGAAACTACTGTCAAATAAACATGCAGAAATTAATCTTCTCGACTATGTTGTTAATTTTAATTTTATATGTGAGTTGTCAACGGCTTGTGAAGTTGCAAGAACTAATCTGCACTCTACTCAGTGAAAATGAAAATTAAGGTATGACAAAAATACAAAGGCAATGAGTTATCAGCATAGTGATAGAGTTCTGCCTCGCTTGCTTTTACCTCAAAATCCTCTTAAGGCTAAGTACAATGGTCCTTACACAGTTGAAAAGTAACTAAGTGATTTGCATTAAATAAGTTAAAGAGATATGTTGATAGAGATAGCCATGTCAGTCACGTAGTCAATTTAGCTGATCCTTTCCAACAACAGTGAGAATTTAAGCGATGGAATGCAATAGGACTGTAGTGACTTTGATGTAACCAATCATCGGGATTCATAAACATTAAATAATCTGAACCAGAAACTTTCACATCCACAAGAAAAGAATGAATTGAATTAAAATAGCTATTATTTGAATATGAACACTTTTTTCCAGATGATCCTTCACGAACAAATAAAATCTACCATGACGCTGAAATTCTAAATTCTACACCTGTGAAGCAGTGTCTGCACAGGATGAACCCTCTCATACAATAATGTTTGTAAAATAGAAATTCAGTATTTGCTGGGGAATGATTTCATAAGGCCGATTAAAAGCAACTGGAGAGCATGTATTCTTGTACTGAAGCCAGATAATACCTTCCGCACGTGCACAGTCTATAGAAAAGCGAACAGTGTGACCAAAACAGATTCATTTCCAATGCCAAGAACCGATGACTGCATTGACAAAATTTGGAGATGCAAAATATGTCACTAAGCTTCACCTTTTAAAAAATTCTGGCACATTCCACTGACGAAAAGGGCAGTGACAATTTCCGCATTCTTAACTCCAGATGGACTTTATCAATATAAAGTAATGCCATTTGGGTCGAAACGTTCGTCTTATACTTTTCAAAGTTTAATTAACATGATTACATCTGGTTTAGATACTTGTGACGCTTACATCGATGACGCCATCGTCTATAATTATGCCTAGAAAGATCACTTGCAGACGATTCGGAAATTCTTTTGTAGACTCACTAATGCAAATTTGAAAATTAATTTAAGTACAGGCGAGTTTTGTCACGCTAGTATTATTTTTTTAGGACATGTAGTGAGACACGGTCTAGTTAAAAGTATAGATGCTAAGGTTTCAATGATAGATGCTAAGGCCAATGTTATATCTGAATTCAGTGTGCATTTCAGAAAATGCAGCCGATGTGATTTTTTGAGTATTGCTAAATTTTATTGGAAATTTTGCTCAAATTTAGTCCATAATTCCTGAACTCCGGACCAATCTGTTAAGTCGGAAACCCAACATTTTTTAATCTGAAAAATGTCAGAGGCTTTTGTTAAGTTAATGGACATATTTAAGAGTGCGCGGGTTCCTTTACTCCAAATTTCAGTCAATCATTGTAAATTTCTATTGATGCCAGTGATGTTGTGGTTGGTGCTGTATTGATTCAAGAATACAAAAATAGTGTAGATCATCCAGAGTGCTATTTATCGAAAACAAATTAAACAAGCACCAGAGAAATTATTCCAGTATTGAGAAGGAATATTTAGCTTTGATATTTTGCAACACTTTGAAGTGTATACCAAAGTACCATCGACAAAATACTCAAACTAGATGAAAAATCTGGCGCCACGATGACTGGTATCTTTAAAATGGGAGGCAACGTAATAACCGAACTGAAAAATCAAACACACCTAGCTCAGGTATAGACAACAAAAGACACCGATGATAAATACTAGACATAACGTCCTTCGATCATTATGTGGTTAGTCTCGATAAAGTTGTACAATCTGTTCCTCAGACTGGAGTGTTACACTACAAAATAACGCTCAAATAAATCGATGGTACACCTGTTATGTGATAAAGTAGTATGGTTCTTATTGTTCGGGATTTAACGCCGTTCTCAGTACAAGATCGGCTAAACATGACGGCCATTTTAACCCGTGGAGTAAGAACCCTGAAAAAAATGGGGAATAACCATCGACCTATGGGAAGCTAATGGCAGCTCACATGCCCACATTTGCCGAGCACGAGACTCGAACGTACCCTGACAGGGGTGAGATGGTAGTGATTGGTAAAGAGGAGCGCTTCAGACTACTCAGCCAACCACGGCCCCCGTGTAGCGTGTGGTATGTATGTGTTGGAACTTCGAAACATATTGGCCGATATAAAAAAAAATTATGTTAATGGCCTGGAGCACCATCTGAAACTTATACATTTTTCATTAGAGCTAATATCAATTAAAATCAGAACCTCGTGTAAAGATCCATATTATTTTATGTACAACAAAATTAAATATTTTCTTTAATTACAAACATGAAATTATCCGAGAGAGATATTATAAATATCACGTGGGTAAGTGTTTATTTTTACACGGTGTTACACCTTATCTATACGGAATTACACATTTCATCTCATTTTGAGAAGAGTGATACCGAATTAGGTGCTGTAGGTATTGGGATAGGAGAACGTGGTTATTTCAAACGTTCTAAAATATGCTAAAAGATATGAGGGGGTTCGTTTTGTTTTTACGGTATTTTCAGCGAAAGGAGGTTGCTGGATAGAAGTATTGCAATTTAGTCTAGTTGTTGATATGCAAAAGAAAGTTTATTGTTCAGTGACAATATTGATAGAAGTATTACAATAAACGCTCGGATGATATTACATTTTTACATTGTGTGTAAACAAGCCACTATTAATCTTCCGTGACAGTATTAATAATATCATGAACACAACAGAAGATACCTTCAAGGAGGAGCTTATGCTCAAAGCAAACGCAATCGTCAACGAAGATGTGGAATCTCCGCAGCTGTGATGATTGATCTTGGTTTCACGCGAATTACATTCACAGTAACAATCCCGTCTTCCCCGGTCGGGAACTTTATCAGTACCCTATCGATCGCTGCTGGTGCTGTCTCCGCCGCTGGTAAACTTTTATCATCATTAATAAACGTATTTCCGAGAAAACACCTAAAAATATGACAGCAGCATGGATTAGTTTATCAACTATTACAAAACTGTACAAAAGCGCATTGCACGATAGCGCAACCACAGCGGATGAACTCAATATCAAAAATTGTAACACAGTACGGAACAAGATCAAATTCATGTTATATTTTAATTCATCGTCAGAATAGCCACATCGAGTGTAAAGAAAAATAATTACACCTCGTCGCATGCAGTTTTTGACACATGTAGTAAGCGTGTGCAACAACCGTCATTTGCACTATTGTCACCAATACAAACACGAGTTCTTCAACACATGAGGCAGTACACCCATATATGGGATCTACAGCTATTGTGCAGAATTTTGCATCACGGGAGGTAGCGCCTGATAATATTAAGGAAAGTTTATATCCGAGGCCCGGATGTTGGTGTTGGAGCTGTTAGATTGCGAGGGGCTTCGATGGGGACTTGGCATGGAAATGACAGCATTATTTTGATAGTTATTTACAGTGCGATTGAATAAATTGTTCGAACTCGATGATACAGATTTCCTATAGGGAAGTCTACCCATTTCCATTTCCTGTGTCAAGTGAGCTATGGTATGGTTGTTCACGCTTGTTCGGCCATGACTAAGAAACATAAAGGAAAAAAGTAGTTCCAACCTAAAATTGAGTGTATGGTAATACGGAATCAAAATTCAACAGTATCGTTTTTCCTACTTTTTGGGATTTGAAAGTCAAATTCTGGCTCAGCCTTGGGTAGAAAATTGGTAGGTATATACTAAAAGGCAACATTTGCCATGTCATTCATAAATATGAGGAAAACGTTTTTGCCAGGTTTAAGTCTTCCCATTTTTGTTCTTGTGGCAATATATTTTATTACCGCGATAAGAACTGTTTCAGGATATTTGGAAGTATATCATTATATATAGTTTATCTTAAATCTTTAAATATTCGGACAAAATATTTTTCCGCTAGTCGAAAATTTTTTGGGGGTGAGGGGGGTGAGGTGTGGTGGAATTTTAGCACAATATGTGACCAAGTATTGAAATTTGCGATGAATTTTGTAACAAAGAACCCCCCACCCATTCCACCACCCCAACAAAACATTAAATTGTCACCCTGCGAGAAGGACACTACTGGCAATTTTTGCAAGTGAATTAATAATTTCCGCGGAGAGTATCGTTGACTCGGCCGCTAAAGCCGCCCCACCCTATGTTATATGTGGTATCCCATTCGATATAGCCGTCTAAATAATAGTACTTCGTACAATCAAATCGAAATAGGTGTTGAAAAGTGTAGTATAAAGACAAATATTAATATTAATACTATACAGTACTATGTTTTCTCATCTATTTTATGTAATTTGTTTGGCATGTCTTAAAATACGTACAGATTTACATGCAAGCTTTAATCATCTGTTTTTTAACGCTATATAAATGATGTCTTTATTTTATATCATAAAGATTTGTAAGTTCTTAAAATAATGAGAACATTGGTTGCTCTGGTCATAATAAATGGTATTGACCTGTGGTTTTTTTTGTCAAAAGAGTCTTTATAAATAATAACTAAATTCTCGTATGTGATAAATTCAGCAATGGTGGCCTCGACGTGGGTAATCCATTCTTATTGACATATTCAACCATGTTGTAGTCGAGAACGTATATAGTTACCCAGTGTGTGCCTGGTCGATTACTGGCATCTGTGTTCATCGCGTAATTTTGAAAGTCTTTGGGTTTTTGATGAGTTCATCTTTGGCGCAGACCACTACATCACTTCTTCCGCCCATTGTGCCAATACTGTTTCCCAGTGTTGTTCCTCCTTCTTTTAATCGTCTTGCGAATCTATGGTCTTAGACTAAGTAACAGAAAAGAAAGAAAACCATCAAGTTTTGTAAAATTCAGCAAATAATGCATTTCTCTAGAATACAACGTGAAACTTTAAAAAGAACTTACAATATTGTGAATTAAATCCCAAATAGTCCTAAAAGTTCTATCAAAAGTCCAAATCTATAGAGTTCCAAATGATTTCCAGTTGTGTTCCAAATAAAGTCAAATATTGAATCTGCTAATGTGCATGTAGTCTCGAATGTGCTAATGTGTGAGTGGCCCGGAATGTGGCGATGTGTTAACAGTCTTTCTGTAACGCAATACTATAATCATAAAGATCCTTGAATGAATTCACAGTAATTCCAAAATAATGACTTAGTCCAAGAAGTAGTAACGAGTACTTTGTAATTCTAATGAATAATATAAATAACATAAATAAATAAATTCAACCAAATTAAAATATGAACACAACTATAAGACTGATTCCACTTCAGATGTTAAGGTAGGAATGAAAAATATTTTAAGTAATCAAGATCGATGTAAAACTAAGACACAATAAAGTGTGTATGTTTCCTTTCTAAAACATTCAAAGTTGTCAACAAGTTTAGGAATTTCCAAGTGGAAAATTTATTTTCCTCAACTAAGATTCAAACAAACATGTTTACTTCCAATAATAATGATCCGATTTTTATTCCATAATCATAAAAGAAATATTATCTATGTATTATGTTGTTTACAAAAATTGTCACTAGTCAGGTAAACTAAATCGCTTGATTTTGGGCTACGGTCAATTACAAAACACAGGTATACATTACATATAACCATTGAGATATGCCAACTAACAATGCAAATTAAATATAGATAACACTCATTCTTTGACAAATTGACTATGTGGTGGCTGTTATGTTTATTGTTGATCCTGTTATTGATGGCCCATTTCCACGTTGGTAATCTAGGATCAATTATTGCAGGTTGTAGACTTAAAGGATACTGTCAAATTCTGCAGACAAGATCACATTCACGGTGTTCTCAAAGGCCTGAGAAAACTGAATTTCCACATACAGTTGTCCCGATTTAAAGGCTGGAAATGTTTCAAGTCACTTCCTTGGTCCCCATAGATAGTAACCTCTTGCCGTAGGAAATGTGTGGGCTGTTAGTATCCATTTGTCCGTGGCCTCAAAACAAGGAGAAGTAAGATCTCAGGTCGTTCTTCTGAGCAAAGTTAGATTCAAAGAGTTTGTTAGGGTTGTGATGCAGTTGAAAAGGGTTTTTATCAATAACTGCAGACTAGTTTGTTGCTGAGGTGCATGCCTACTTGGCTGACAATAAACAGATAAAGTTTTTGCAGACACAAATATTGCCGTTGGGTCTGAATTGGAATGGGCGTGTTTGGCAAGTTTCACTTTAACATGCAGGTCAATACTATTAAGATCAGTGTATACTTCCGTCTGCCCTTTGTCGACCTTGAGTAGAATTCTACCCACGATTTGTTTGCATCGTTATCACCATAGGTGGTATGTCAAGCATATCCAGTTTTGTCATGGAACTTTCACAAGGATCTTGGTGAATCTTGGCTCTTTGAATGAGTCAATAATCAAAGACGTCCGCATCTCTGACGGTTTTATGTCTCCTCGCATTCTTTCCGCATCAGTGTTGGCTTAGTCTTTACCTGTGCATGTTTTGCATGTCACTACTGGGGCATGGATGATGAAGCACTTGCTTTAATGAGGAATACTTTGAACTTGTATGTGTTTCTCGGGGACCAAGGATCCTATATCCTATTAGAATAAGTAACCATTTCACCACAATCTGGAATGCCTGTTTGTAATTCTGTCGAACGACCAGCGCATTTGGGAAAAACTTTTTTCTATGCGACTCGGCGGGATTTTTTTCAAAGTATGTTATCCTTGGTGAGCAAGAATATAGTAAAGAAATATTCAGCGAGAATAAAGGCTGGTCCGTCAAAATAGGTATTGGTCAGTTAGAAATGTGTTGGACTGTTAGAAAGGTATTTTAAGTCATAATAAGCGCTGGTCAATATAGGCAATATATAGTAATCTCAAAACAGTCGAAATCTAATGACAGGTAACGAGGTACAATCCCGTTTCTCCTTCTGCTAAAGGTAGAAACAGAAAACAAGCTCGCTTACTTTTATTAGCTATCAGCTTATAAACTTCAACAGAGCATTATTTGTTCGTGATCGGCTGTCAAATCCATTACATTAAATGCATTACATTTCGCCCACTTATTCAAGCGTTGAGGAACAGGATAACTCAGTTGGTACAGCATGGGTCGCGAGTTCGAACCTCTAAGTCGACAAGAAGTTTCGAGTAGGGTCGAGCAAAGTAATTTAGCTCAGCTCGGCTTTTAATAACTTTTGTTTGTGTCATTACTAGCCGAGGAACAGTAATGTTATTTGCTGATAATGAAAAACCACGTTAAACAAAGTGTATTTATCGGGTTGAGGGGGAGGGCGAAATAGACATCCAGCTTCCCCTTAAACATATAATGGTTGTGCTTATGTTATGTTCTTCAAACGTGACAGAGCAAACTGATGTATATTACTGAATTTCCGTGCGGTTCGTGTTTGTCATTAGATTTAAATAAGTCTGCTTTTACGATCTATCAAAATGCTCATAAAGAGATCAAATATCACACGTAATATTACATTTCATATTGTCCCAAACGCTATGTTTGAATTCCCATAAGCTCTAATGTGTCAAAAACATAATATTATATTTCCATAGGTAACCAAACAGTCAGATTTGCCATAATATCAAATTCACATAGACCTCCATATCATTCCAAATTTTTGCCGTAATGTGACGTTCTCATAGTCCCCTACATTGTCCCCTATAGCTACTATTATCTAACTCAAAGAAATATTATGTAAAGGATATATACCATTTCCGGGTGAATTGAAATAAAGCATTTAAAATGTATTACACTTGAAGCATTTTAAATGTATTGCAAACTAAAGCTTTTAAGATGTATAACACTTAAAACATTTAAAATGGATTACAGTTAGGCATTTAAATTTGTGTTAAACAAAAAAGGTAAAATATATTTCACTTAAGCATTTAAAATGTATTACACTGAACACATTTAAAACGTATTACACTGAACACATTTAAATTGTATTACATTTAAAGCATGAAAAATGTATTGGAGTGAACACATTTAAAGTGTATTACATTTAAAGAATGAAAAATGTATTACACTGAACACATTTAAATTGTATTGCACTGAACACATTTAAAGTGTATTACAACTAAAACACGAAAAATGTATTACACTGAACACATTTAAAGTGTAGTACATTTAAAGCATGAAAAGTGTATTACACTGAACACATTTAAATTGTATTACAGTTAAAGTGTTTATGCATCTGAAACAACGTTCCCTCTAAGCTGCGCGTGCGCGGCCGCGCAGCTGCTCAGACATCCCCGCGCAGCTGAATTGGTCTCCGCGCAGCAGATCAAAATTACCAAATATTCAATCCAACATTAATGCTAAAATCTATCCAAAATTATCAATCTTGTTGCAGTAAGAAGACCTTACTAACGCTAGACGGATTGAAATTTTGGCTGAAAGCTCGCCAATCAAATCCCGCTAATAGCACCCAATCAAAGGACGTCGTTCAAATTCCCCTGGCCAACCACAAGCGGTGTATGTTGCATTGTCCGTTTCACTTATAGGAATATATTTCGCTTTGAATATAAGCGCGCCATTCTGATACTCCTTCTTGAGAAGCAAAGTTCGTTTTATCATCGGCAAAGCAAACCGCAAAAAAAAACTCCACCGGAGGAAAGGCTCCGAGAAAGCAATTGGCAACCAAGGCTGCTCGTAAGGGTTCCTTTCATTCAATTTGGATACTTGAGTTGAATGATTGTTGCATTTTAATTTAAACAATTGATTTTTATTATATTTTTTTACATCTTCTTATTATAATGTCAAAACGAAAACGTAAAGATGACGTAGACACAAAGCATAAAAAAGCGGCCACTAATACTTTTAAATCAGCATGGTTGAAAGAACTTGTTGAAACCGAAACGGTAGAATCGAAAATTTCGCAGCGTGTGGAATTAGGAAATATTTTTCGTTTTTCTGAGGACGACGGTGTTGTTTGTAAAGTATGTGCCGAGGCTAAAACGAGTGGTGCTTTTGCTACTGGAAAAACTTGGTATATGTGGAAATTGGATTATCTAACGAGACATATTGCACAGAAAATCCATTTGGACGCAATAGCGAAATTAAAAAGAACTCAAGCTGGAGCTGGAATCAACTTATTCCTGACGGAGTCAAAGGATGATCGACAGATGCGAATCGAAGTGAATGATTGCCAACGAAGTAACGGTGAGCAAGTGAAGATTCTTATTTATAATGTCTTGTTGGCCCTCTCAATGAACGCTTCGATGCTGTCAGCAATGGATATTCATAATCACATGGCTAAATATTTGAAACTTCCTGATAGCTTGATAAGTAAAAAGTTATGCATTTGAGTTTGTTGAATGTATCGACTCGGTTGTCAAAGAGATATATATGCAGGAAATTTTTCGAGTCTAAATTCCATACACTTATTGTAGACGAAAGCACAGACATATCTGTAACCAAAATACTATCATATACATTAAATATCGTCCTGCAGGAACGATGTGTCACCGAACAGTGTTTTGCTGGCATGGTAAAACTGACAGCCTGCGATTGTGGGTCTATGTTTTCTGCAATCAAGGAGATTTATATGACGAACAATCTTGATTTTCAAAAGATGGTCATGTTTACATCGATGAGGCATCCGTTATGCTAGGAAGAAGAAATAGTGTGGCTGCACTGATCCGTGCCGAGGTTCCTCATCTGACAGAGCAGCATTGCGTGGTACACAGAGAAGATCTAGGAGTCGATGACGCGTAGGGAAAAGTTTCTCTAATGAAAAATATTGAGACATTACTCCGAACCGTCTACACTGTTTTTAGCCGATCGAGTGTCAAAAAAGCAGCATTTGAAGAGCCCGCTAACGTCTCCGATGAAGATGTTGTCTCTTTTAGGCCAATGAGTGAGGTTAGATGGATGTCTCGACATTTTGCTGTTAATGCTTTGATGAAAAACTACACAATTCTAATAGAATATTTTCAGAAGCAGGTCGAGGAAGATAATGATCCGATTGCAAATTATTGTTTAAATGAACTCCAAAACCCTCAAGTTCACGTCGCTTTAACTGTCTTGAATGAAGTTTTAGATGAATTAGCTGATTGTGTACAGTTTTCCAGAGAAGCTGTATATCAACCATAGAGGCTGTACAGTTTGCCAAAGCAAAACTTTCTCAACTGAAATCACTATATTTGGAAGGAAATGAAGTTCATTGGAGCGACGCTGTGAAGATGCTGTTGTCAACAACTGGTTCTGAAGACACAGATACAGCTCCGATCTTAAGGTTTATCGAGCATGTCTGCCTGCACTTACAAGAAAGATTCCCAGATGGCGAATTAAGAGAGTGGGCAGCGTTTGATACTCAGGCGATTCAGAATCAAGCAAACTTTGATTACAGGAAAGCTGAACTAAGCAAATTAGCGACGAAATACAAACATTTACTAGGCCTAGCTGGAGAAACGACACATGAAAAGCTTCAATCGGAATATAATGATCTAAAATTTATTTTAAAGGAAAAATTCCAATCTGGAAGTTTAAAACTTTTGCGGATGTTATTTGCTTCGTGCTAACAGAGGAGAAGTTTTCAACCATGGCGACATTTGTGGATATATGTGGTACATTTAAAGCTTCGAGTGCTGATGCTGAACGTGGTTTTAGTTTGATGAACAATATCAAAACAAAACTACGTAACAGACTTGAGGTTGACCATTTGGACATGATTATGCGAATTAAATCTTATCTAACAAGTGGGCAAACCGTGGATCTTGATCGGGTATACAAATTTTGGAAAGGTAAAAAAACAGAAGAGAGCACACTATATAGACATTATAGAGGAGCTTGTTCTTACTCAATTTCTTTTCAAAATACATAATACCGAGTAAGTACGAACTACGAAAATTATATAAATTTATCATAAAAAGATGATTTAATTTTTCTATTACGTGCTGACTCGTAATAGTTATAGTGTATTATGCATTATGTTTTGCAATTTGTACGGATGTTTTATGATGATCTAAAAAATTTGCTCAAGTCACCGTAATGCTTGCACAATGCAGCGCGCATAGCGCTCACATCTACCATTCGCTTAGAGGGAACGTTGATCTGAAATGTGTTACGCTTAAAGAATTTAAAATGCATAACTCATATAGCATTTAAATTATATAACAGTTAAAGTATTTAAAGGTATTACACTTAAATCAATACAGGTAAAGCCTTTAAAATGTATTACAGTTAAGTATTTAAAAGATATAACAGTTAAAGCAGATAACTCTTTGCAGTTGTGATGATTGTTTTAGCAAACTCAATGTTAATTGTATCTTTATCAAGAAGACAAATAATGCTTTAAAATAAAGTCAATAACCTTGAAAGTTTATAAGTACTGAACCACAAGCAACAAAGTCACCCCTGGAGGAAGACGATGACAACAACGATGTTGTTGATTTATATTAAAAATATAGGTAGCTTTGAGGCAGAATCCATAATTGTACAATTTCATCTTCAATGGCATTCAACCAATTAGAAACCAATCTTTTGATTAGTTTCTTCCGATGATGCTCTTTTTACTTGCTTTTTAACCCCTTTAACTATTTATCACGAACACGAATAACAATCCTTCTGGAATTTTGTATTTTTCAATTATATTTTAAAAATTAAGGATACAATAATTGTCACAAATAGCATGTAAACATTTGTTTCTAACAATGACAAAAAAAATAATTTGGAGCATTTTTTTTCATGTATAAAACGTGAAATTTAAAATAACAATATTCACGATGGAACCCGACTAATCCCAAATATATTCAGATATTATCTTGTACGGGGCAACTGGGCGAACTCTAGAATATCCGTATCTAGTTCTATCATGCAATCTGACCGACCACTCTATCAGCTCGTCAGTTATATTTGTTTCTTATCACGGATTCCATTACGCTGGCACCGGGCATAAATTGACAAGCCAATATAATATCTCACAAGACCAGGAAGCATGACTTAATTGTCAGCAAATTAATTCTTTATAAATCTATCCCTGCAATATTTACAACTCTTAGCTACACTTTTCTTACAAAAGAGTATTAACATTCTTAACTAAAACTAGATTGGTGTCAAAAGATTGTTTATTGCTGAGTAAACAGTTTTACTTACTTCACTGAACATTGAAATTATTCCTTGAAATTATTTCCATCGAAATTAAATGCAAACTTCTTCCTATCTATGTATAGCTCCTGTATGACATATGAGTAAACATTTATGCCATCGCAAATGAAAACGTGTTGAATGCATCCAATCAGAGCAACGGTACATAGATATATAAAGACGTATTGGGATCGGCCTTTGTCCGGTACAAACTAGGGTCATGTGGCGGAGTACTCGAACATAACTGATACAGTGGTTCCACAGTTGTGGATTTGACTTAGACTCATCTCTGGAAATATTACTGTATCGTCTTAAAATTAACAAAACATTCGTTATTACTATATACATCTTTGTTTTCAGAATTAGACATATCAATGATTCTGTATTTAGTATCAGGCATTCTCCCCCTTGCCTGAGCTGGTAAATACGGTGTATAAAATTAATTCTTCCTAATGTTCTAAATGTTAAACACACACACACACACACACACACACACACACACACACACAGATATATATATATATATATATATATATATATATATATATATATATATATATATATATATATATATATATTGAATGTCAAAAACTGCAGATATACGTTCTATGGTTTGTTTATTGTACTCTTTATTCCAGAAGACATGAAGATACCTTCGGGCGGCAATGGGAGAAATGTTGACTTAGACACGGACGCGGTTTCTACCACAGACGGTGTCACCGCCAGTGCTGGGGAATTTAAAACAACTATTCCATTAGCCTACGAGGATTACATCTATTAAATAAAGAATAGAAGGAATATTACTAACTCTGAGTATCAACGTCAATGTTTTAGTACTGAATGATGGACTAGAGCTAATGAGATACGGATTTTATTTTATTTGTCCAATGTATCGTTGCACAATACTTACAAATATAACCAAGTTTTGCAAATTTACTTTCTCAGAATTCTTGGAAACTTCTAGTAACTTTAGATTTAACACGAAAGGCTGTAAATACCTTCCATGTATGATATGATATAATTTCCATGTATGATATGACATACAGTTCCATGTATGAGATGACATACAATTCCATGTATGAGATGACATGCAGTTTCACGTATGATTTTACATACAATTCCATGTATGAAATGACATACAATTCCATGTTTGAGATAACATACAACTCCATGTATGAGATGACATACAATTCTGTGTATGAGATGAGATACAATTCCATGTATGATATGGCATACAATTCAATGTATGCTATTATATAAAATATGTTACGTGTAGGCTCGTACAAAAGTAACAAAAGAAATAAGTGAAGCCAACAAGCTTTGTAAATGTAACAAAACAATTTATTTCTCTAGAAAACAAGGTAACAATATGAAATAGGACTTACGGTTTGTGAATCTAATCCAAAAATATATCCTAGATTCAAAAATATAAGTCCTAACACTAAATAGTTCTAATTTAATCCAAGTTCGAATCTCGATGAAGTTCCAATATGGAAGGCGATGGCGTCCTTTATAACCTATGTTTGGCTTATGTGTCAACAGTTCCTTGTTGAGTCACCAAGAATATAATTCCGGCTTTAGAATTCCGAATAATTTTTAGTAAATGTCTTTGTCCACAAATTTCGATGAAGAAGAGTATTTTCAAGGGTGAATAAATTATTTTAAATTTTTTAAAAAAAAGTCAATTCAAATGGCAACAACAGGAATTCCTTTCGGCCTGAAGGTATAATTTACAACTGATTCAGAAAAAACTGAGATTGAGAATTAAACCCAACTAAAACGTAATTTCAAGCCCGCGTGATGGGCCACGTGGTCACTAACTACAAGTCAATTAGCACGTAGGCTAGAATAGCCCTAGCTAAGAATCATTGATTCCCACATTGGAAATGAATTTAAAAACAGCTGTTCACAACAGAGCTAACACGTGGGCTGAACATGACTTTTGTAATGACCAATCATTTTCACTTGGTGTTTACGAATTCAGAACCAAGGTCAGGAACTAGATCAGCTAAAAATATAATGTAGCAATCTACTACGTTTTAATCAGGCTAAAAGAACTAAACTAAATTTACTTGGAAAAATGTCAAATCCAGTCAAAATGTTATCCTTACAATAAAATGTAATGAAACAAAATAAAATAAAAAGAAATTCAAAACTAACACACAAATAATTTGATTACAAATTTGAGAGAGCTTTCAAAGAAACCACATTTAGCTTCTTGCTATATTTGCTAATGTTAGCAATGCAAACAAAGACTCAACCGTGATATGTGCATACTTTCAAACCAATAAACCAATGCATGTGTTTTGTAAAAACAAAACAAACAAGAAAAGAGTTTTTGTAGCATTGAGACACCAGTAAATTGAACTTTGTCGTTATTTATAAACTTAGGGAAAAGGGTGAATAAAAATATAGTTAGAAAAATCTCCAGATTTCGTGCTCATCCTGATGTTGGTGTTTTAGTGCGTTTAATACTCCAACAAAGAACTCTTTTACTTCCCATGCTAAATATTTAATCGTTTCTGGCTGACAAACACGAGATTTCGCCATGCAGGTTTTATTAATCTTTGAAAACAATTGGGACTGGATTACAACGGAAAAGTCAAATGTCATGCAAGAGGGACTAAATTTGTATGTGCGGTCAACAATGGTTACTGCACACATTTGTCAAAGACGATGGCTATCACAAATTATGGGTCGCAAATTACAACTCGCCTGACAGATTGCAAAGATCAAGGAAGAATCGATAGGACCATTTACACGTGTATGCAAATCTTGATTCCGCAAACCTTGGCGCTGTGAACAAAAAATTCTTTCGAAATAAGTGAACTACTCGGATATCTTGCTTGATGAGATACAATTATCATGCGTAAGGAGCTGTAATCGATCGGTCGGATTAAATTATCAAGAAGTCTATGACACATATTGCTAACATAATACGTATAATATTTTGTATAGCTGAATGTGTTTTCAAATCAGCAAGCATAACAGTGCTTTCCAAAATACGGGAGAGTAGTATGAAAGAGGTCGAGTCTTTCACCTTCCCAATTTATCTATGAATCTGTAAAATTCATAATATACACTCGCACATGACGTCACAGCAGAAACGAAGCTCCATTAATTAAGATTTCGAACCCATTTCCTCTCTGTGAAAACATTTAGTGTTCTTTAGACTTTATCTATAGTCATGTGACAAAGTTCTCAGGACTATCATCCGTATTTACTAATAACTTTTAAAAGGGCTAAAAAGAATCCAAAGAAATCGGACCCCTAATGGGAGCATACTAATTGCATTCCTTTCTTCCCAAACAAACTTAAACGCTTCATCATTGAAGTAGAAGGAGTTTTAAGTAATCATCAGAAATACATCTCCTCGTCAAGTGAGTGAGTGTAAACTTCGGATCATGTCATGCATTTCTTCTCATAAAGATATCGTCTACCAAAGTCGGTAATCCATAAGAATTGAAATACTCCACACTGTGATCGTTGGAAAAGTAGATGGCCACCCAACGGGTTCCTGGTAGATGACTGTCGTCGGTGTTGATGATATAAGCTTGATTATCTTTAGGTTTTGATGAGGAAGTTCATCTTTAGCGCACACAACAGGATTCCATGAAGTGGTGTACGAACTGTTTTTCAAAAGGTACTGAAGTTCAAAGGTATCCATGTTTTGTTGTTGTCTTTCATAGGTGATAGTAAGTCATCAATTCAGTCCTGGCTTTTTCCTTGAAAATATCTGTGGAGTAAACGGCTCTTCGCAGCGATTCGATGCGCTGGATTTCCAGAGAAGTCATTGGAGGAGAGGAATAGTCACTCAAGTCTTTATACCACTGATACAACACAGCCTCTTCCAAGATGAGACCCCAGGCATCATACAGATACTCTTCCATTTTTCTTCTTGACTCATGATCATGCATTTATCGAGTTGAATTTGACTGGGATGATTGTTTCAACATCCATAACAAGTTTATCACAAGGCATTCATAAACATGCACATTTTTTTTCGACTAGACAAAATTGATTGTTGGTCTTTCTAACTTCGTTTTCTTCATACCTCAGCCACGCAACCAAATTTCCTAGAAAATCTATAAACGACTTCATACTTTATACTGTTATACCTCTTTTATAATGGACACCACGTCAAGCGTCCAGAATCAGACGAACTAAGGATAAAACTAAATTGATTTTCATTCTGTTATTTCGACCTTCATATCTATATCGATATATACAGTTATTTGTCCTGTATGCACATAAATTTGGTAGGCAAAGATGGTCTGCCAATATTATGCAGAAGAAACAACATTTACGTTCCACAAGGGATGATTCATTTCAGCATAAATATTGAAATCTCTTTTTTCATCATATCTCCATAACTCATGATTCAGTTATAGACTCATGATTGATATCGTCCCTTCGGATTCTTTTTTGTTGTTTAAATATAACAACAAATTAGTGACGGGCAACAGTTACTTGCATTACATAGGCAATTCTCATATTGTATGCTGGCGAATGAATATTGATTGATAAATGTGGGATATTATGCAACGGTGAAGAAATAACCCAGGCGATTCATGTGTGTGTGTGTGTGTGTGTGTGTGTGTGTGTGTGTTTATCTCTCTCTCTCTCTCTCTCTCTCTCTCTCTCTCTATATATATATATATATAGAGAGAGAGAGAGAGAGAGAGAGAGAGAGAG